>CAWUFW010000132.1:5532500-5969592 GCA_963921515.1 Calotriton arnoldi
GTGAGTTATTGTCACCTTAGTGCTCGAGTTACAGTTACTTGAGATAACTATAACTGCTGAATTTCTATGGTTTTGTGTGTGTAAAATCTGAACCTAACTATAACGTCGCTGTAACCTTTGTTTTTCTCAGTGAATTCCTAAGGTTTTTTAAATTTTATTTCCAAACTATAACGTCCCTGTAACCATTGGTTTGTTCAGTGATTTTTATAGTTTGTTAATGCTATTTTCTAACTATAATCTCCCTGCAACCTGGGTGTGTGAGGGGGTGTGTGAGTGGTTGTGTGAGTGTGTAACTGAGTTTGTGGTGGGTGTGTGAGTGCATGTGTACCTGGCTATGTGGATCTGTGAGTGGGTGTGGGAGTGGCTGTGTGAGTAGGTGTGTGAGTGACGGTGTGGGTGTGTGAGTTTTTTTGTGGGTTTGTGAGTGGGCATGTGATTGGTTGTATGGGTGTGTGAGTGGTTATGTGAAGGGTTGTGTGGGTGTGTGAGTGGTTTTGAGGGCCTGTAACTGGGTGCGTGAGTGGGTGTGTGAAAGCTGTGTGGGTCTGTAAGTGGGTGTGTGAGTCGTTATGAGTCTGCGAGGGAGTGTGCATGATTGCATGGGTGTGTGAGTGAGTGTGTGAGTAGATGTGTGGATCTGTGAGTAAGTGTATGTTTTTTTGTTATTGGGGGTCTGAATCCGCAGATCCACACAAATCCACCCTAACCTGGGAAGAGTCTAGAGAGAATCCGCGGCTCCTTTTGTGGTTAAAAAAAGAGTTTTTAGATAATTTCTTGCCCATGAGAGGTCCCTTACAGACCCCCTCCATTAGTCCCAAATTAAAAAGTGACGTTATGTGTACAACAATGAAGCATTATGGACTTTGTGGTCTTTTCAACAATGAACTGAGTTCAGTGAAAATGAATGGTGGATGCCAAAACATCAAATTTTAACTGATTAACCAGTGCATCAAATTTGAAAAGTGTTCACTGACTCTGCTTTATTAACCTCATGAAAATATCTACTCAGATGACTATTTCTATCAAATTTTAACTGAATAACCAGTGCATCAAGGGAAGAGGTGTGGTGCAGCAGCCAGGGCGGCTGACTCCGGAACACAGGGGCTCACGGTTCGATCACCGGCGGCAGGTTAGCCCAGCACCTTGTGACTCTGGGCAATAGCTTGCTTAATCTTCCCGACGGCCCCCAGCACCGGGACACCTCTCCGGAGGTAGCAGTGTGCTTTACAAAGGCTGGTATTTCATATTTCATTTCATCACATTTGAAAAGTGTTCACTGACTCTGGTTTATTAACCTCATTAAAATATCTACTCAGATGACTATTTCTATCATGAGTCCTTCTTAGAGTAACGAGGCATTTCATGTCTGTCCTCACTGTTAATGAATTGGCTGCATAAAATTGCTAACAAGTGACCACCCTTGTAATTAGCATTTGATTAAGATTTGTGTGGAGTCGAAACACGTTATGCTATATACTCTGCCACAATTAAAGAACTGTGGCTGGAGGGCTTGTTTTCACTGTTCGGGAAATTGCAGTGCATGTTTTTTCTTTGGAATATATATATATAGTCATGAAAAGCTTTGTAAAGTTTTTTATAGAAAAGATTGTTGCAAATTTTATTGTAGCAATGATATGTTTTGGAGAAAATATTTGTATTTAATGCTAAATAATTTTGAGCCCTTGAACATATTTATTGTATTTAAGTTATTTAAGACTAACAGCTCAGCCTGCGGAGATTTGTTAACTACGCATTACATTGAAAACAAGCTACTGCACCCACAACCCTTTGATAAAACAACTTTAACTTTACATGCTAAAAGCATATAACCAATTCACAAAGTGAACTTTGAAAAATACCAGGCAATGAGAGAGGTGATGATTTTGGGGTCACCCCTAACCTAGGGGGAGGGTAAGCAGATGCCTTGAACACAAAGAGCATATCATGCTGAACGATTCAGTAGTGGTCCCATCCTCCTAGGACCACCCCAAGCAAAGTTATGGGCAAAAATACAATGCCAACCAAAGGCCCAGCAAAGCTTTATGGGGCGAGATTCTAGAGTCCAGTGAATATTATAGTATTAGCTCTCAGCTCAGCCGAGAGCCTGCCCCTTGAGGAATGTTTTGATATTGGATACTATAATATTCACTGCACTCTAGAATATCGTCCCATAATGCTTGCAGGGCCTTTGGTTGGGATTGTATTTTTGCCCATAACTGTAGCTTGGGTGGTCCTAGGAGGATGGGACCACCACCAAATCGTTCAGCATGATGTTGCTCTTTGTGTTCAAGGCATCTGCTTGGTTCTCTCCCTAGGTTAGGAAGACCTCAAAATCATCACTCTCTCACTTCTTGCTATATTTTCATTTTCACTTTGTGAGATGACTATATGCATTTTAGCATGTAAAGATAGAATTATTTATTGTTTAACTAAAGGTACTGCTTGTTATATTTTCATTTTCACTTTTGTGAGATGATTATATGTATTTTAGCATGTAAAGATAGTTATTTGCTGTTTTACTAAAGGTATGTGAGATATCTTATTTTATTAGTACACGTTATATTGAAAACGCCAGATTTCTTTCATGCAAAAACTCTGGAGTAAGCTACTGCACCCACAACCCTTTGATAATTAAATTTACCTTTACATGCTAAAAGGCATATAACCAATTCACAAAAGTGAGCTTTGAAAAATATCAGGCAATGAGAGAGGTGATGATTTTGGGGTCCCTCTAACCTAGGGGTAGGACCAAGCAGATGCCTTGAACACAAAGAGCATATTATGCTCAACGATTGTGGTGGTCCCATCCTCCTAGGACCACCCCAAGCAAAGTTATGGGCAAAAATACAATGCCAACCAAAGGTCCAGCAAAGCATTATGGGGCGAGATTCTAGAGAGCAGTGAATATTATAGTATTAGCTCTCAGCTGAGCCGGAGAGCCTGCCCCTTGAGGAATGTTTTGATATTGGATACTATAATATTCACTGCACTCTAGAATCTCGTCCCATAATGCTTTGCAGGGCCTTTGGTTGGGATTGTATTTTTGCCCATAACTGTGCTTGGGGTGGTCCTAGGAGGATGGGACCACCACCGAATCGTTCAGCATGATGTGCTCTTTGCGTTCAAGGCATCTGCATGGTTCTTTCCCTAGGTTAGGGAGGACACCAAAGTCATCACCTCTCTCACTGCTTGCTGTATTTTCACTTTTGTGAGATGACTATGCATTTTTGCATGTAAAGATAGAGGAGCATATTCTCAAGAACGTATGATAACCACTGTAAGTGTAGCTTAATGCAACCCTTCACATCACAGTCTATTGCGGGAAAACAACTCCATGTCATCGTGGTATTCACAACACGGCAATACCATGCGATAGTCACACGCCAACGCGTCAAATGAACGCGTTAAAAACAACGCGACGCCGCAAAAACACAAAACCCCAACGCGAAAATAGTAGCGATGACGCCAATCACGATACAAAAATCTACGAAAACCAGCCGCAGGCCTGCAAGTCCCACGCGTCATGCGGGAAAAATGCTCTATAAAAGTAGAAAAAAACATACCAACAAAAGCCAAACAACAGCGAAGCACAATGGAGGCATCCGGAGCAAGTACAGAGGACAACCAGAACCCCACAAGCCCCCCGGAGGAATAGCCAGGGACCTCGGGGTCAGGGAAGGGCAAGGACAAGAAGAGTAGGAAGAAGCGGTTCAGTCCGCAGGAAAACAGGATCCTGATAACGGAGGTGATAGAACACCATCAAACACTTTTCGTCACCTCCACTGTGTCACTGGCAACTAAAAATGGAATATGGCAGACCATCGTGGACAAGGTGAATGCAGTCGGAGTGCTGAAGAGGACAATGGACGAGGTCAAGAGGCGCTGGAATGATGTGAAGCGCAAAACCAAGCTGAAACATGCAAACAACCAGAAGGCAGCAATGCAGACTGGAGGTGGGAGTCCAGCGCCACAGGAGGAGCTGGACGAGATGGAGGAAATGGTGTCCACAGTCATCAGTGGGGAGACGGTTGCAGGAGTTGGGGGACCGGACACTACTCAACATGACTGGACACAACAGCAACAGGGTGAGTAACCACCAGGAACTGGGGGGACGGGGTGAGATGGGCACAATGGCACACATGCACAATTAAGCATAGCACATCTGCGGACAAACCATGCCCCAGACCCACAACTCCCACCAAGAGACCAATGCACACAGGTATGCAACATCTCAGCACTGCATAAGCACAGAACCCAGAGGCACACCGCATGAAAGGGATAAGAGCAGCTAAATCAGAGCTGCAGGGGCGACTCCCCCAAAATGCGGCACACACACATTACATGCAGAGCACATCAACATTGACAACGATGTGGTACAAACCGCAACACGTCCACAACAGAACAGAGGACACAACTGGTGCCGCATGTGCGTAGAAACTGGCCAATCACATTTGGCACTGCAGGGAAACATGAGTTGACATTGTACAAGTACATTCACACATCCGTGATGTAGTCGGAATGTCCACTGTCCCGCATCAAATAGGCAGCTCCCCCCAAACAGTCACAATGTACACTGTCATGCAGTCTGAATGTAAACATGTACAATGCGTCAACATACATGTGAACACGATGTTAAACTGCATCTCCCCTTCACATTGCAGGGGGAAATCCAACACCTCCTGCAGAGCAGTCCAAACCTCTCTTCTCTGATGACGAAGAGGACCACCACACCTTCGACTCCGATGCCCTCCAACAGCTCGTGGAGAGCCTCCGCAGCCCACTTCCAGGATCAGGGCAGCCCAGCTGCCATGAGGAGAACCCACCCCCTGCACAGCACACACAGCAGGCAGCACCCACCACCACGGCTGCCTCCCAGGACCCCCACGACGAACACATGGCCTTCCAATGCCGTGTGTTGGGGTGCCAGGAGAAGCTGTCTGAACAGGTGCAGGTGGGGTTCGACCGCATGGTAGCCAAACTAGACGCCATACGTGGGTGTCTAAGTCCCATCAGGGACAACTCACAGTCCCTAACGGACACCCACAGTCCGCTCCATGCTCTCCAACGGACCATGGCTGACATCGCTAGAGTCCTGACTCTGCGACAAGAATGACTGTCTAGTCAGAGTGCCTCCAGCGATCTCGCCAGGGAGTTGGGACACATGCAGAGGATCATGGAGAACATGGAGCGGACGCAGGCGGAAAGAGCGGCTGCCACGGCTGCACACCAGCGAGAGGTAGCTGGGTCCCTCAATGCCCTGAAGACCCTCCTCATGGCATTGCTGCCACAAGGCCTGGCGCTGATGCATGCTGCTGCTACCACCCCATCCACATCTCCGGCCCCTGATGTGTCAGTGCCACACAGTGCTGGAGACAGAACACCACCAGCCACATGTGAGGCACATGCAACAGCAGAGGACGAAGATGCGGATGATTCTGCCATCATGGTCAGGAGGATGCAGTAGCATTCATCTCCGCCATGTGGCCTGTTTCTGAATGGTTCTGCCCTCTGCATCATCACCTTCCACTGTCCCCCGAAGCACTCTGCGACACTCACCTTGGACCTTGACATGGACTGCCATATTCTGTTTGGTCACCAATGACACAGCTATCAGACTGCGGACTGAAGTCCTCCTCTCCTGATGTACCTGTCATTCCCTGAAGGTCTCTGGCTGGCCCTCCACGGGCCGACATTGTGAAGTGGGGTTGGCATGGCCCTGTACTGCTCCAGCTGCAACACTCCCTTGAATGTGCAATAAACATTCTTATTCACACAGATGTGTCATGTCTATGATCTTTCAAGTGTGGAAGTATGGATGAATGTAGGGTCAGTGATTCCCCCTTACGTCCATGTTGCCCATGTTGTGGGACTTTTGTCACAGGGTGACACATTGCCGATTGTGGTCCGGGTGGCGCCGACACTACAACAGAGACACATCCAGTAGTCACTTCCTTGCCCAGCCCAGGAAGGAACCACGCCCAGAGCCCCCGGGTCATTGTTCACACCCTTACGCTGGACTGGCATACGCCAGGACAGCCCACTCCAATTACGCACACAGGGGGGACGAAAACGCTACATGTCCCAGGTCTTCACTGTAGGGATCTGCAGCTCACAGGTCTAGTTGTCAGCATGCCACAGCCACTCCCTCACGGCTGGTGTACACCCACACCACACCCATCCAGCACAGGCGTCACAGGACATGTGACCCTGCCAATGAAAAGGGCCTGGCACACGTGCTGGACGCCATTTCCACTCTCTCTGACTGGGTTTCTCCGTGTAGTTCTCATGTATGCATGAGGGCCTAGCGCCCTGCCACCTCACATTGCCCAGTGCCCGGGGTGACATGATGGCATCCGCACCACGGGACTCAATCATTAAGGGTCCATGGCTAGCGGTGCACAGACTTGGTGGCACCGGATACACTGCGGCAGGCACAGGCACACCGCCACGGGACGGTGTCTTGCGGTGCAGTGAGATAGGGGCACCTAAAGTGCTGAGCGGGTGTGCAGCCTGCGATGATGCCGTGTGCACTGATGTGGTCTCTGCCATTGCGAAATCAAGACCCAGAATCATGTGTGTGACCTGGTGGCCCGCGGTGCGGGGCTGCATGATGTGGCGGGTGCCATGGTCGCGGGCACCGGGCTTGGAGATCCCTCCGGAACGTGGTGGGCCCTCTTGGAGACACGCCGGTGGCGGAAGGTGAGCAGTGAGGCCTGGTTGCGCAGGGGCGGGCAATAACCGCTGGGCGGCGGGAGGGGCTGGGGTGCAGCAGCCTGTGTGCGCAGGGGCGGGCAAGCGATGATGGCGTGTGTAACTGTATGGACTCTGCCATTCATGTCTCTGGAAACTGTTTCAGATGAGGGACCTGGGGGACTGCTGTGAATACCGGGACGTGGTTGGAGACACACCGGTGGCAGCAGGTGAGCAGTGAGGCCTAGGTCCGCAGTGTCGGCACTCTCTCACCCTCTCTTTCTCTCTCTCTCCCTCTCTCCCTCTCTCTTTCTCTCTCCCTCTCTTTCTCTCTACCTCTCTCCCTCTCTCCCTCTCTTCCTCTCTCTCGCTCTCTCCCTCTCTCTTTCTCTCTCCCTCTCTACCTCTCTCTCGCTCTCTCCCTCTCTCTTTCTCTCTCCCTCTCTCACCCTCTCTTTCTCTCTCCCTCTCTTTCTCTCTCTCTCCCTCTCTCTCTCCCTCTCTCTTTCTCTCTCCCTCTCTTTCTCTCCCTCCCTCTCTCTTTCTCTCTTTCGCTCTCTCGCTCTGTACTTTGATGGGCGCATGGCACACCTTCTGATCCAGATTTCTGTTTTGCAGGCTGTGACTTACAGAATGTCCTGAGACGACCCGCCATGCCTCTTCAGATTTGTTTTTTTTTGGTTTCTTCTGTAATAAACGTATTGTTTGGATATTATGATATGGATGTATGATTTCCCTTTTTCTGACCACACATGTATGTTGGGTGCTGTGATTGTGCGACTTCAGTCGATTTGTTTGGTTCATGATTTCGTGGAGTTGAGATGCAATATCTTTGTCCGAAGGGGGTGGGGGGTGTGGGGGGTGCCCGGGGTAGGGCCCCGGGGGGGTGGTGGGGTCCTGGGGCTGGTGGCAGTGGGTGTTGTTGACCTATTGGGGCTCCGGGCTGCATGATCGGTAGCTCCAGGGCATCTGTTGTTCTTCATGTGTGGCTATGGGCTGTGCTCCCTTGTCTGGTGCCGGTTGTCGTACGACTTTACACCAGGTAGGAGCAGGTGTTAGTTTCCTGCTGCTAACGCGCCTTAGCGCATGTTTTGTGATCTTATCGCCGATCTGGCTGGTCGTTGAGAATGTTGTGGAGTGGTGTTGTCGCGGCTTTTTGCACGGGAACGCCTACTCTGCATATCATTAGCGTTAGTTGCCGGGGTCATCTGTGGCGATATTTTTTGCGACTGCTATCGCAGGTAAACTGGTGTTAAGGGCTGTTAGCACCAGCTTGGGAATGGGGAGATACATTTATCGTGGATTTGGCTGCAATAAAGTGCAGATAACTCGGCGATAGCTCCTTGAGAATATGCCCCAGAGTTACTTGTTGTTTTATCAAGGGTATGTGTGGTTTCTGTTTTATTAATTGGGATGAGACACAACGTAGTTGTGGTTTTGCTCAATTACGCAGAATTCCGCGTAGTGGTACTCAGCCAACTACGCCCACTCTTTATAATTAAGACATGTGTGATATTTATAAGTGCAGCCTGTGATCCATTTTAAAATATTTATTCTACTTAGATAAGGAGGACATGTGCAATGTTTAGATTTAAGACCTGTGAAGATTGCAGGTCTTGAATGCTTAGGTCAGTAGATGGTTGTCTGCTGAGGCGAGCAAACATGTAGAGAATGGGTGGCAATCGGACACCAAAGAGAAGAAAGACTATGTGGTAATCTTTTTACACGATTTAGGTTCACATGTGTGGAGGTGTTTAAAGATAGACAAAAAACAGCATCTCGTCATCAGTGCTCAAGGCTAACGTGTAGCCGAGACACGTAAAATGATGTAGAGGCCCCAAATAAAGTAAAGAAACAAAACCTACACGTGTGTGTCTTGCAGGAGGAAGGGGATATATATATATAAGAGGTGGGCGAGCCACTGAAAGCTCGAGTCAGGCTCAAGCCTGGCTCTGTCTCAGTTTGAGGTTCTGTTAGAACCTCAGGCCCATAATGAGCCTAGCTATCATATGGTCCTGCCTCCCACCCTCCCCTTTCCCAGGATGTGGCATTACGTTCTGAGCAACCGACTGTGGAATTGGGGAAACGGGTTTGAGTTTCTGCGTCAGCTCAACATCATGGGATTCTGGGCAAATCACTTAGGGGCTTATTACGATGTCGGTCGGAGTGGCCTCCGACCGACACCGTCTTGATCTCGGGACCGACCAACCTCCAGTCGGCGGTTCCGACTGCCTGATTACGATGCGACCAAACACTGTTCGGTCGCATAATCGGTTTTCTCTATGGGAGCTTGTGTTACGGCTGTAAACCAGCCGTAATACAGGATCCTATAGAGAAATGGGTATGTGTGTAAAACCCTGCACCCTGTGACAGGCACCCCATGATGCCTGCCACACAGTGCAGGGTTTTACAGGAGGGTACCCTAGGTACCCCCTCGACCACCAACCGTAGACCGCGGATGCAAGCAGGGCCGCCAAAGTCGCTTTCCAGCAGCCTTTTCATGTCGGAAAGGCCGGCACGGAAAGGCTATGGGAAACCAACATCGTAATCCCAACGGCGGAAACGCCATCCATAGGGGATTACGGTGCGGTTCCGACGGGTAGGAAGACTCCGAGAGCTGGTCGGTACTGAGTCGGAAGGACCGTCCGGTTTACGTTCCGACCGCCGACATCGTAATTGGGCGGTCGGACTGCAAACCGACTGCGTCGGTTGGAAAGCCTCCGACCGCAGTCGTAAAGTTTCTGACTAGCGGTTGAAGGCTTTCCGACCGACATCGTAATCAGCCCCTTAATCTTTCCTTGCCTATAAACAATGCATGTGCACTGTAACTGGTACTCATATTGCTTGGAGTTCACATTATATTTTTAAAAATGCACTAAGAGGTAAAAACAAAGCCTTAACATAAGGAGAAAAAAATAGATACCCATTTACCGGCTGATTTGTACAAAGTGAAACCAGAAAACCTGGATAAATCTGGGCTTCCTGCTTAAATTGTGTGATCTTAGGCAAATGTTTTATTTGACCAAAACTCTTTTATTCTTCATTATTGCGTATGAAAGCACTTTCAACTTTGTGAGTTCAGACTTCCAGTTGTACAAAACTATCACTTTTAATCAGTACTTCTCAGTGCAGTGCTCTAATGTGCCTTATTAATGTCAAAGCTTCCTTCCATATGTTTAAGAAATACACTTTTTAAATAGACTTTATTAAATTTTATGTGATCTTGATTGCATGTTTTACATAGCAAATATTTTCAGGGTTCGGCTCGTGCACAGGCTCTAAGATCCAAGCCAGACCCTTGGCTCAGCTCTGGCTCGCCTCTGGCTCGACTCTTCCTGTTAATTTGTTGGCTCATCCACCTGTAATATAAAAATGATGCTTGGTAAAGTTATGTTTACTTGATTAAACCCCTGAATATAAACACCCGAATGTACATTGTAGTAGCAATACTTACATGGTCTGCTGTCCACATTTATCTTGTGGTACATTTTTTTATGGTTGCAAATAACTGGATTTAACTTATATGTACATAAATACATGTGAAGTTCTCGAAAAAAAAGGGCATTTTGGCTCTTCCCCGTGTAAGTCAATTCTAGCTGTCCCTCCTTTGTCAGAATATCTCCAAGAAAGCTCTCAACAAAATAAAATACCATAACATAGTCCCACTGAGGGAGGCTCATTTTATCAACCTTAAAAAGACGAAGGTCTGTGTTGGCCCACCTAACTTTCTGACCCAGAGGGTAAGCCAATGTTGCACATAGATCTATACAGAAAGTGCACATGCCTACCGATCTCTTGAAAAAGGTAATATATGAGAAAAATGTTACTTTGGTAGTTACCCCCAGATCTAAGTTGGCCTGTATGGATTTCCGGACAGACCCCCGCAGACGGGCGATTCTGAAATAAGATTGTGGTCAGGGGGTTGGATTGGGATTAGAAATCGGCCCGGGCACGCATAAAAAAAAGTGGCCCACATTTGCATATTGCCTTTCCTCAAAACACTGCTTGTGCGACGTTTTATAAACACCTGAAAACAAGTGAGGCCACTTCTGGTCAGGCCCTCTGCCCCCGCTCATTATGCACACATTAATTGGCCGGCCCAGCGAGAGAAAGGGAGTGACACCTCTGCCCATTGATAAAAGGGAGGTAATGGACGCCCATCTGCCTCCAGAAAGGCCCCTGAGGGCCCCACTGGGCCGCTGGCAACATCTGAACACACCAGGCACAGCCCAAATCGGCCCCCCAGGTTGCCAAAAAAGCAGCCCACAGCTGGAACGTCGATACCGGCCCCTCGGCCATTTCCCCAAGTGCCCGCCTTACCAATCCGACCCTGAGTGGTGGTACGTCAGCCTGACGTCAGAAAACAGCGTGGCTGGATTATCTTTAAATACCTCTGAAGTAGGGGTGCAACGCAGACCCCCTGCAGCTTGGGTATTCAATCTAAAATTCAGAATCTCTGTGAGATATTGAAGGAAGGGTCAGTGCACCACATTCTGCAGGTGCGGGGGGGGGGGGGGACTATCATTTTGCAGTACAGCTCTGCTCTTTAGGCCAGCCAAACTTTACTCCCCCACTCAATAGATGCTCAACTGATTCTCGGATACCAGAAGGATGAAGCGGGGGAGGGGAGGGTGTTAGTTACCTTTTTCACAACCATCCATATTATAAGCCTTCCCCCCTGGCCCCCGGGTACATGGATAAACTACCAGCGCATATAATTTCAGCACGAAATCAGAGCGAACCCCTGTGCCCCCTCCCCCACGCCATGCTTCCTAGTGTTTTGCTCTTATCTTGGAGGCACAACCAGATGTAAAGGTCATGTGAACATGTAAACGCGGACAGAGGACGAAAACAGGTGGAGCGACATGTTTATCTTGTGGACGCGCTGACTGTTTATATTGGAACTTGGGCTGTTATTTCTGTCATGGATTGTCACGTGCCAGTTTTGTTTCTGCACTACCGTGTTTACAACATTTTAGTGCCTCGCTGTTAGTCCACAAACCCAGGCGGAGATTTACTAAAAGACGGCCAGTCACAGTGTACCGCTATATGAAAATCTGAAGCGCTCTTTTATGCATATGGGGAAAAAATGAGCAGCGCCATATTTATGAAGTACAAAGATGGTGTCATCCAGGGTCGGACTGGGACAGAAAATAGGCCTGGCCACCAAAATAAAAGTGCCCCCATTAGTGAATTAGGAAGGCCCGTGATTATATATTGGGTCAGTTTTGAACGTATAAAGACAAGCTGAATACGTGTTTTGCAAGGCATCGAAGAATGCATGGATTTGAGCTTACTGCTGGCATTTTTTTTTAAATAGGGAAATTAATAACAAAAACCGGCGCAGCAGACCATAGAACAGGCCCACAAACAACAGCCCATACACTGACCTGTCAGATTACCCAATAGGCCGGCACGACCCTTGTGCCATTCGCCATGTTTGAGCAAAAAATGCTGTTTACTGCGACCCTAAATGTTGCACCACAGCACAAAGGTGAGCAAGTGGGGTCTTGCAGGACATTTGTACTTGAGGTACTGTACACCCCTCAGCAAAAATGTCTATGCGTTTACAACACATAGGGGCATATTCTCAAGGAGCTACCGCCGAGTTATCGGCACTTTAACGCATCCAAAGTCGCGCTAAATTTATGGCCCCATTCACAAGCTGGTGCTAACAGCCCATAACACCAGTTTCCCTGCGAAAGCAGTCGCAAAAAACATCGTCACAGATGACCCCGGCAACTAACGCTAATGAGATGCAGAGTAGGTGTTCCAGAGCAATAAGCCGCGACAACACCACAACGCAACATTCTCAATGACCAGCCACATCTGCGATAGGAACACAAAACAGGCGATACGGCGCGTTACGAGCAGGAAATTAACACCTGCTCTGACAGCGGACCTTCAGGAAATGCACCAGCCCCACAGACCTAACACCAGACAATGCCAATGCCCACTACAGGCCCAAAAGGACAACCATCCTCCGCATCCTGAATATCATTGCCCACAGGCTGACGATACCAACACAGCAGACAACCAACATCACTCCGCAGTCAAAGCTACTGGCTGTGCTGCACCTGTTGGCCTCTGGTACCCTCCCAAACAACAACCGCCCGAGTCGGAGGAGTCTCACAGCCAGCCCCATCCTAGTTCCTCACACCTGTCCCGGATGCCCTCACCAGCTCGGGACCCCAGCACCCATACATCCCCCACAATGCGCAGGAACAGCTGGAGACCAAGCAAGGACTATACGCCATAGCTGGAGCCCCGCACGTGTCGGAGGCAATCCACTGCACACTTGTCCCACTTGTGCCCCCTGCCAACACCACACACAATACCCCAACAGAAAGCACACGCATCCCATCAACGTGCAGGCAATAGTGGACCACAGGGGACTCCTCACCAATGTCATGGCCAACTACCCAGGCAGTGTGCATGTTCCCTTCATCTTCCGACAGTCCAACATCAACCAGCGCTTCCAGGATGGCACCCATGGGATTGCACTGCCCGTTGGCAAGTACCAAATGAACACACCACACACCTCAACACCACAATCATGCAACTCACAACTCTGGCACTGCACACGTCACAAAACCACATACAACATGCCAAACAACATGCCCCCCCACCAGACACGACAGCACAACTTACTGTGGCAACCTTGGTCAGCCATGTACATGAGCCATCGACGGCATGGCACCTCAGCCACACAATACCGGAATGTGGGGAGAGGTGGGAACCAGGCATATGTGCGAAGGAGGCAAGTGACCCATGAATGAATATGTACACAATGCCAAGTGTGGCGGAGATGTGCTGGACAGACTGCAGTATGCAGACCATAGACACAGCCATGTCTACATGCACTGCTGGTGTTTGGAGTGTCGTGGACAGTGGACGCAACCATGTCATCCCAGCAAGTGGGGAAGATCGCGGAATGTAGCTTGTGACGTCCCCCCGTAAGCGTGTGCGGAGTGGGCTGGCCCGGCGTACGCCAGGCCAGCGCAGGGGTGTGAATAAAAGCACGTAGCACTGGGCGTGGTTCTCTTCCGGAATGCCCAACGCGTCTGCCAGGGCGGCGCCTCCCACCCCGCCACGAGGCCGACGCCATCGCCGTAAGCGGTGTGGCCTGCGACCCTGTGCGCCTGCTGCACCCCAGGCCGCTGGTCCCCGGAGCCGTCATGCCCGCCCCTGCGCAGCCAGGCCTCACTGCTCACCTGCCGACACCGGCGTGTGTCAAAGAGGGCCCACCACGTGCCGGCGCAAGCTCCAAGCCCGAGGCCCGCGACCTTCGCAGCCTCCTCAGACCATCACGGCCTCCGCGACACAGGCCCGCTTTACTCCTTTTTCGTTGGCGTACACCACCGCTGCCTCCGGCCTACACTATGCTCAAGTATGTCACACATTTGGAACTGAGTCTTGATTATGCTATGGCAGAGTACACACTTTATGGCGGAGTTTATATCACTATACTCCCTTCGATGTGGTGACACAAAGTATGTGCATGGCATCCCAACCACACGTGTCTGTGGGCCCTTGATGACTACGCCTTCGGCCTACACTGCAGACGTGTAGGTCACACATGTTGAACTGATCCGTTATTTCTGCATGGCGGAGTACATATCACTGTACGCAGGGAGACGAGTAAGAGGAAGACGCGGTTCAGTCCTGAGGAGAAAAGGACCATCGTTACGGAGGTGTCCGAACACTGCCGACAACTGCCCTGGTGTCACCAACCCTGTGCATCGCGGGCCAACGACACGTGGCTGTGGGCCCCTGCTGACCCCTGCCTCAGGCCTACACTGCGGTCAAGTAGGTCACACATTTGGAATTGAGTCTTGATTACACAATGGTCGAGTACACACTTTATGGCGGAGTTTATATCACTATACTCCCTTCGATGTAGTGACACAAAGTATGTGCATGGCATCCCAACCACACGTGTCTGTGGGCCCTTGATGACTACGCCTTCGGACTACACTGCGGACCTGCAGGCCCCACACAAATCCATGCCAGTCCGTACCAGGCAGGACACGGCATCGTCGCTGGCCAAACACCCGCTCAGCTCTGTCGCTACTGCCTCGGTCAACCACGAGTCATCCCCACATGCCATTTCAACGCCGTGTGTCAGTGTTCCAGGAGGAGCTTGCTGAACAGCAGTTGGCCCGCGCTGGCCGCTGCCTCCGGACTACACATTGGGCGAGTAGTGCACACATTGGGAACTCAGTCATGATTCATTCATGGCAGACCTGATATCATTGTACTGGCCTCGTCGCAGACTGCATCCCCTGTCAGCTCCGGTGCCACTAAGTCTGTTCCCTGACAACCATGGACACTTTCTTCTTGAGATTTGTTGGCGACTGAGTCCATGGACTGGGGGTTGTCTTCATCATCATGTCGGTGATACTGACTATGTGGCCAAAACGGGGCTGTAGCATTCCACTCCTCCATCTGCCACTTCCGGCCGGCTCCTGCCCTCTGCATCATGCCCTGGAGGACACCTTCCACTGTCCCCCGCAAACCTCCACTACATTCACCTTCGCCATCGACGAGGACCCGCTCACCTCGCGTGGCCCTATCTCACTGCCCCGCAAGTCACCTTCCCGTGGCGGTGTGCCTGTGCCAGCCGCAGTGCATCCAGGGCCACTGACTCTGTGCAGCTCAAACCATGGCCCCAGTCTGATGGCATGTTGGATGGCCTCTGGGTCGATGGTCTGGGGGTCATCAACACCATGTGTCTGTGGCCCTGCGCTGTCCGCTGAATCCGGCCTCAACTGCGGTCCACCTTGGCTCACACATCACATCGAGTCCTGACCTGCCCGGACGTCGCATCACCGCAGGATGCACACGCCACCTCCGCCATGACCGACTCCAAACGACAGGTGCCAGAGTCGGAGGTGTCTTACTGCCAGACTGTCAGAGTTGCTCACATCTGTCGTGGGGGCCATCATCAGCTTGATACCCTGCTCAGCTCTTCAGGTGCCACTAACTCAGTGCACCACAAATCAAGGAACATTCTGCTTGCATGTTGGGTGAACACTGTACTCCCTCCGGCTACCACCATGATGCTTCACAGTTGTTTCTGTTGTGCTGGTGTTTTATGATTCAGCTTCAATTGTGATCACTGTTCAAGTTGTTGCCAGCACCAACGACTCCATGAGGGCTGGCTTACACTCACCCCACACACATCCAGCACATGCGTCACTGTACATGTGACCATGCCAATAAAGGTGTCGAGCGCACGTGCCCGTGGCCAGTTCAACGAACTATCTGTGTGTCCCCGTGTGCTCATGATGTATGCATTTGTGCCCCTGGCACTACGACATTACATTGTGCAGTGTACAGAGGACGCAGCCATGTCACCGCAGGCAGCGGGTGGGACATTGCACATGTAGCTTTGTCGTCCCCCACTCAATACGTAAAAGGAATGAACTGGGCCGGCGTACGCTAGTCCGGCGTGGGGGTGTGGATGATCATCCCGTGGCTCTGGGTGTGGTTCAGTACTGGAAATGTGCAAAGGCATGTGTCTCTGTCGCAGTGTGGGTCTCCGTTGGGAAGTGTTGGTGGGCCCTGATGGGACTTGGACACCCACGTATGTGATCTGGTTCGGCTTCCATGAGGTAGTGGCCCACCCGCACATGTTCGGCCACCCCCTTCTGGCAGTCTGACACCTGGACTTGGAATGCGATGTGTGCTTGGGTGGGCTGCTGGGAGCCAGCCGGGGTGGTCGGTGCGTCCAGCTGTGTTGTCTGTGCAGGGGGTGGGGTGTCCTCGATGCAGGGGTGCTGCCCTGCTCCTGGAGGTCGATTGCCTTAGATGTCCATGGACTGTTGTGGGGCGTAGGTGTCGGTCCTCTTCAGCATCACTGTAGAGTTGTCTGGTCTGTTCTGCTGGGGGTGTTGTTTGTCCCTCTGCAATGTGTGGGGAGAGATGCTTGTTGACATTGTGTTGGCATGTATGTTGCCGCATTGTTCACCTTTACATTCAGACTTCATGACAATGTACATTGTGACTGTTTGGGAGGGGCGGACTATTTGATGCGGGACAGTGGACATTTGGACTACATGACGTAGGTGAGGTTGTACACGTACCTTTGCATCTCACAGTTTCCTGCTATGTCAGATGTGATTGGCCATTTTCTATGCACAGGCGGACCCAGTTGTGTCCTCTGTTCTGCAGTGTAGGTGTTGGGCTGTGTACCACATTGTCGTCCATGTGGGTGTGCTGTAATTGCTATGTGTGTGTGCTGCTTTGCGTGGGAGTTGCACCTGCAGCTGTGATTTTGCTGCCCCTTATCCCTTGGAGCAAAAGACACACAATTGATGGACGGAATGCAGAACAAATCAAAACATTCACCCCCAGTCAAGAGATCTGGGTTAAATCCATCATTCTTTTGCTCACCATGCCACCCCAGTTTAGACCTGGCCATATGCAAATCAGTCTTGACCCTGTGCCTCATGGGAACAGTCCAGCCCGAACTGCCAAGCCAGGTCCTCCCTGGACCGGAAACAAGCATCCTAGGACCGGTTTCGGGGTTTCACCCCTCTTCAGCCAGGATAGCTTGATTCCAGTGGCACAGTGAGCCCAGGACCCACGTCTGGCTTGGCAGTTCGGGCTGGACTGTTCCCATGAGGCACAGGGTCAAGACTGATTTGCATATGGCTGGGTCCAAACTGGAATGGCATGGTGAGCAAAAAAACGATGGATTTAGGCCCAGATCTCTGCACTGGGGTGAATGTATGACATTGTTCTGCATTCTGTCCATCAACTGTTGTTTTTGCATTTGTCACCCCGAGTGGGACGGGTATGCCCAGACGTGGGTCCCGTGCTCTCCATGCCACTAGAATGAAGCTATCCTGGCTGAAGAGGGGTGAAACCCCGAAACCGGTCCTAGGATGCTTGTTTCCAGTCCAGGGAGGACCTGGCTTGGCAGTTCGGGCTGGACTGTTCCCATGAGGCACAGGGTCAAGACTGATTTGCATATGGCTGGGTCCAAACTGGAATGGCATGGTGAGCAAAAAAACGATGGATTTAGGCCCCGATCTCTGTACTGGGGTGAATGTATGACATTGTTCTGCATTCGGTCCATCAACTGTTGCTTTTGCATTTGTCACCCCGAGTGGGACGGGTATGCCCAGACGTGGGTCCCGTGCTCTCCATGCCACTAGAATGAAGCTATCCTGGCTGAAGAGGGGTGAAACCCCAAAACTGATCCTAGGATGCTTGTTTCCAGTACAGGGAGGACCTGGCTTGGCAGTTCAGGCTGGACTGTTCCCATGAGGCACAGGGTCAAGACTGATTTGCATATGGCTGGGTCCAAACTGGAATGGCATGGTGAGCAAAAAAACGATGGATTTAGGCCCAGATCTCTGTACTGGGGTGAATGTATGACATTGTTCTGCATTCTGTCCATCAACTGTTGTTTTTGCCCTTATCCCTTGGAGGCGGTGTGCCTTTGGCTTTTGTGCTTTTGCGGTGCTGTGATGTTTGCGACTTGGGTCATTTGTGCTATTGGACGGTTTTTGTACTCTTGTGCATTGTTTGTCTGCAGATGTGTTGTTGACGTCAGTGGTTGTTTGTGCAGGTGGATGTGTCAGAGTGTGACCTGCTCCTTTCCGGATGTGGTCCACACTCAGCCACTTCAGTCTCGTGGCGTGCACAGTGTCATGGTGATTGTACTCCAGCCATGCTGCTGGTCATGTGGTGTCACTTGCATTGTCAGTGTGGCTCTCACATACGCATCTTTGCTGTGTTTCGCACGGGTGCATGTGTGTGTTGTGTAATTGGTGTTGTGTGGGGTGGAACCCCTTTGGGCACATGGTGAACGGGGGCCTACTTGATGTTTGTATGTGTGCTGCAGTGTGCCACGGGGATCAGGGACATGACCCAGGGTTATTGTGGGTGTGCGGTGTGCTACACGTCGTTGTGCATGTGTGCCATTGTGCCCGTCCCACCCCCGTCCCCACAGTCCCTGTTCGTTACTCACCCTGTTGCTGTTGTGTCAGGTCATGTCGAGCAGTGTCCGGACTCCCGACTCCTTGCACCGTCTCCACACTGATGAGTGTGGACGCCATTTGCTCCAGCTCCTCCTGTGGCGCAGGACTCCCACCTCCATTCGCCGTTGCTGCCTTCCTTGGCAGCGGGTTTCTGCTTGGTTTGGTTTTTGATATCATGCCAGCGCATCTTGGCCTCCTGGGCACTCCGACTGCATTCACGATGGGATGCCATTTTTCCGTCTGTATTGCCAATGACACGGTGGTGGTGACGGACAGTTGTTGGTGGTGCTCTGTCACCTCCGTGACGACGATCGGGTTTTCCTGGCGGACTGTACCCCGTCTTCCTCTTCCTCTTCTCCTTGGCCTTCCCGCCCCGAGGTTCATTGCTGGTGGTCTGTGGGGCTTGTGGGGTTCGCGTGACCTGGGCACTCGTTCCGGGTGCATCCATGTTGCTGCGCAGTTTGATTTGTTCATGGTGTGTTATTCCTGTTCAGCTTTTATGTTGCATTTTCCTGCCAGACGCGTGGGGTTTGCAGGCCTATCGCTGTTTTTTTTTTCGTGGTTGGCCTCATCGCAACTTTATTCGCGTTGGTGTTTCGCATTTTTTCGGCGTCGCGTTGTTTTTAACGCGGTCATTTGATGCGTTATCGTGGGACTATCGCATGGTGACGCTAGGTTGAGAATGCTACGTTAACATGGCATTGTTTTCCCGCGATGGACTGCGATGTGAGAAGTTGCGTTAAGCTAAACTTGTGGTGGTTATCACACGTTCTTGTGAATATGCCCCTTAAACTACATACATCGATTACAAGCCGCATAAAGTTTGTAATACAGCGATTACAAGCCGCATAAAATGTGTATTTCCACAGAAATTGCACATTACTCATGTGACTATTATGCAGTGTTCCATGTGTCCATTGTCTGTGCCAGGTTTCATTTAGTGCTAGGATTTCAAACAAATCCAGGTTGTGCTTTGTTAGTAGGTCTTGCTTTACATAAAATCCTAGCGGCCTTTGCGCAGTTCCCACCCCGTTACGCCACATTTCATTCATTATCCAGTATTTCTCACAATGAGATGCAAAGCCATTTGGCATTGCACTAGCATCAAATTTTCGGTGCAAAATATATTTAAAATAGGAAAGTTGATCAGCGCTGCTGATTGCGTCACGCCAGGGACAGTGTAAACGCACAGTAAATCTAAGCCCACGGGATGTATTGCAGTTCTTAGCTTGTGATGGTTACATGGTTATCCATCTGCCATTCTCAGCCAGAAGGGCCGGCTTAAGGGCCAAAAACAGCACTGGAAATATTTATATCAGACCCACACCGCACAGAGCAAACAGGTGCAGCCTGCGAGACCAACAGAACTCCCCTGTCTTTGTGGATACGTACAAAATAATAAAAGTAGGTCTATAAATAAAATGAATATTAAAACTTTTAATGGGAAGATTCAGTCGGACACTACTTCAATAGTTTTTTTTATTACGGAAATTGGTCTAACCGGTGCATTTGTAGGTGCATTTTCCTAATCTATGTGCGGAAGAGCTAGTTTGCAGCTGCGGTTCTGAAGGAGAGTTACATGGATATTCCAATTTTTCAAGCTCTGCCACACCGTGAAAGAGAAATATTTTCCGCAGCAGAAAACTATGTGCCCACATAAAACATTACCCAATGCAGAGGAGGTAAACATTTATACCACAAAAGAAATATTACCTATCCTATAAAGAATGTTTGCCATAAACGGCATGCCAAGAGAAATAGCATCAGTTTCAAATACTGTGCCAAGAAACATAATGCTAACATTCTTCCTATGTCAGTGAATATTCCAACAAAATACCTGCGCCAGAAAATAAGGTATGATGATAATTGTTGTCATAATATGCCAGGGTTCGGCCAACATACATCAGGGCAACGTTCAACTAGGCCAGCGTGTCTTCTGTAAAATCATAATGCTACTGAATGATGCCAGAAGGCTGCTCCAACATGTCAGAGACTGTTTCACTAAGGTAGTGGATTGCTCAGTTGTGTTACTGGTACAGCGTAGCCCACCATGCGGCCAAATCTGGCAGTCATGCTTCTGTATTGAACTTGAGATGCTCCCATTCAACCTGACCAACAAACACACTTGCAGCCCCCAACAGCAGTAAAGAAGACAAAAACAAGAAATCTGGAAGTCGCGTTTGATGGAGATCTTATGTTTGAATCCCAAAGTAATGCCATGGTCAAGGTCCTCAATTTGCATTTGTACATGCTCTGGACAAAAATCTGCCTCCTTCACACAGACCTTTTGTGGACTGTAGATGACGCCTTTGGACCAACGCAACATAATCAGCGCCATGACCTGGACTTTGTGCAGCAAGTAAATCCCTACTAAGCAGCTGGAAGAGACCCGTGCACATGGAGCAATCATCAGGTGTAAACAGTGTTTAATTTGCAAAAGAATAAGTGCTGGGGCCCGAGGTTTTGTTCAGAAGCCCGCAGCCGACGTTATCGAAGGTCGGGTGCTGAATACCAAAGCTACGCCATCTTGATGCCACTTTATGCCTCTTTCATCCACCGCCAGACCACTCTGCCTCTTTATTTCACTTTTGTAGATTCTTTTTCATCCTTGATTTCGCCCTTTGTCACTGTTTTTGTGTCTTTCTCTTCTTCCTTCTTTCTCACTTTTGTGGCCCTCTCTCATTTGCTCTGGGTCGAAGTCTGATGAGGACAAATAAGTGCTGAGCCCCAGAAATGGGTGCCGGTGGTCCCCACCTGCAACTAACAGCTCCGATTAAGCACTGGATGTGAACTCTGAGGTATTACAAGTCAGATACAGTAGTTTTTTGCTGGCATGGTTCTTTCACTGGCACGGACAAACTGTTGCAGGGATTCTGCTCAGGAACAGACCTATGCTTGGTACCATAAGACATCAATATATAGGGACTGAGTCCCCATGCCACATCAGTACCTATGGGCTCGAACCTGATTAGCTTATAGTGTCTGACTTGCCCTCCAACCCTTCCCAGAGAGACAAGTGATTTGGCACCCCAGAACACAACATTCTCTACCCTCTCAGGGATCGCAGTAGCAGGTCAGCCCCTTTCGTTCTCTCACTCATGCATGTCCACAATAAATCAAAAAGAGACCCGAAGGAAGCTTAAAATATTTATTGAAACTACTGTACTCTAATATGCAATAACTGCGCCACAATTACAAAACAAATGCAGGTCAGTAATGTCATTAGCATGATTAAAAGATCGTATACAATAAAAAGCCCTGTCATATTAGCTGACATAGTTGCCTAAACCCATCCCTACTATTGAAGCAAAGTGTTATATTATAGATCTCTGGGAGTAGTGGCGAATCCCGTGCCTTGGCATACATAGATGGCTGTTCTACATCACAGCTTATGCAGCCCTTCCATTTCAGGACCTTTGCTCTGTGTGCAAGTCTCCGCTCTGTGTGTTTTCAAAATGACACGTCCCAATTTATATGACAAAAGATGTGAGTTCAAAAACAGCAGATGGGTTTCTCTATTATGTCTAGGTGCTAGTGTCCGACCACAGAGAATAACAAGGAGCAATGTTGTCTGACCTTGCATGGGCTGTTCCGACTAAATCCCAGGAAAAGAACAAAATACAAAAACATGTGTTGAGTATGTGTGAAAATACAATGTGGCACAAAAACTGAATGTGTGCAAAGCAAAAGTGGCCTTCAACGTGCATAATTTGGCTAACATAGGGAAAACGACAATGGGCTATATAGGAAACACACGACAAAACAAGACTTAAAGTTATCATCTAGAAGAACACAAAGGCCGTACAACAAAAGGAACTGAGGGGCTGATTAGGATGGCGGGCGGATGTCCACCGCCGGGCCGGCAGTGGCGCCCGCCGGTGGACATTCGCCCGCGATCGCAAGCCAGAAAACCGCCGGTCAGATTAGGATGGCGGTGGGAAATTCCGACCGCCGCTTTTCCGCCGGTTGCCATCCGCACTCCTGCCTGGCGGAACGGAGCAGGACCGGGATAATGGTGGCGGTGCCGAGCAGGCTCCGCCGGCACGATTATGATGCCGGCGGTAGCCAGCCTTTCCGCAGCAGTCAAACCGCCATGGAAAGGCAGGCGGAGATTGTCTTCCGGGGGCCCGTTGCGGGCCCCCAATGTGTTGGGGAGGGTGTGGGTGCACTGGGGGGGTACCCATGGTCCCCCGCAACATTTCCCTGTACCAGGTGGCAGGCACTGTGCAGTGCCTGCCACGCAGTGCAGGGAGATGCAGGACATGCTCCTTTGGACATCGCGGCGGTGCTGCGGCCAGCAGCAACCGCCGCAATGTTAAGGCCCGCGATCGTACCGCCGCGGTCGGGTTTCGACCGCGGGCCATCGTAATGCGACCGGCGGTTATGTCGCGGTCCATGCGGGCGATCTTTTCCCGCTACCATGGCGGTCGGGGAGGTTTTCCGACCGCCATCCTAATGAGCCCCTCAATTCTTTATTTTACCAGATCTATCTATCTATCTATCTATCTATCTATCTATCTATCTATCTATCTATCTATCTATCTATCCTACGCTTCATTGAGATGAAGTTACCCTTTGAAGAGTTGTTGGAAGAGTAAGATTTTGAGCTCTCTTTTTTAAGACGATATGGGATGTGTTCATCCTGATTGAGAAGGGAATTGTGTTTCAGTTTTTGGGGCTGCAGGAACGCTTGATTGAGAGTTGTAGATTTTTTTAACAATGGAGTTTCCAAGAAGGGAGAGCCAATGCTTCAGAGAGCAAGCAATCCACCCAAGATTAGATATTTAAGTGATTCAAAGGGTGCAGAGGGCCTCATGTATAAGTTGAAGAGTATCAGGGACAAAATCTGTAGTTCAAGAATAGATCATTTTTCATGGGTGGGTAAAGGGCATATAGGTATTCAAGATTCTAGTTTTTAGAAATTGTGAAAATTGCAATGCATCTGGATCGCTGTCATCTACCCAGTGTAGATCAAAAGTGCCTAAGATGATATTAGCGACTAACTTAATTTTATCATCTAATGGATCATTGCTTTCTTTGACTCAAACTTTCCCATTAAAAGTGTGAATTGATCGGTAACCTGAAAATATAAACTAAATGCCAGGTTTTACAAAAATCTTGCATCCCTTACACTAGAGGTATGTAGAGCAGAAATATGCTGGATAGCACCATGTTCTTCAGAAGCCAAACAGATTTATCTCCACATACTTTCAAATCTAAAACAAGCATCTGGACAGCAAAAAGTGAATACATTACGTCTAGGATCTTTAATGCAACCAATTTCTCTAGGCTCTTTTCCTGGTTATCGAGGATCTTTCCTTACCTGCTTCTAGTGCAACATTTTTTGATCCTCCCCAAATTGTGTGTGGCATGATAACAGCACATTTTATCTCAAAAATCAATAAAATCAGATCGGACATGGATAGGGACCTTAACATGATGTCTCCTCTGCTAAGTCCCCCTAAAAAGTGTATCATGATGATGATGAATTAATTTTTCGATTAGTCTCTGAATCCAATTCACACCACAATTTTCTCAGCTAAATCTTCAGATTTTTTTATTCGTTTATTCTTTTTTTATTCAATGAATCATTTAGTAAAGTCAAAGTACCACGTGCTTCGAAAGCAGGATTGGAAAAACCTTTATTGAGTAAACCTTCCCTGCCCCCATATGATGTCACAGTTGCCTTCATATTTCTATCCTTCCCTTTTTGCTGATTTTGGCAACTTAAATTCTGAAGAACATTCTGCCCTTTATCACAGCAGATCTTCACAAAAAAGTCCCTACTCTCATCCAGTAATGGCTTGACTATGTCACTTTAAATGGTCTTTCCCCATAAGTAATTCAGAAGACTACAGCTGACTCAAAACGTGGCTGCTTGCACAATTGTCAGGATAACTTCAAGGAAGCACCTTACACCAGTCTTGAAGCAGCTGCACTGGCTGCGAGTCGCTCAAAGAATTCAATTCAAATCTCTTTTTATTGTTCACTAGGTCCTCTAAGGCAGTGCTCTGCTAGTCTTGGCTAAGGAATTTCACACTGACTCCTCAGGACACAATTTTCTTTTTGCTAATTCTTGTTAGATGTCCCTAAAACTAATTCTGCCTCCTATGGGGAAAGAGCTTTTTGGCTGCAAAAGAATGGACTTTACTGCCAAATGACCTCCGTACCCAACCTTGTTTGTCTAAGAAGGAATTTAAAACTTTATTGTTCAAAACTACTTTTAATTTACAGTAATTTCTGTTGGTGACATCTGGGTCTAACCAGCACAAGAAGCTTTCTGTGATGCGGCGCTCTAGAAATACTGTGAACATAAACAACATAAACAATCGCTCAAATAGATGTTACGTGACAAATGCGTTTTCGCCTGGTGGGTTTCAGACGATGTGGAGGATGGGGCTTTACCCACTGCAATTTTTACTTCTGTGAGTAGGTACTGGAGGGTTGGGAATGACTCAATTTTCAAAGTTTTACATTGAGTGGGTGATCTGTGTTTTAGTACAACGCCTCCACCTGGTTTCCTTTAATGGTCTAGTCTTATTATAGTAGCCCTCTGGTAGGAAGAGAGTCCATACTGGATGTGAGGTGTCATAGAGACTGGTTTTCATGAGAAATAGTAGGTCAAGATTGCCCATGGTACTCAGATCTGCAATTTATAAACAATGTTTGTTTGCAAATCTGAAATTAGAAGTGCTTTTCTTTGGTGATTGGTGTTGTGACCATCAAGATTTTAATACAGCTGTGAGGGTTGGGTTTGGATTTGCTATGTCTTCTTGCGGATCTTTGCCCTTTATGATAGCATGGATTTTAGAGAGAGAGGATGACAGCTGAAAAGATTCAGGTTCAGTATAGGATAAGATTATAATCATTATCTTTTTCTCTAATAAGGAATGGGAGGCTGTTAGTGGGCAAGATTCTTTGCGTTGCAAGATATGGATTTGGCATGAGTTTCAGCAGAGATGGAGAAGGAGCAGGATTGAAGATGCTCTTTCATATTTCTTTCACAGGAATTAAACAAGTTCATAATGTAAGGATATAGACATTGTATGGTTTGCCAAGCGAGGTTGTACATTTTCTCTAAGATGTGTTTAGTCTCTAAGTTTGTGTGCAGGTGAGGGAAAGACATATTATAAGACTTAAGGACTGCACTTGTATACGTCTTGGAGATCTGAGGGTTTTGTCTATAATAATCCTTAGATCAGAGGGAGCACCTGATCTCATACGGAAGTTGTAGAGTATATTTTTGGGTGTTTAAATGTGGCAGGGGTGTTAAGCGATGTAATCACAAAAAGAGTACGGCAGCTCATAAAGCGAGGAAAGAGAAGGTAGACTATTTCCCAATCTTAGAGACACAATCGCAGGTCCAGAGTATGGACGTCACAGGACTTCTGGCGAGCTTAGAAGGAAAGCCATGCTTTATGGAAGAGGGAACCTCACACACGTGATAGGGTCATGCTTCATCATCGGCATCCTCTCCCCACCTTGGTAGGACAGTGCCACCAGGACGGACTCAACCTCCTTGAAGACTTAAAGGTAGGAGGGAGTTCTTAGATAAAAGCGACTGGACAAGGCACGATCCAGACAAACTAAAAATACCTTGACCCAGGCGGGGTCTGCCCTGGTGGCACTGTCCTACCAGGGTGGGGAGAGGATGCTGATGATGACGCATGACACTATTACATGCATGAGGTTTCCTCTTCCAGAAAGGATGGCTTTCCTTCTAAGCTCGGCAGAAGTCCTGTGACATCCATTCTCTGGTCCTGCGATTGTAAGACAGTGGTCTCTAACCTTTTTGGTAATAACAGCTACTTATGTTCAAATAAAATCATCCTGAGCTACTTATAGTATTAATATTGTAATAGTGACAGCATCAGGGCAAGAATATATTTATGGCCACCATATGCAAGCTTCGAGCAGTTATCACCTCAGTTCACCATGCAGGTTGCCAGCAAAAATGTAAAAACCAGCTTTGTCAATGTGTAATGCTTCTACATGGGTAATACATAAAAGTCCTAGCTACAGTGCCCTTGGTACCAAGGTAATAATATTAGTAATACATCTCCTCAGTGCCGCATGATTGATCTGTAAATATCAGTTTAATATATATTTTTTAAATTCAACTCTTTTTTCCAAATATCAGCTGATGAGTTCTGGCAATACATACATTTACGTCTCAAATATATGCTTTTCATTTCTGGCATACATATACTAATTCAACCAAGCAAAGCCTCTGATTGGCTGGGCTGCACACAGGAGAGTTACCAGTGGCTCACAATATACTCATTGGAGAACCCTGCTCTAACATTAGGAAACAGTCTACCTTCTCTTTTCTCACTTTACAAGCTGCTGTACTCTTTTTGTGATTACATTGATACCTCGAGGGGGAGTAAGGTGGCCTAACCTTCCCCTGTCTGCTTATGGGGGTGTTTAGCAAACACAGACAATTAGGCAGGAAAGAGATCAAATGAGGACCTTGTTCCTTGATCTGTGTTTCTGTGTAGAAGCCGGAGATAAGGGACGTAGACAGGTGCATAAATATAGGGGCCATGCATTTTGGCCCAAGGGGAATGTGATGCCGGTAGGGTATCGGTATGGGATGTGAGTTGGCTAAGACTGGATAGTGAGTGAAAGAGATGTAATAGAGTGTGGGAGTTAATGGAAGGAAGAAGAGGGTGAGGTTGGAGATGAAGAGGGATAAGAAGAAGAATGGTTTGTGGAGAACTCTTCTTTTTGTAAAAAAGGAGTGGAGTTTTTTGTCATTAACTTTCCTTTGTTGAAAATTGAGATTGAGGTATTCCCTTTGATGTGTACTGATGGAACAGTGGTTAGTTGCTTTCCATAGGGAATGTGTTTTACTTCTGCGTAGTTCAAAACCTTCAAGATGGCTTCTTCACAGTGGTGGGGGTTATAAGAGAAGAAGAGAAGTCCATTTTGAAGACACTTCAGCAGTGGTATCGATCCTCAATTAAAGAATCTAAAGATTCTCTCAGAATCTTGACCTTCAAGTTCTTTGTAGTATATTTCGAGACATTACGAGGGTATAAGATTTTGTAAGAGTTAGCGATTATTTTGATTATTTTAGTCAATGTATTGAAGAGGGGGTATTTGTCTGCTGTGATATTCATATTGAAGATGAATCCTGAGAAATTTGCAGATCAGTGCAGTGCAGGAACTACTTCCTACATTGTGGGGAACAATAGCAGAGTTATTTTCTGAATTAATTTAATGGTGTTGAGGATCAGGTTTTATGGCAGGAGCATAATTTTTTTGACGTATGCAGACATCAGTTCCTATTATGGAGCACGGGGTTGTTGTAGCGTTACGCACTGGGTCCAGAATAAAACTTATCTTTTCTGGAAAATGTAAACCTCATTTTAATCATCATCTGGCTACCCAACATATTCAATTGGTCCTCCGATGGATCTTGTTTTCTGTTGAAAGGGAATGGATATTCGAAGGATGAGCAATTATCACATGAGGACCAGGAATAAGATAATTGCTACATTCAGATACTGTTTCTTATCTTTAGATAACCATGGACATGGATATTAATCAAATAATTTACTCACAAGGGAAATAATGAGTCAGAATCAGAAGAGTTTAGTTTAAATCTCAGAGTTTAGTATTTCGGTCAAGGGTTAAGAACGTTGAGTGAGAGAGCATACAAATTCTAAATTTAAATTAATAGAGATTTAATATAGCGATATTAAGCTCAGTGAGATCCGAAAATAACAGGGAACAAGCTTCCTCAGCCGAGGGAGATTTTAGACATCAGTAGTATATGGATCAACAGGTAATCAGTTGGACCTCATACATACCTTTAGAAATGTTCAGAAAGGGGGCGTGGCTTGGCAAGCCAAGATGGCGGTCGCACTCTGACCCCTCTACAATCCAATGCCATCCTAATCCTCCAGTGCCCAGTATTCAGCGGGAACACCGTGGCTGCCGAGGTGCCCGTATCTGTGGCGACGGCGAGGGGCCGCCGGAGACCACGGACGGAGCAACGAGGCCGAACAAAATGGCGCCTAACTAACCTGTGCCCGGAGGACTAGCCGGGGGACAACTGTGGCGATCCCTGGCCTCGTGCTGCCGGAATTGCCCTGAAAGACTGGAGTTTCGATCGGTCCATGCCGCTGAAGCCCCGGTGACGTTGCGGCACCCTACGGATCCGGTGATGACCCACCGGCCCGGAGCAGGCAGGACATCCATCACAAGAACGCAAGGTGAGCAGAGGCACTTGTCGCAGCGGAGGGGGCGCCACACGACTTCCCATGGCAAACTGATGAGGTGCTCGGCCCGCGATCAGCAGCACTTTCTGCGGGGGCCTGGTGGCAACAGCGAGCCAGAGGAGTAATCCTGGGCCTGCCGCTTGGAGCCCTCCCCCTGAGGTAGCCTGCTGCCTTGGGGCCCTGGGGGAGAATTGCGGATCCATCTGGAGCGGGCGCAACTCCCGCTGCGAGTGCTGTGAGGGTCAGAAAGGGCCTTGCAGCAGAAACGGAGCAGGTGCGCTGCGCCCTGGGCCGGCCCGAATCTGAGTGCGAGCTGCACCTGCTGATCGGCTGATGGATCGCTCAGCCCGCGACCGGAGGGACGCCTTGTGGGCCTGGGGGTGTAAGGGCTCGTGACCTGGGACGGGCTCCCCCTTAGGGCGGTTGGCGGCGGCCTGCTGGTAGAAGAGGCTCCAACCCCAGAACCAGCCCTAAAGACACTATTGCTCCTCCGCCCCGGCGGGGCTCAGCTTACCTACCTGCTGAAGTCAACGGCAGCTGCAGAGGCTGTGTGACACACGAGGCCCTCCCCACGTGTGCATCAATACAATGAGCCTCTGAGCGGTGCAGAGGGGACCCTGCAAGACTCTGAAGTGGCTGCCTCATTCCTCTGGGGCCCTACACTAGTGAAGGCGAGGGGCTGACGGCCAGCGGAATATGTCAGAGGGCCTGCCACTCCACCGAGCCTAGTTTATCCACTCCACAATACAAAGCAGAGGTAAACTGATCCTCATGTGGCAAACCTGCATACTCACCTGACTAAGAGACTCACCCCTTCCTTTGGACCTGATCAATCGGGTGGCCCCTTTGCGGACTCTCAGGGATGAATACAGAGTCGTCTTTGGGGCCCAATACTCTGTTTGCAGTTTGATGTACAGCAGTGGTGGGAGAAGGGACGTCAGAATCCAGCCAGAAGAAGGCCTGACCGCAACTGACAGCTCGGTGGAGTGAGAGGCCCATGGCCCGATCTGCGCCCAATGGAGGAAACTAGCGGGACACTGCAGCTTACACATACGCAGCTGCATAACCCTGCATACTACCCACTGGAAGCCTAAACCCCTACTGCTGGTCCTGCGCTCTCTCCCCTTTCTGAACGTTAGACCGTCCGCTCCAACACACATACCTGAGCCCTGTGGTGGTGTCGGCCCGCCGGCCCAACCCTCGCCTAGACCTGACCTGGGGCAGAGGGCTCGCCCTGTCCCACCCAGCCGAGCCGATTGGTGCCTCAGTGACCCAAGTGGAGAAGTGTGCGATGGGACTGACCAGACCCCTCTCCTAAAAATCCGTTCCATCATGGGGAAGGATAAAGGTACGAAGGCCCAGCTGACTCAGACTAGAATGGAGCAATATGCAACCAGCGGCCCCACCCAGAACGAGAATGCGCCCTCCACGACTGGCCACCCGACCGGAGACCTGGCTACCATACTACACGCCATCAAGACCTGCCAAGAATCTATGGAGACCAAAATAGGCGAGGTCCAGGTGGACATGGCCCTTCTCCGTCAGGACCTCTGCAACGCGACTGCCCGCGTAACAGCAGCAGAATCCCGCCTATCTGATGTAGAAAACGATGTTTCAACCCTAAAAACGCAGGTGAAGCAACTCTTATCTCATACCTCTGATCTCCATAGGTGAGCCGAAGACGCCGAAAACCGTTCCCGCCGTAACAACCTCTGCCTGGTTGGCCTTCCCGAGGGCACGGAGCCCACTCAAGTCAACACATGCATTGAAGAATGGATCAGATCCTGGATGCCTGCGGATGCCCTGTCTCCCTGGTTTCTTGTGGAATGGGCCCACCGCGCTCTTGCCCCGAGGCCGCCGCCAGGAGCCCCACATCGTCCAATAATTATAAGAATCCTAAACTTCAGAGATCGGGATGCCATCCTGCAAGAACCCCGCACACGACCAGAACTGCTCCACAAAGGGGTCAAAATCATGATCTTTCCTGATTACACCAGGGAAGTGCAGGCCCACAGGTGATCCTAGAACCACGTGAAGCAGAAGCTGCGGGCTCTCAATCTGCCATACAGACTCCTCTTCCCAGCTCGCCTCAAAGTGATGCTCCAGGGCAAATCGTACTTCTTTGACACGCCAGAGGCGGCATGGACCTGGGCAACGGAAGAGTGCCCGATCCGCCCAACGAAGAATGCCCCTATGACGGACTCACAGAATGAGCCACGCGGAAACACACCTGCAACCTCCCGTTGGCGACGAGCCTGTTCCCAGAGAAGGCGCAACGCCCGCAGAGCGGCATCCGCTTCTCTGGCTGAATCCCCCCCGGGGAGGAGTGGATTGCCTAGACTCCGCAACGATTCCAGTAGTCTAGATCGGGTGACCACGGTGGGTCCCAACAACTCCCCGAGGCTCAGCTCTGAAGACACTGATCTATCACGCAGCCCCCAAATCTGATCATAAGCGCTGCCACTATGAGAATCTCATCTGGAGGAACGAGAATCCTTGAACATTGAGGGATCCAACGTGTAACTCTACACTACGCCCCACAACTAACTAACTACTTATTTGTACTTCAAGCCTTGTTCATTGGACGACAGATGCTTCAATTGGGGAAGTATGGGGTGGGGGGTTGGTTGGGGTTTTTGACTGGGACAGTTCTCTCAGCCTTCAGTTGTGTTATTTTATGTTATAACTACACCATACACCACATCCAAGAATTTCCCCTGGGCGATCCTGGTAGTGACCCCAGATGTGCCCTGCCCTTACCAGGGCCTAGGGACCTGATCCACCTTAATCATCCCACCTGCTGGACCCCTGCACTGCCGCTCTGTTACAATGCCCAGTCCCTGTAGTGGGGGTGAACCCCTGAGAGTTCTTTTATGGAATGTTAACGGCCTTCTAGACAAAATCAAACAGAGGTTTTAAAATATGCCCGAAGGGTTAACCCAGACATACTACTATTACAAGAAATGCATCTGATGGGTAATCAATGCCCCTTTTTAGCGGGTCAGGGATTTGACAGAGTATGGCACTCTGGGTTTTCCAGGGGTGCGCGCGGGATGGCAATCCTCCTGCGGCGCTCCTTTCCCTTTTCACCGACTCAAATGATTACTGACCCTCAAGGCCGCTTTACTGCCCTCACAGGTACTCTTGAGGAATCCACTGTCAACCTCATGTCACTATATGCCCCCCCCCGGCGCATCTAGAACCTGCCCTTCGGGCTGCAATGGAGACACTATCCACCCTCCCTCAGGGCCTGACCATAGTTGGGGGTGATTTTAATGCTGTCCCTGAACCCACCACCGATGCCACGGGTGCCCCATCCTCTCATAGGAAACTGGGAGCCAGGCGCCTTGGAGATTGGGCCTCCACACTGGGCCTCTGTGACGTCTGGCGCACTAGGCATCCTAAGACTCTGCAATATACACACACCTCTGCGGCACACCACACCCACTCTCGCATAGATCTAATTTTTATGCCAGCCCAAGACTGTCGCGCTGTTTCCGAAATTCAAATCCTGGTGCGCGGAGTGTCTGACCACTCCCCGCTCCTTCTGACATTGGGAGGCCCCACGGGAGCTTTACGGCCCCTATGGCGACTTAACGCCTGGTTCCTTCAAGATCCAGATTACAAAAAGGGAATTGGGAAGGAACTTGATAACAATTTTCGCACTAACGAGGGTACAGTGCAGCATCAAGACACGCTGTGGGAGGCGGGCAAAGCCACGATTTGGGGATATGCCAAAGGGTTTCTCAAACACAAACGACAGGCCCAAGACCGCTAGCTCTCCCACTTGAAGCCAGTGCCCTCCGTTTAGAGCGAACAGTAGCTGCAGCAGAAGGGGAAGTGGAGCGCCGCCAACTGCAACTAATACGCGAAGAAATCAAAAATATCTCCCTCGAATCTGCCAAACTGGTTTGGAGATCCTTGGTGGCTAGGGTCTATGGGTGGGGAGACAAGAATGGCAAGTTGCTCCACTGGCTCGCTACCCACCCCATGGCCAACCAAATTGTCCCCGAAATCTGCGACGTGCAGGGACAACTTTCTCGCACCCCTACAACAATTGCACAGACCTTCGCGGCCTACTATAAGGGGCTATATTCAGCAGATCCTTCGCATATGCCGTAGTGCAGCACCTCCTTTTTACAAAACATCTCCCTTCCGCGGCTCTCAGAAACAGAACTTAAAATCCTGGACGAGCCTATCACGCCTGAGGAAATTGGGGAGGCAATTTCCTCACTTGCTACCCACAAGACCCCAGGTCCTGATGGGTTTCCCAGAGAATACTGTGCAGCATTTTGTGAAATCCTGATTCCGAGACTCCATGCCCTCTTTGAGGAAGCTATAGAGAAAGGCACCTTCTCCTCTGTCACAGACACAGCCACCATCATGGTCATACCCAAAACACACCCTCCCTCGCCCTCGTGTGCTCAATATCGTCCAATCTCATTCATTAACACGGAGGTTAAAATCTTTGCAACCTTCCTCACTACCCGCATGAAGCAGGTGCTCCACACCCTCATACACCCAGACCAATGTGGCTTCATGCCACGCCGCAGCACACAGCACTGTCTTAGGCGCTTACAAGTAGCCCTCGCCCACCGTAGTCGCCTCTCATCATACCTGGCCCTAGTGCTGCTCGATTTTGAAAAGGCCTTTGATATGGTCAATTGGCGTTACCTTGGGGACGTACTAGAAGAGGCAGGCTTTGGGCCCTCCTATCAAAGAATGGTAAAGGTCCTCTACTCTACTCCGTCAGCCAGGGTCCTTATAAATGGAGCTTTATCGGACGCGTTCCCGATCGAGAGGGGAACCTGACAGGGATGTCCGCTCTCTCCTCTCCTTTTTGCCCTGGCAATCGAACCTTTTGCTTGTCACATCCAGATGGATGGCCAGATACAAGGGTGGCGTTGGCAGAGCTCCCATGAGGACCGGATTGCCTTATACGCAGATGATGTCCTCCTTTACTTGGCTGACCCGGCCCGCTCCGGACCAAGATCTCTGCAGATCCTCCATTCATTTGAGAGGGCGTCTGGCTTACGCCTCAACCCGGCCAAGTCCATTGTGGTGCCCCTCCATGCCTCTAGAGAATGTGTGGATTGGCAAGCAACCATCCCCTTGCGAAGGCTCTCATTCAAATATCTCAGGATCTGGGTGGCGCTCCTCCCCGAGGTGACCTGGTCCCTTAATCTCACCTCGCTCCTAAAGCGTACGAAAGACGACCTTTGCCATTGGCAAACTCTTCCACTTAACCCCCTGGGCAGAGTCGCTCTCTTCAAGATGATGGTCCTCCCCCGTCTCTTGTACACCATTCAAAATCTTCCACTCTACCTCTATTGCAGCTGGTTCCGCGAATTAGACGGGACGATCACGGCCTTCCTCTGGGGTGGCTCCAGACCACGTCTGGCCCTCAAGACTTGTCAACGAGCCACATATGAAGGGGGTATGGGAATGACAAACCCCTTTTTGTACTATTTAGCCACCCGCCTTTAAGTGATCCATGATTTATTTAATGACGGATGGTCGGATCCAACTTATCGGCTGAAATTGGAGAGCCTTGGATTCTCTCAAGTCCAGGCCATGCTCTATGGGGCCCCAATTCCTCACAACTTACCAATAGTTACCCGCACAGTTCTTCTGGCATGGCACTCTGCGCTGCAACACATCTGCTGGGACACTAAACTCTTACTGCAACACAGCACTTGGCTACGAGAGGTTGCTACACTAACAGGTTTCCAGAAATGGGATCTGATTGGCATAACCTGCCTAGGAGATATATGGAAAGGGGAGCACTTGTCCTCCCTTCTGCTATCCTTCCGAATCCAAATAACTGACTAACCTATTCACCACTTAAAATTTACTTGCATGTTTCACTATACTAATTCAACACTAATCCTCTATGGGTCCCGGAGTAGCGTGCTACTCGCTGAAAAAGCGCTTTGACCCCTCGTCAGGGGTAGTAAGCGCTATACAAATGCAATTACAATACAATTACAATACAATACTCCTTACACTCCACCCAATTTTTCCGATACCTTCAACTGCGCCACGCCCTAACCCTCCACATCCCGGACCACATGGCAATCCCCGAATTTAGCCCACTGGAGGCAAAGCTCGTCATGGGAAACTTAGGAAAGGGGGGAATATCCCAAATTTATCGATCCCTGATAAACAATACCCGGTCCACGCTAGAACCTTTTAGAGCCCGCTGGGATCGTTGGCTTGGACCTCTAGAGGAAGAAGACTGGAGGGATGCACTAATGGCCCCTAGGATACTCACTATATCAGCCAGGCTCCGCCTTATTCAGATCTACTACCTTCATTGCGCATATCTTACCCCAGTGCGGCTCCACAAAGCAGGTTTCCCCCCGTCCCCACAATGTCCGCGTTGTAAAGCAGAACCAGCCGACTTCTACCACATGGTTTGGTCCTGTGCCATCCTTTCTAAATACTGGACATCAATCAATCAATCAATAACAAAATTTGTAGAGCGCACTACTTACCCGCGAGGGTCTCAAGGTGCTGGGGAGAGGGAAGGGGGGGGGGTGCTGCTACTGGTCGAACAGCCAGGTCTTGAGTAGCCTCCTGAAGGTCAGCAGGTCTTGGGTCTGCCGTAGGCTTAGTGGAAGGGTGTTCCAGGTCTTGGCGGCGAGGTGTGAGAAGGATCTGCCGCCGGTGGTTGTTCTTCGAATGCGAGGGACGCTGGCGAGGAGAGGTCGGCGGAGCGGAGCTGGCGGTTGGGGACGTAGAAGAAGAGTCGTCTGTTGAGGTAGGCTGGGCCAGTTTTGTGGAGTGCCTTGTGTGCGTGGATGAGGAGTTTGAAGGTGATCCTCCTGTCGACGGGGAGCCAGTGCAGGTTCCTCAAGTGGGGGGTGATGTGGCTGTGGCGTGGTACGTCGAGGATCAGGCGTGCGGAGGCGTTTTGTATGCGTTGCAGTCGCTTGATGAGCTTGGCCGGGGCTCCCGCGTAGAGGGCGTTCCCATAGTCAAGTCTGCTACTGACGAGGGCCTGGGTGACTGTTCTTCTTGTGTCTGTCGGGATCCACCTGTAGATCTTGCGAAGCATGCGGAGGGTGTTGAAGCAGGAGGAGGAGACTACGTTGACTTGCTTGGCCATGGAGAGCGTTGAGTCGAGGATGACTCCAAAGTTGCGTGCGTGGTCGGTGGGTGTCGGGGGTGCTCCCAGCGTCGTTGGCCACCAGGAGTCGTCCCAGGCTGAGGGGTTGGAGCCGAGGATGAGGACCTCCGTTTTTTCCATGTTCAGCTTTAGTCGGCTGATCTTCATCCAATCGGCGACGGCCTTCATTCCTTCATGGAGATTGGCTTTGGCGGCGAGGGGGTCCTTGGTGAGGGAGAGGATCAGTTGAGTGTCGTCGGCGTAGGAGATAATGTTGAGGTCGTACTGTCTGGCGATGCGTGCGAGCGGGGCCATGTAGATGTTGAACAGTGTTGGGCTGAGGGACGATCCCTGGGGTACGCCGCAGATGATCTCGGAGGCTTCGGATCGGAAAGGTGGGAGGCGGACTCTCTGGGTTCTGCCGTCGAGGAAGGAGGTGGTCCATTCCAGGGCCTTGTCTCGGATCCCTGCGTCGTGGAGGCGTGCGCGTAGAGTGCGGTAGCAGACGGTGTCGAAGGCGGCGGAGAGGTCCAGCAGAATGAGGGCTGCGGTCTCACCATTGTCCAGTAGGATCCTGATGTCGTCGGTGGCGGCGATGAGGGCAGTCTCAGTGCTGTGGTTGCTGCGGAACCCTGATTGGGATGGGTCCAGGATGCTGTTTTCTTCGAGGTATCGGGTTAGCTGTTTGTTGACGATCTTCTCGATGACCTTGGCTGGGAACGGAAGCAGAGAGATGGGCCGGAAGTTCTTGAGGTCTCTCGGGTCCGCCTTGGGTTTTTTGAGTAGGGCGTTGATCTCTGCGTGTTTCCAGCTCTCTGGGAAGGTCGCGGTCTCGAAGGAGAGATTGATGATTTTGCACAGGTGGGGTGCGACGGAGCTGCTGGCTTTGTTGAAGATGTGGTGCGGGAAAGGGTCTGACGGGGAGCCGGAGTGTATTGTGCTCATGGTCTTGATGGTGTCCTCGATGTTCACGCTGGCCCAGGCTGGCAGGGGGTTGTGGTCGATGGTGTGTGGCGGGTCTGGTGCATCGATCTTAGTTGGGGCTGTCTGGGTGTTGAAGCTGTCGTGGATGTCGGCGATCTTGCGGTGAAAGAAGGTGGCGAGGGAATCGCACAGGGGTTGCGACGGCGGGATGTCGTTGGTGTTGGAGCTGGGATTGGAGAGTTCCTTCACGATGTTGAAAAGCTCCTTGCTGTTGTGTGCGTTGTTGTCGAGGCGGTCTTTGAAGGAGATTCTCTTGGCGGACCTGATGAGGTGGTGGTGGTTACGGATGGCGTCTCTGTGGGCTGTGTGGCTGTCCGGTGTCTTATCACTGTGCCATTTCTTCTCTAGTTTCCGGCAGGTGCGCTTGGAAGCTAGGAGTTCCGAGGTGAACCAGCTGCTCTTTTGGTGGTGTCGCTGTAGGTGAGCTTTTTGAGCGGGGCGAGGGTGTTGGCACAGTCGTCCATCCATCGTCTGAGGTTGCAGGCAGCGTCGTCGGTGTTGGATGGGTCGGGGGGAGGGCTGAGAGCGAGGGTTGCCCGGAGTTGGTCTTCGGTGACTTTGCTCCAGCAGCGGCGTGGGATCTGTTGGGTGCGGTGGTGTGTGGTGGGTTTCTGGAAGGTGAAATGGATGCAGCGGTGGTCGGTCCAGAGGAGTTCCGTGGTGTGGCTGAAGGAGACGTGGGAGCTTGAGGAGAAGATGGGGTCAAGCATGTGGCCAGCGGAGTGGGTCGGTGTTGTGACGAGCTGGCTCAGGCCGAGGTTGGCGAGGCTGTCGATCAGGGTGGTGGAGTTGCTGTCGTTGTTGTTCTCCAGGTGAAAGTTCAGGTCTCCGAGGAGGATGTAGTCGGTAGAGGTCAGGGCGTGCGTGCTGATGAAGTCGGCGATGGAGTCGCTGAACTGGGGTCGGGGCCCAGGGGTCTGTAGACAAGGGTGCCTCTAAGGGTGGTGTTGGGGTCCGTGTGGATCTGGAAGTGCATGTGTTCGGCGGTGCTGAGAGTGTCGTCGGTGCTGGTCGAGACCCTGATGGTGTTCTTGTGGACGATGGCGATTCCTCCTCCTACTGCGTTGATGCGGTCTCTGCGGGTGATCTTATAGCCGTCTGGGATGGCTATGGCGATGTCGGGGGCGGAGGAGTCGTTCATCCAGGTCTCTGTCAGGAAGGCGACGTCTGGTGATGATGTGTCGAGCAGGTCCCAGAGCTCGACGGCGTGTTTGCGTGCGGAGTGGGTGTTCAGTAGGATGCACCGGAGGTGGTTGAGGTCCTTCTTGGCGGGCGCCTCGGTGGCTCTGAGGCTGGTGTAGCTGCAGTTCCGGCAGGTGAAGGGGCCATGAGTGCGTTTCGGGGCGGCCTTGAAGCAGTTGTGCATCCGTCCGGGGTTGAGAGCGTGGAGTGTGGTGGCATCGTATCGGCGTCGGTCCTCGGGGCTGGAGCGGGGGGCGCGCGGCCCAGGGGTTCTGGCGCTGGGCGCGGTCCAGTCGCGGACGGGCGCAGACGGGCTTGCCTTAGGCCCGCCTTCGGCGCGCCAGCGGCGCGGCCGCGCAGCGTCCGCCATATATGGGGAGGTGGGAGGGAGGAGCAGCTGGGAGGCAGGGGCAGCGAATGGGCAGTCAGGGGGGCGGGGGCGCAGGGGACGCAGCGGCGGGAATGGAGAGAGGCAGCGAGGGGCACAGAAGGCAAAAAGGACGGCAAAACAGAAGAAATACGGGACAGTACAGTGGGGCAGCGGGGGCACAGAAGGCAAAAGGACGGCAAAACAGAAGAAATACGGGCACAGTACAGTGGGGCAGCGGGGGCACAGAAGGCAAAAAGGACGGCAAAACAGAAGAAATACGGGCACAGTACAGTGGGGCAGCGGGGGCACAGAAGGCAAAAAGGACGGCAAAACAGAAGAAATACGGGCACAGTACAGTGGGGCAGCGGGGGCACAGAAGGCAAAAAGGACGGCAAAACAGAGGAAAAACACGGGCACCGAGGCCACAAGCGGAGGGGCGAGCTTACCAGAAGCAGCAGCGGGTGGACAGCACAGGCGGAGCTGTGTGGTGGGGAGCGACCCACCTGGCAAGGTCAAGGGTCGCTCTCCTCACCGCGCAGCGGCCGCCATATATGGGGAGGTGGGAGGAAGGAGCAGCTGGGAGGCAGGGGCAGCGAATGGGCAGTCAGGGGCGGGGCCGCAGGGACGCAGCGGCGGGAATGGAGAGAGGCAGCGAGGGGCACAGAAGGCAAAAAGGACGGCAAAACAGAAGAAATACGGGCACAGTACAGTGGGGCAGCGGGGGCACAGAAGGCAAAAGGACGGCAAAAGAGAAGAAATACGGGCACAGTACAGTGGGGCAGCGGGGGCACAGAAGGCAAAAAGGACGGCAAAACAGAAGAAATACGGGCACAGTACAGTGGGGCAGCGGGGGCACAGAAGGCAAAAAGGACGGCAAAACAGAAGAAATACGGGCACAGTACAGTGGGGCAGCGGGGGCACAGAAGGCAAAAAGGACGGCAAAACAGAAGAAATACGGGCACAGTACAGTGGGGCAGCGGGGGCACAGAAGGCAAAAAGGACGGCAAAACAGGGGAAAAACACGGGCACCGAGGCCACAAGCGGAGGGGCGAGCTTACCAGAAGCAGCAGCGGGTGGACAGCACAGGCGGAGCTGTGTGGTGGGGGAGCGACCCACCTGGCAAGGTCAAGGGTCGCTCTCCTCACCGCGCAGCGGCCGCCATATATGGGGAGGTGGGAGGGAGGAGCAGCTGGGAGGCAGGGGCAGCGAATGGGCAGTCAGGGGGCGGGCCGCAGGGACGCAGCGGCGGGAATGGAGAGAGGCAGCGAGGGGCACAGAAGGCAAAAGGACGGCAAAACAGAAGAAATACGGGCACAGTACAGTGGGGCAGCGGGGGCACAGAAGGCAAAAGGACGGCAAAACAGAAGAAATACGGGCACAGTACAGTGGGGCAGCGGGGGCACAGAAGGCAAAAAGGACGGCAAAACAGAAGAAATACGGGCACAGTACAGTGGGGCAGCGGGGGCACAGAAGGCAAAAAGGACGGCAAAACAGAAGAAATACGGGCACAGTACAGTGGGGCAGCGGGGGCACAGAAGGCAAAAAGGACGGCAAAACAGAAGAAATACGGGCACAGTACAGTGGGGCAGCGGGGGCACAGAAGGCAAAAGGACGGCAAAACAGAAGAAATACGGGCACAGTACAGTGGGGCAGCGGGGGCACAGAAGGCAAAAAGGATGGCAAAACAGAGGAAAAACACGGGCACCGAGGCCACAAGCGGAGGGGCGAGCTTACCAGAAGCAGCAGCGGGTGGACAGCACAGGCGGAGCTGTGTGGTGGGGGAGGGACCCACCTGGCAAGGTCAAGGGTCGCTCTCCTCACCGCGCAGCGGTCGCCATATACATCCATTCTATCGGAACTAAGTGGCATATTGGGGTGGGAGGTTCCCCTCGCCCTTCTCCTGTGAGTGATGGAGGGACTAGTTGGATCCTGGGCCGACAAACTTTTTTTGGGAACAGCTATTCTGATAGCTAAAAGAGACATTGCCGCAGCCTGGAAGGACTCGGCACCTCCCTCGATGGCTAAGTGAAGCAAAGGGGTAGATTGGTGTGCCAATCAAGAAACAGCAGTGTACGAAGCGAGAGGGTGCCCAACTAAGCATGAGCGGGTATGGGGCAAATGGATGGGACCTCTGGATTGAGTCTCCACAGCACGAGTGGGCACACACTTCAAACAAACAGAAACGGAAATTACTTGTAAATGTATTGGAAAGTTTAATATATATCAAAGTGGTGCTATGTTTACTTTGTTGTTTAAAAATGCCAATAAAATTGGTTATCAAGGAATGTTCAGAAAATTTCCAAGCGACCCGTTCCAGTTCATCAAAGACAAAGAGCTAAAGTCAAAGCAGCATGACGCGAACCCTTCAGCCGAAAGGTCTCACTGCGCTAGCATAATAGCGGGCAGCAAATCGCAGTATTACGTCACAGCCCGCGTTAGTCCTCACATGTCCAAGGCGTCAGCCTCACTGCTGTAAAGCTGATCACCCACACGATCTCTCTCACCAAATTTTCCAATCTCTAATCAATTATACTCCAAAGGTTTCCGGAGTGACACCCCTTGGCTTCTTCAGAAATGTCAGACCACTCTGTCCCATTGGTCAATTTCGATAGGATGAGGATGATGTAGTAGGTAAAAATTATACAATCCAGAAGAATTAAGTAATTCAAGTTATGTGGTTTCCTTAAAACTTTGTAAGCTCAGTCATATGAACAATAAGATAGTTCAGAGGGTAAACGAAACATGCTTTTGAATTGACCACAATCCGTTCTCAAGCATCTGCTCTAATATGTAACAGACTTTGTTACAAATACAATCGAGCTGCTCTGTAAATGTCAAAGGAAACGATTGACTGTCACAACACAAGTGGCAACTTTGCAAAAAGTTCCCACAGACTTCAGACTATTCAGTTCATGAGTTTACGTTTGGAAAAGAAGTAAAGATTTGAGGTCTACAAGAAATACAACTCATTCGCAATGAATTATGCTAGAATATGAAACTCGCTTTGAATAGCATATAATATTTATATTACAAATAGATGCGTTAATAAACACTTCAATCAAGTCAGAATGATTTCGGGTAAGTATTGGGTACTCATAAAATTTTCAAAATGTCACTATTGCACATATATAAGCAGTGCATATAAATCTTCTTTGCATATACGTTATTAAGGCACCCAAAATTAAAAAGTAACATTTGAAGAAAGATTCACGGAAACAACTTTAACTAAAACCCGTGTAGCACCTACTTTTCTTTTGTCAATTTCAGTGTACACATTACAACATGAAAAAATTATTTCTTTCTGACACAGAAGATGTAAATTTTTCATGTAGAATTTCTTTGTTATTATTAATATCACATTATCAACCCTTAAAATCAATGTCACTAAAGATGTTAATAATTCACATCTAGTAAGTAAACATATATATGATATAAACGCATTCTAACATTCTGCATGCTTTTACGATGCAGTATCTAAATCAGATTTGCATTTTGTCATTTTCCAGAAACATGAAGCTTAACACACGTTTGTCATCATTTATGTATTGTTTATGTATTGTTACGATCGTTTTGTTTCTTATTTGGTCACAACTTTATTCGGATAAATCTCTGCTCTATCAGGGTGTAAGAGGCTTTATTCATTGTTTATGTGATGCTGCAAACAATGATGGACGGAATGCTGAATGAATCAAACATTCGCCCCCAGTCTCAAAGATCTGGGTTTAATCCATCATTCTTTTGCTCACTACGCCACTCCAGTTTGGACCGAGCTGTATGCAAATCAGTCTTGACACTGTTCCTCATGGGAACAGTTCAGCCCGAACTGCCAAGCCCGGTCCTCCCTGGACTGGAAACAAGCATACTGGGACCATTTTTGGGGTAACACCCCTCATCAGCCAGGCTAGCTTGCATCCCCTGGCACAGAGAGCAAGTGACCCACGTCTGGGCATACCGTGCCCACATAGGGCGAAAAGTGATGCTGCAAACAATGATGGACGGAATGCTGACTGAATAAAACATTTGCCCCTAGTCACAAAGATCTGGGTTTAATCCATCGTTCCTTTGCTCACTACGCCACACCAGTTTGGACCCAGCCATAAAAAACGTGAAGCTTAACACACGTTTGTCATCATTTATGTAAAGTATTGTTACAATCATTTTTTTTCTTATTTGGTCCCAACTTAGTAGGAAAAATCTCTGCTCTATCAGGGTGTAAGAGCCTTTATTTATTGTTCATAATACCTCTTTCAGTATTAAATATGTTATTCACTATACAACTGATGGTCCTCATCCATCATTTCTGAAATAGGTGAGTATGAAGCAGTAAATGAAAATCAGTCAACAAAATAAGTAAATACTGCCCCCAGTTGAGAAATACTGAGGATAGAAGAGTGCTGGGGATGGGGCATACTCTCCTAATTCCATTGAACGCAGAGACAATCTAGAATCTGTAAGGCCAACCCAATATGGCTGATGATGTTTTCCTTTTTAATAGAGAAGGCTGAGAATGTGGTAAAGTGGCAGAGGGGCGCATTCTAGTTGTGGAAGGTGCTAGCCTCGCTGGCGTGCTTGGTTAGATGTGTAGTACTTTTGTTTAAAGTCTAGGGGCTCTGGGGAGCCCTTGCCTCCGGTTCCTCTCATGTTTCCTTTTTTTTGTAAGTGTATTTGTATTGTCTCTGTACGTATACGTCAGCTTTCCTCTTTGTACAGCGCTCTGATACCCGGTTGGGTCTTGTTCGCGCTTTATTAAACTTTTCAAATAAATAAATAAAAATCTAGTGAAGAGCGTATCGCTAACGGCGAGGTGAGGGCTAGTGGGGCAGACCAATAGGGGAAGGGAGGCCAATTTGCCCCTAGCAAGAGTGGAGCAGCCAGAAACAGAGGGCCGCTCGCACTATGGAGCCGTGCGTTGAGTCAGGTTGTCTGAAGAGTGGTAGGATGCGTTCCTACGAGTCGAAATCAGCAGCAGCCCCTTTCCTGGAATCCCGAAGCTCTGCGACCACTGAGATTACAGAGATATTATCATAGATGGTATGTGGTTAGCATATATGAAATATTTGCATATAAAAATACTTTTTGGGAATTCTGAGGTCATTAGGGCCAAACAAAGTTGTAAATCCTGACAGTTAGCTGCTTCATGTTTTTTTGTTATACATAAATGTTATGTTACGAGCTTTACTAACTGGCGAATCTGCTGACATTTTTAAAAAAACATAAAGAACAGAGGGCTTATTTACAAGCCCCTTGCGCCACCCCTACGTCACTTTTCCTATGTTAAAAATGACGCAAAAGTGGCGCAAGGGGCTTGTAAATAAGTGCCCAGGAGTCTATGCTGCACAGGGCGCTTTGCCTGTTAATGGAGGTGCCACTGTCTGTATCCTTCCCGGCCCCACTCAAAGAGCTCTGCCCTGTGGCGCTGCCGCCAACCCCAACCCCCACCCCCGGACCTGCGCAACTTCGGGGGCCTAAAGTTCTTCCTTTCACCTCCCCATCTCTAGCCAAGAGTGAAAAGCATTTGTCTCCGATTCCCCCAAAATGCAGACGAGTTGGAAGTAGAGGGAGTACTGGGAAACGCACCCAGCCCAACGTAGGCAGAGGAGCAGAGGCCTTGGCAGCGCTTCTCCTCTGTTCCTTTCTGTGTGGCACTGAAGCCCTAACAGAGAAGGCGCTTCACACGGCGTGTCTGAGAGCTCTCCCATTGTTTGACAAATTTACATAATGGCTCAGGAATTTCTATAATACAGTGCCTTCAGAGGAGGAGTAAACTGTTCTGCCGCGCTCAGCGCCGGCAATACAGCAGCCCTTGTTATCGTGCACTTTGCAGAAGAGCATCAGGTGACAGTCCCCAAAGCCGTTCTGCGCCTGATCAGCCCCCCAAAAAATATTCAGAACTTGCAAGCAGCGTGAAGGGAATGGAAACTGCGCGCGGCGACGGCACGCCGGGTTGACACCGCGCATTCAAAACGAGACCAATTTTCTCTCTCATCCGTTCAGATCATGGCCTTATATGGGCAGAGCTGGCGCGCGTGAGTGGGTGAGGCGGTGGGAATATTATTAATATGATCAGTTTATGTTACAATGAGGCGAGGGGGGAAGGGAGGCCTTAGTAACACACGCATATTTTCCAGCAGCACCGGGACAAGTGTACCCTCTAAGGACAGAGGCTTGCCTACGGTACAAGTGTACCCTCTGACAGAGGCTTGCCTAGGCCAAAGGGACCTTGGCACCTGCAGATATTGAGGAACGTTGGCATAAAAACCAATCCTTCCTCTCTTTGCGCCGCCCCCACGGCACCGACGAATCTTTCAGAAGTCTCCGTAGAGGACAGTTCATCTACCTATTCCCTGCAGACCCTACACGAAATCCACTAACATTCCACGTTTCATGCATTATGCACAGGGCCACTGGGATTATGCAACAGGGAGGACCATATTATGCGGCATGCTTGACTAAATTATGCAGCAGGAAAAGGCAAATTATGCGGCATAATGTGGCACATTTTGTGATAGTATTACTTCATTAATTTGTACATTTTTACTCATAGTAACACAGTCTGAGCAATAGTTGACCTCATTAGTGCCTGTTTAACAACCAAATGCAGCAATACGCAACTGAAAGATTACTTTGGGAAGGGCCTTCCACTGTGCGGAAACACATGACGCCAACTTTTTAGTAACTTGATCCGTTTGAGCTAGAAACAAAGGGGCAGATTTACAAGACAGGGACGCATCTGTAGAGATGCGTCACTTTCCCTGCGCCACCCAGAGAAACCCTTGCGCCATCATGGATGCGCCGTATTTATAATACGGCGCACCATGGCGCAAGGACTGACAGATGCGTCAGAAATTCTGGCTCATCTGTTGGGGCAAAAGTCACGCACTGCTGGAGTCATGTCACAAGCACGATGCAACTCCAGCAATGCATTTTGAGGCCTATTCCCACTACACTGCGTCACTCCTTACGCCTGCTTGAAGCAGGCGTAAGGTTTTGGCGCAGTGGCGTCCTAGAAGTAACGCAGTGAAATCTTGTAGATTTCACTGCGTCACTTTTACGAGGCTTTCCTGCGTGGGAACGCCCACCCTGCATACATTATACCTGAAGCAGGTATAATGTGACGCAGGGCTTTACAACGTGACGCATCTCCCTAGATGCGTCACGTTGTAAATTGGCCGCATTTTTTTACGCCGCCGCTGCGTCACAAAAGTGATGCGATGGCAGCGCAAAAGTGTCCCAAGGGGCTTGTAAATCTGCCCCAAAATCGGCAGATTATGCAGCAGATGATGGATTATGTGGCAAAGGCAGAAAATGCATAACTATGGAAAATACGATGAGGCTGAAGAGTATACATTTTTTATGTTTTTTTTTGTAAAGGACTGGTATGACTAGAGATAGTTGCAAAGCGCCGGCGATATACGAATGCAGAGAAGGTGTCTGCGGATTAATAGGAGACAGTTTTGTTGGCTTATATGCAACGGGAGAGAGTTAAAAAAAATGACACGTCGCCACAGCATCGTTGACTTCACCGCATTTCTCACTGATTGAATATTTGAAAATACTTTTTTTTTTAAGCGTCTCTTCGATTTTTCTGTTCTATGCCCGGTCATTTCTGATTTTTTTTAAAGTGTCATTATAGCTTGAAGTGACATTCTGAGAGGCCGCATAAAAACATCTTTTTTTTCTTCTATGGTATGATAGAAAACGTTTACATTGAATATCTGGCCTACAAATTCCAGATGAGTGAAGGCTTATTCTTGACATTTCGGCACTAGCGCGCAGTCCACATAAAGATTGAAATATTAGTCCATAGGCTCTCTGAGAGGCAGAGGGGCTGGAAGCCTGACAAGTGACCCACTCTGTCCCGGGCGCCAAGCCCTGTCGCAGACGCACAATATTCCTAAATCATCTCTCCTCGGATACGTGGCCACACCTCCTGGAAGTCCTGTGGCCAGTGGGTGGCCTCATGCCATTGAGGGAACAGCAGTAGCTGTCTATAAATATGCTAATGGCCTTATACTGATAGGCGTCAAACACAGTCCTGTTGTTGTGAAAGAACAAAGCCGGACGTTCTGCCCCTCCCCCACCCCCAACACGGTCTTCTCAATAAGTTTATGGCACAGTCTGCCTCGTGCTCAGTGGTGCTCTGATAAGAGGGGACGCTGCAATCGTGAGTTCCAGCAGCTGGCTGCTGCAGTGATAAGAAGCGACAGACAGCCGCTTGCGTCCCCATAACATGAGGCAATTTGTCTGGAATGGGTGCAAGGGAGCAGTCAGAAAATTAAAGTACCCCCCCCCACACTTTGAAATAAAAGCTCTGATGGCAAAAAGCAAGTGTAGCAAGTGAGCCAACTCTTCCCTAGAAGTTCTCCCCTATATTTTCCATTCAGGCATCTATACATTAATCCTTTTACCCTTCTATCCACTAGCTGATATCAACTAATTCACCTTTACATTCTTACATCTATTCATTTTTGCATGCATCATGCAATCTTTCCCCTTTACATCAGTCCATCCACACTGCCATCCATCCAGCCATGCATCATTCCATTCACTGTGCCATCCATCCACCCTACCATCCATTCATTACGCCATCCATCCCTCATCCTTCAATCCACTTTGCAGTTCATCTACTCTACCATCCTTTCACTCATCATCCACTCTGCCATCCATTCGCTCATCCTTTCACCCAATCATCCAACCATCCCTACCACTCTACCATACCTAGCAGGTTCCCACCAGCTCTCCTTGCTGCCAGTTAGCGTCACCTTCCTTCAGTGCTGGACTCCTCCCACCAGGCTCTGCCAGGCTGCTCCTTGCCTTGTGCGGGTGAGCCCCCAGTAGCCTGCCGGTTAGCCAGCCTTGTTTAATTTATTTGTAGGCAGTTCAGCCTTAGTTTATTTTACCCCCTGAAGGTAGGCCTCTACTGCCTACTTGGTTGCAGTTTTTTTCCGACACCCGCTTCCCGCCGCCTGCCTCCCCAGTGCCCCTCCCAGGACCTACTCAGTGGAGGCCACAGGGCAGCCACACCACTGGTTCGCCAAATGCAAGCCCATCTGCACGTCCATGCCTGGACCACGCCCAGCGCCAGGAACCCAGGCCCCCCGGGCATCCACAGGTACTCCTCCTCAGATCTTCAAGGCCTTGGACCCTGGATGGCGCAACAACTCCTGCCTAGCCGCTCCTTGCCACACAGCAGGACCATTCACCTGCCACCGATGTTAGTTCACCTGCAACCTAGGATGGCCCACACATGGAGAAACCCGCGCCACTCCCACCCCGCCGGCCGACACCACCCCGGAACCACTCTGATGCCTCTTGATAAATGCCAGATCGCTCTGCAGACATGCCACCGAAGTCTGGGACACCATTTCCACCCTCCCCTCTGACATGACCTTCATCACAGAGACATGGCTCAACCCTGTTTCAGCCCCCGACATCACCACTGCCACATCCTTTGGGTACAAGATGAAACACCGGGACCGCACCAACAAATACAGAGGTGACATCACCATCATCCACAAAGAATCTATTCGCTGCACCACCACCGAAGACAAAACAACGCAGACCATGGAACAACTGAAGTTCCAACTCCACACCGACGACAAAACAATCATCAAAGACACCCTCGCCTACAGACCCCGTGGACCACGAACCGGCCTTTATGACACCATCACAGACTTCATCACCCTACTCGCTATCAAATCTAAGCACTACATCTTCCTTGAAGACCTCAACTTCCACCTGGACGACCCACTGACATGAACTCCACCAACCTCTTGGAAAGAATGGACAACATGGGCCTCACTCAGTTGGTCACAGACCCCACACACAGAGCAGGACACCCACTAGACCCTATCTTCACATCCAGCAACAGAGTCAAATACAGACTCACCACAGAACTCACCTGGACTGACCACTCCATCGCACACTTCACAATCGCAGGACCGCCTCACACTGCCCCCAACCATCACATCACCTCCTTCCGCAACTGGACTAAAGTGGCACTGAACCAATGGTCGGATGCCCTCAACACCAACCAGCCTGACGCCGCTTTCAACTTGGCAATCGAGAACTCCAACACCTGGATCACCAACGCCGCCGACCGGGTTGCCCCATCAAACCAGCAAAACTCACAGATCCACCAAACAAGCCAGCTGGTATACTCCGGAACTCAGCACAATGAAATGCAGCTGAAAGCAACTAGAAAGAAATGGTGCACCAGCAGAGACGATAAAGACAGAGCCACCTTCAAGTCAGCACTCAACAAATACCACCAACAACTCAAAGACGCAAAAAAGGACGCCTTGGCATACCGCATCAAGGCTAGCACCAACCACACCAAGGAACTCTTCACCATCGTCAGAGAGTTCTCCAGCCCAGCAGCTGCTGAGAACACAATCCCTCCCTCAAAAGAACTCTGCGACGCTCTAGCAAATCTCTTCCACAACAATATATCCACCATCTATAGGAACTTCGACCCCCAACCCACCGACCTCCTTAACCTCCCCACGGCTACGGAAGCCTGCCCCGACTAACATCTCACCGCATGGGAACAGATCACAGCACCGGACACCACTGCCATAATGAACTCCATCCACTCAGGAGCACTCACCAACCCATGCCCCACATGCCTCTTCAATCTAGGCAGTGACTTGATCAGCCTCCAACTCACAACCATCCTCAAAGCATCCAACACCACAGCCACCTTTCCCAGCGCACGGAAACACGCTGAGGTCAGTCCTCTTCTCAAGAAACCCCCCACAGACCCCAGCGATCTCCAGAACTATCACCCATCTTGCTGTTCCCGTTTCCCACTAAAGTCATGCAGAAGGCCATCAACCGCCACCACACCGAAACCTGGAGAGAAACAACCTTCTAGACTCCTCCCAATGAGGTTTCTGAGCCAACCACAGCACCAAAACCGCCCTAACCACTGCCACAAGTGACATCCGCACCCTACTCGAGAGAGGAGAATCGACATCCCTGATCTTTCTAGACTTCTAAGTAGCCTTTGGCACCATCTCTCACCACACATTCATCAAGAGACTGCACCAGAACGGAATCAAAGAAGACACACTCAGATCAGTGGCATCATTCCTCACAGGACGCACGCAGAGAATCCGTCTCCCCCTTCACTGTGCAACCCAAGTTCACCATCTACTGCGTCCCCCAAGGCTCATTCCTGCGCTCCACCCTCTTCAACATCTACATGACGCCTCTAGCCGACATCGTCAGAACCATGAAATCAACATCATATCCTATGCCGACGACAGCCAGCTCATCCTCTCACTCTCAGCAGACCCCATTACAATGAAGACCAACATCTACAACTGCATGAAGAACGTCGCAGCCTGGATGAAGGACAACTGCATGAAGCTCAACACGGACAAGACTAAAGTGCTGATCTTTGGCAACCATACCTTCTTCTGGAAAGACACCTGGTGGCCTGTGGAACTGGGTTCAACCCCCAAACCAAAAGACCACGCCTGCAACCTCAGCATCATCCTGGACAGCAAACTCACCATGAGATGACAGATCAACACAGTCTCCTCAGCCTGTTTCCACTCTCTCCGCATGCTCAGAAGAATCTTCAAATAGTTCCCCACAAGCACCAGAAAAACATTCATGCAAGTCCTAATCACCAGCTGTCTAGACTACGGCAATGCACTGTACACAGGTACCACCATCAAACTAATGAGAAGGCTCCAGATGAAACAGAACTCAGCGGCCAGACTGATCCTCAACCTGCCCAAACAGACCCACATCACCCAGCACCTGAGAATCCTCCATTGGCTCCCTGCCCAGAAAAGATTAATTCAAACTACAGATGCACGTCTACAAAGCCCTCCGCGACCAAGGACCAGCAAACTTGAACCACCGCCTGAACGTCCACCAACCATCCAGAAACCTTCGCTCCTCCGCCCTGGCATAGACAAGGCACATCTGGCTTAGCCACAAGGGAGGACTCTCCTTCTCCCACCTTGCCGCCAAGTCCTGGAACGGCCCAACCCCCCCCCCCCCCACCTCCGAACGTCACTCTCACTAACAGACATCAGGAAGAAACTCAAGACCTGGCTCTTCTACTAAGCCCAGCAACCCAGATACCCTCACGGGTGATAAGCCGCTCACTACAAGTAACGTTTGATTGATCCTTTCACCTGCCTATCCACCTATACACCCCTTTACTCTGTAATTCTTTGACCTGTCTATCCACCTATCCATTCATTCACTGATCAATCTATCCATCTATTTATCTACATGTCTGTCTATCTATGTATCTATCAGGCCTCCTTTCACCTGTATACCCACCTATCCATTCACTTTCTATCACCTATTCATCCACCCACTCATTCATAAATCCACTCATTTATCCACCTACTCATCCCTCTATCCTTCCCTCATGGCTTTTGCCCTTTCTTCCTTCTATTCAACATTCCTACCTTCTTTCCCTTTTCTATTTACTCCTCTTTTGTTTTTACTTGCCTTTGCTTGCTCTTCTGTTGATGCTGTATTGCTTTATAGTGTTAATTATGAGATTTTGCTAGGTGAGTTGCAGACAGGAGAGGCCCAAAAAGAGCACCAGTCTCGCTGCAGCTGCCAAAGTGGGGGTTCACAACGCCCCTGAATGGGTGCATGAAATGAGAAGTCTCAAATACTAGCAGTAGGTGGGGATTAGACACAGTGGGGATGATTCACAAAAGTAAATTCATGGAGGACAGTGGGAATCGGATCCTGAATGGAAAATTACATGACTTCCTTGAATCTTCATGGAAAACTGCGCCTGGGAAGTTTTGTGAATTCTCAAAGAAGGTGTAAACCTTCAGGTGCAGATTTATGAATTGGCCCCATTACCTACTATATTCAAATCTAAGACGTATCTGCTGAAGGGATATTAGAGGACATGGATAATTTACGGTTTGTTTTTTGTTGTTGCAGTTTTTTATAGAGTGAACTCGACCCAAAGGTATTGGAACGCTTTGCAGGAGCACCAGTTACATTACACAAGGTTACATTCATTTTTAGGTTGTGCCTGGGCAGCGCATGCGATGCTCTGTGGAGCATGCTGTAATCTAGACTGTGGCTTGAAGCACCTCCCTTCTTTTCCATTCGTTCCTGTTCGTGCCCTTCATAAATTCATGCTTTTGGTTGTTCAGCATGCTTAATTAGTCTCGCCTTTTTGTGTTTCAAACCCTCCCAGGAGACTTCCCCTGTTACACGTGTTCTTACACTTTTTTTTATATAGGTTCCATTGTGCACACTATTTTTTTTCTTGTTTGCCTCAGCTTGTGTATCAGCACAGCCCCCACTTCACGGACGCTGTGCTTCATGTTTCAGTCGGCATTTGCATAGCAGGTTTAATTATTGTTTTACTTTGGAACCGTGCACCTTTTAACGACGTGCCCACTTTCATTTTCACCATTGCGTCTTGTTTCCTGCTCGTGGCAGCCTGCTCGCCCCGTGCCGTCTCTCCCTTCACTTCTCCCCCACTACCCCTCTGAGATCGCTGCTTGTATTTTAAGTGATTTGCCCAAAATTACAGGATGTTGAGCCAACGCCGAGACTTGAACTCCTGAGTCGGCAGCTCTAACTGCACACCCTTCACAGCATGTTTGATGCCGTTTCATTGCTGTTTTTTTAATGTTGTCAGATGAAGTCCTATATAAGTTCAAATGCTGTTCAAGTCACATTGTGGGCCGTCTGTCCCCACCCCCTCACAACTTTCATTTTCACCCTCACGTATTGTTTCCTGCACGCCCTGTGGCGTCTCTCCCTATCCCTTAACCTCACACCCATAACACCTCCGAGATCACTGCTTGTATTTTAAGTGATTTGCCCAAAATCACAGGACACTGCTTTCATTTTCACCATTGCGTCTTGTTTCCTGCTCGTGTCAGCCTGCTCGCCCTGGGCCGTCTCTCTCTTCACCCTGCCCCCACCACCCCTCCGAGATCTCTGCTTGCATTTTAAGTGATTTGCCCACAATCACAGGATGTTGAGCCGATGTCAAGACGCGAACTCCTGAGTCGTCAGCTCTGACCACAGACCCTTCACAGCATGTTTGATGCCGTTTAATGACTGTTTTTTAAATGTTGCCAGATGGAGTTATTTATAGGCTCAAATGTTGTTCCAGTCACATTTCATGCCATCTCTTCCCAACCCCTCACTGTTTTCATTTTCACCATTGCGTATTGTTTCCTACTCACCCAGTGCTGTCTCTCCCTACCCCTTCACCCCGCCCGCACCATCCCTCCGAGATCACTGCTTGTATTTTAAGTGTTTTGCCCAAAATCACAGGACACCGCTTGCTCATCAGTGACTCGGCACCCTGAAAGCTTCGGGCCGCACAATATGCTGCATTACTAAATCCTTATAAGGTCCCAAAGGCGAGACCTATTGCATGAATGACCGCCGGTCGGAGAGGAGTTTGAGGAAGGAGCTCCGGGGCTGGGGATAGCTTTTCAGCGAAAATCCCTATTAAGCCCGCACACACACATCCCAACCAGCACTCGATCAAAAACATGAGGTGGAACTACTGACCTGTGATATAAACAGAATAGTGGACTCACCGCCATAGATACCTCTGCAGTCCTCAGTTCGGACAAAGGACATCGCCGCATCAACCGTGTCGAAGGGGAGGCTGTGTATGAGGTGAGGAGCAGACCATAAGAGGGGCCCTCGGACAGCTGCCCAGGTCGTTGGTCTGAATCCAGACAGAGTCGGGTCTGCAAAGCAGCCTGGGTCCGATAGGGCCTGCTCTCCGGTTTCCATCCAGTCCGGAAGAAGTTGAGGTTCCGATTGTCCCTTCCCTCCCCAGGAACAAGGTCGAAGTAGGAGAAGGGAGCAGGCGAGGGCAGGGCATCTGCCCGCAGTTAGCACAGCACCGGAGCGGTATCGGCCGCTCATGGTGTGAGCTGGGTAAACTATTCGGAGCAGTGGGAGGCTTCCGGATAGGACAGGAGCACTGGGGCCGCCCTCGGTGTATGGCAAAGTGAGCGAGTGACGCCAAGAGAGTGCCCCTCCTGCTCTCACAACGGGGCACAATTCTGTTAGTGTGACCAGCTCGGGGCCGCCCGCGGGGCATTGTGGGAGAGCCGGAGTCGCCGAGAAACGGCACCTCCTGCTCTCACATTGAAGATTAGGCTGAAGGAGCGACCAGCTTGGGAGCCATACAGACGTCCGAGACTACCCGCAACTCGTTCTTAGAGGCCTGAGTGGTATGGACAGCAGTGGTTTGGGGACATGGAGAGCCTGGGGGAAATACTTTGGGATCGACCCTGATGTTGTACCCTTGACATTTTTCTCTGCCTACCCCCTTGAAGTTGCAAAATGGCAGAGAACTGAGCAAGCCCCTTCATAATAGTCACTGAAAGAGGGCAAAGTAGAAGGGATCTAGAGTCAATAAAAACTGAAAGAGGACAAATACCAGCAAAATAGAAAATGAAAGAGGACAAATAACAAGTGAACTAGGAAATAAAGAAGAATTGAAATAGGCCTTCCACTATAAGATGATCACATAGAGGCTGCCATATTGGAGTGGTTTTCAACCTAATTGCTCTGACCTACGTCATAGATAATTACAATCAGCTCAGGAAGCTCATAGTAGTAAAACTCTCTAATCAACTTCCTCAGAGCAAAAATCAGATAAGGTAGCTGAGGAAAGTTTAAACAGGAAGTGAACACAATACCAACAAAGATGACAGGGTCCAATCTGAAACCTGCAGGTAATAATCCCTACACTACAGTATACCCCTCCAATCTTTCTAGAAATGCAACCACAACCTTTAAACACAACCTGCTCAGAAAAAACCCAGAAACACATCTCAGATCCCTCCTTCAACTTAATAAAAACTGGCCTCATTATCAACAACCTAATATTTTTCACTAGATCAAGGGCTAAATGGCGCACTACCGTGTCTAAAAGTTGCTAAACATCCAGGAATCAAGAAACAGCCCTTACTGAACCAAGATGCGGATAACACCCTCAAAAAATCTAAGTGCCACGATGAATATAATATACTACAAAAATGGCATGGTACTAGTCCAAGCAGCCAATAAGGATCTTGAACTATTTGGTGACTATTTATCCACTATGAGGATTGCGTTCATAACATCCCTCACTCAATACACCAGCAATTCACCATCTCAAACACCATCACCCAAATACCCTTGAGTCAACAGGCTAATATTGAAAGCGTGATCGCTCAGGAGCCCCAGCAGCCAAAAACGACACATAGGAACTCCGAAGCTCAGGCCAGCAGCCTGCAGCACAGTGAAGCAGTATCGTTACTTCACTCCAATAGCCTACCTACTCCAAGCCCACGTACAAGTCACAGTGCAAGGCCATGCCCTATATCCCTTAATCCAATATCGGGCACACACGAGTCAGTTAGCAATAATCCCCTAGAAGCAAACCAGTTAAAAACTAGCATTCCATCTAAACTTCACATGTCTTGGGCTAATACCTCTACAACCATACAAATATCCTGTCTCTCGGATTCAGCATCCATCGCTCAGAACACCCGGAGGTTAAAACACAATATCGCTAATAATCCCGGGCTAACCTCACCAATTAAGAAAAAAACTACAGAAGGAACAAAATGTATCCACAAGCACACTGACATCGAATCATCCAGCAAACCTATCCCAAGACTAGCAGGCACGCTACAACATCCGCATATCTCTCCTCTGTCACGAATAGAGCTAGAAACACTCAGGGGTCGATTCCGATCCCGGTCGGAGGCGCACCTAATACCATTCGGCCGGGAAAAAAGCCAGGCGAATGCCTGTTTCCCGACCGATTCGCACATACGTCCGAACGAGCAAGTACGATGCGCACAACTGCCCAAATCCCGACCCAGTCGTACTCACCCAATACAGGTCCAGTTCTCCGACCGATGCGGATCCGGAAACGCAGAATCGAGTCGCACGGAAGCCAGAATGCAGCCCGTCCGGCCGGAAAAGTACGATGCGCTTTCCGTACGCGCCGAACCCGTTGCTACGCACGGCACGTCAAAGCATCCGGGAGAGGCATACATAAGCTCCGATTCGCGCCACAAGACGATCCACGGCTACGAGACGAACACGCCAGCGACGAGGACGAGGTGAAGCAAAGAGAAAGACGAACGAGACGAACCAACCATGAATCCCATCGCGCAGGTCCTACCAATACTCTACATCTATTACCGGAACAGGCACGGACGCGTACGGCGCAGAAGGTAAGTCAGACACCAACCACAAAAACAAACTACACGTACCCGACATATCACACACACACAGAGGGATGCAGAAATTACCTACACCAGCAACAGCAGCACCATAGGGGCGGGATGGCCATCACCAATGCCACATATACACATAGGGGCCTGGATGCCAACAACTAACACCACCCCTACCCAGGGGTGCTAGATGCCTGTCACTCCTACCACCTCTACCCATGGGGGCTGGATGCCCACCACCACTACCACCCCTACTCAGGGGTGCCAGATGCCTACCACTACTACCACCTCTACCCATGGGGGCTGGATGCCTGTCACTACTACCACCCCTACTCAGGGGTGCCAGATGCCTACCACTACTACCACCTCTACCCATGGGGGCTGGATGCCTACCACTACTACCACCTCCACCCATGGGGGCTGGATGCCTGTCACTACTACCACCTCTACCCATGGGGGCAGGATGCCTACCACCAATACCACCTCTACCCATGGGGGCTGGATGCCTACCACCACTACCACCTCTACCCATGGGGGCTGGATGCCTACCACTACTACCACCTCTACCCATGGGGGCTGGATGCCTGTCACTACTACCACCCCTACTCAGGGGTGCCAGATGCCTACCACTACTACCACCTCTACCCATGGGGGGCTGGATGCCTGTCACTACTACCACCTCTACCCATGGGGGCTGGATGCCTGTCACTACTACCACCCCTACTCAGGGGTGCCAGATGCCTACCACTACTACCACCTCCACCCATGGGGGCTGATGCCTGTCACTACCACCTCACCCATGGGGCTGGATGCCTGTCACTACTACCACCCCTACTCAGGGGTGCTAGATGCCTACCACTACTACCACCTCTACCCATGGGGGCTGGATGCCTGTCACTACTACCACCCCTACCCATGGGGGGCTGGATGCCTACCACCACTACCACCTCTACCCATGGGGGCTGGTTGCCTACCACTACTACCACCTCTACCCATGGGGGCTGGATGCCTACCACTACTACCACCTCTACCCATGGGTGCCAGATGCCTACCACTACTACCACCTCTACCCATGGGGGCAGGATGCCTACCACCAACAACACCCCCACCCACAGGATGGCTAATGCATGACACAACAAGCACACACCAACATAAGGAATGCAACAAAAAGACATCCCCCAACACCATGACAAGCGTGTGTAGACTGTGTCAAATGCCTACAACACTGAACATGACTTTGAACATACAATGTGACCCCCTATCACATGTGTCACACATAAATGTGTGTGGCCCCCACAATGCAAGCAGACCATGACCACTGTGGCAATGGGGTCCAACCCCCACCATCACAGTGACCAAAAGGTAAGTGTGGGGTCCATAGCTGAAGCATATTTTGAACATTGTGGCAATGGGGTCCAACCCCCAACATCACAGTGACCAAAAGGTAAGTGTGGGGTCCATAGCTGAATCACATTTTGAACATTGTGGCAATGGGGTCCAACCCCCATCATCACAGTGACCAAAAGGTAAGTGTGGGGTCCATAGCTGAATCACATTTTGAACATTGTGGCAATGGGGTCCAACCCCCATCATCACAGTGACCAAAAGGTAAGTGTGGGGTCCATAGCTGAAGCACATTTTGCACATTGTGGCAATGGGGTCTAAACCCCCATCATCACAGTGACCAAAAGGTAAGTGTGGGGTCCATAGCTGAAGCACATTTTGAACATTGTGGCAATGGGGTCTAAACCCCCATCATCACAGTGACCAAAAGGTAAGTGTGGGGTCCATAGCTGAAGCACATTTTGAACATTGTGGCAATGGGGTCGAAACCCCATCATCACAGTGACCAAAAGGTAAGTGTGGGGTCCATAGCTGAAGCACATTTTGAACATTGTGGCAATGGGGTCGAAACCCCCATCATCACAGTGACCAAAAGGTAAGTGTGGGGTCCATAGCTGAAGCACATTTTGAACATTGTGGCAATGGGGTCTAAACCCCCATCATCACAGTGACCAAAAGGTAAGTGTGGGGTCCATAGCTGAAGCACATATTGCACATTGTGGCAATGGGGTCTAAACCCCCATCATCACAGTGACCAAAATGTAAGTGTTGACATTGAAAAAGCTGCAACTGCCAAACTGCATGGATGATTCCTGGTCACAGAACAACAAACACATCAGTGGCAAAGTAGTGCTTGTGTCCCATAGCAACATAGATTGGGGGAGGCAAACAGTGCAGTGCAAATAAGACATACCCTTGGCCATGTGCAGACAAACATCACCCATGGGGGCTGACACTGTCAACATCCATCAATGACACAATAACAGAAGTGACCATCATAATGCAGACCCACATATTTGCACCAATGGGCACACTAATGTAGATACCCTGTGGAGACTGTAGATGTGAGGTGAACAAATAATATACCATGGCAGCAATGGGACACACAAACAATGATCATTGTGCTGACTGATGACCTAGGAGTCCCAGGGACCTGTGAAACCCACCAAACAACATACAGCCAATAGCACACTAAAGATATGCCAATGCAGTGGTGCAGATGCACAAACAGGCAGACTCACACTGCACATCAAACACAACAGGTGAGGGGGGGGTGCCAGTGTCCCCAGGCAACCACACAACACATGATGAGGCCTCAATACCAATTTCACAGCTGCACATACAGTGCCACACAAAAGTAACTCATGGATCCAAATCCCCTATGTGGGCAATCAGGCATTGTTAGATGAGAGGGAGCACAAATTACACATGTCACACAAGCTTGTAGGAACAGCAACTAACACAGCAAGAGACAGACTACCCCCAGGGACCCCATATTGTGCTGACACTAGCCTGCATGACAATCCCACTGTGATGACAATTTTAGATGTCGTTCACACTGTGAACCCCAGCCATGTGTCCTGAGCAACTAACTACCATCACACCTACACAAGCTCCAATCAATCAGCACGGCCTGCCAGCCAAGGCCAATATGGAGGTAGGGGTCTGGCTGTGCAACAACTCACATTTGCACACACTCAACACCACACACCCTGATCTCCACCAATGTGCAGCAGTGAAGCTCACATGGACTGGTGACATTGCACATGCACCCATGACAATACCAGGGTGGTGGTGGGAACCAAGGTGCAGAAACCCATCACACATGGCCAGTCAACAAGACTTGTCAATGTCTGACACACAGCACAGTATGCTGTACATGGGCATGATGTGAAATCCACCGCAATCAATGGGATCCTGGCCATAGTCACACACCAATGAAGAAGCCAAGGTGACACACGAAGAACACACGTACACAACTACCAACATTGCAGCTCTGACCCTGAGGAGTGGCAGCTGTCACACACACAACGTGTCACAATCACTGTAAGCTAACACAAACTGTAAATCACATTACTCGTGTAAACAACAAGTGCCAAGGAGAATCCTGAATGTGTTCCATCTGCGTTTGCCCGCATCCCCAGCACTGACAACAAAGACAACCTGGGATGACAACCTCATGCACATTAGTTTGCCATGCACCCACATCACAGAGAAACCAGGTCCAAGATGCTGGATGAACACAGAACAACTCAGCAAGCATCACAAACAGGAACATCCCTAGGGACACAGCCTGTGTAGGAAAAGGGAAGGGAACACGCACAGACATGCTTACACAACACAGGCCCACGCAATGTCACCAGATTACACACTGCCATGAGGGCACACCACTCCTGTGGAAGGTCCGCTGTGCCAAACCTTGTCTATGCACGACCCAAACATGTCAGCAGAACACTCCGTCAGTGAGTCAACAACCACAACACACAGAAGGCTCTGCTCACATCAGCCTGGGTACGGGGGTGTCACGTCAGTCATCTGCACACACACCAAACATGTGTCAAGCAAGTTGCACTGTATACACAGATGAGTCCTTCGACATTGATGTGCAAAACTGCATGTCCAGTGGAGCTGGGCACACAGTCAGGGAAATTGGAACATTGAACAGTGGTAAGATCACCAGATGTGCATCAATGTAAGACAAAGATGTTCATTTACTAATGCAAAAAGGACATCCCTGTGTCAAATGCTGAACATTACAACCTCAGACTGTAGCAAAGGATGCCATAGATCCAGAATACAACAGGACACATATCCCATGGACCACATGGAGTCCATCACTGCAACACTTCATCGTCCTGATGTGAACACTATTACAACAGCAAATGCAGGATGCTACTCATCCACATCATGTACATCAAAAGAAAACCCAAAAGTAAACAAAAAGAGGCTTTATTCAGCAAATGTCAGGCTAAAAACGGAAGTCCAAAAGAAACTAAGGCCAATGGCCAGTTCAAAATCACAGTACCAACGGGGTGAGAAGTGACAACTGGTCACACATTGCTTGCCTGCACTGGTACGGTTGGGGGACATCACCCTTGGAGGGGCATACAAGGGGCAGGCCAGGCACCGCAGGGACAGGATCAGAGGATGGCAGAGTGAGGCAGTGAAGGGGTGGTGGGTGCAGGAGTGTCACCGGCAACTGCAGTGGAGGTGTCTGACTCAGGGGGGGCCGGCACCACCGTGGTACACAAGTCAGTTGGTGTGGGTGCCGCAACCACTGCAGTGGGCTGGACTGATGTTGTGGACTGGGTACCCACTGCAGTGCCCGAGTCAGACGTGGTGGTTGTGGACTCCACTGCAGTGCATGACTCCAAGGGAGTGGAAGGGTGGGCAGATGAGGTGGGCAGGACAGAGGGGGGACCCGGTCCCCACAACAGTGCCACTAATAGGCAGAGCGTCTGGGTTGGGGGTGGAAGAGCAAGTGGCAGGGGGAGGGCCTAAGCAGTCTGGGGATGCGGTATCGGTGTGTGGGGGAACCTGGGGCAGGGTGTGGCGGGGGAACCTGTGCAGTGGTGGCCTGGGGGATGGAGGAGAGAGACTGGGCGCTGGAGCTGCGTGGTGGTGGTGGTGGGGTCTTGCTCTTCCTGCTCCGGGGGACTTCCGAATGGGCTCCTGTGTCTGCCTGCACCTGGGGGAGGGTGTCCGGGGGCGAGGGACACTCCTCTCTGTGTGGGTGGACTTCCTCTTCCCCTGGTGTGCTGGGTCAGCAGGAATGGTGGGGAAGAGGCCGAGGTCACACAGGAAGACCTGCTGTGTATGTGAGGTAGCAGGCGAGGCAAGGGAAGGGGTCTTGGAGGGAGAGGATTTGGAGGACTGCGGAGTGAATGTGGATGCCTGTGTGTGTGTGTGTTCCCCATCCCCTGTGTCTATGGTATCAGTTCCCTGAGGATGCTTGTGTGCACGTCTTGCCTTACTCTTGGGTGTGTCTGTGCTGCTCGTGTCTGTGTGTGTGGATGACTGTGCAGGTGTGCATGTGCTTTGGACAGGTAGGGGGCAGGAAGTGTGGATGGGGCACAGGTGGGAGGGGTGAGGGACTGTTGGAGGAGGGACACTGCTGCCGTCAGGGAGGAGTCCATGGACCTATTGCTCCTCTGTAGGGCAGACATACCCGTCGAGATGCCCTCCATGAACGACACCAGCTGTGTCAACAGAGTGGTGTGTGCATGGAGGACACTCAGCATTGCTGTCTGCCCTACATGGAGCTGCCGAAGGAGGTACACAGACTCCTCACTCAGGGCAGCAGGGGACACAGGGGCAGGGGCTGCGGTGCCTGGCACGGGAGCCTCCACGGACCTCAGGAATGGGAGCCGATGGGAGGGCGGTGGTGGTGGTGGTGGTGGCGGAGCCAGACAGACTAGCTGGCCTTTGGTGGCTGCCGAGACCCGCCTCCACAAGGGAGTCATCCTCTGAGCTGCTGTGGTCCCCAGCTGAGGTGGATGGTGCTGAGGACTCCTCGGTGTGGCTCCCCTCGCCCTCCGTGCCACTGGGTCCCTCTGACCACTCGTCCAATGCTGACCCAGTCTGGCTCCGCTGCTCCTCCTGGTCCGTGGAGCTGTCCCCTCCTGTGGCCGTGGATGTATCTGCAAACAATTAGGGAAACAGACAAACATCAGTCACCTGCACTGACCGCACACACCACAGTAAGTACAGCACATTACAGAGCAAGACCTGGCATCCTTAGTTGATCATTGCCTAAAGTCCTCACACAGATTCGGGGAAGCCAATTGTCAGTTTGATGGTCAACCATGGGACTCACACCCCTCCTGCCCTTGCACCCATCTGTCTGGTGCCTGTCTGATGGTAAGACCCCAGTGTGGACACATGCACCACCTACACAGTTGTTGGACATTGCAGGGAACACGGTGAAGCATGTGAACATACACACATCACATCTCTTGCCACTGAGTCAGTGCAGGTGTCCGGATGAAGGGATGGCTAGATTCTAATTAGGAATGCATGTGATGCATACCAGCACCAGACACCATGATGCACCCATGTCCGGATAGTCAATGCCACAATGGGGTGCATGTTGCACATGTCACTCCCCTGCAGGATCAGTCCCAGGGAGTTGAATGCCATGACACAGGAATGCGTGCAAAGTCATACATAACTGTCTCAAGTCACATGGCCATGGCAGCCAGACAACAACAGTCTGCACTGTGTCACAATCCGAGGGCATGGGGAATGCAAGTTATGTGACTGACAAGTGCACATGTCCATCCCCCAAAAACCACATCATCTGTACTACTATTTGTCCACGTCATACCAACTGGACATATGGGGAACATGAAACACAACTCTCTGAACATGAGCACCTCACAGTGTGCTGTGAATGAAAATACAGCTGCTTGAAAGTCACAGTCGCAAACACCTGTGTGCACAGTCAAGTGATCAGACACCTATAAGTCACAGAAGTATCGTCTATCATGGTCACATCTCAGATGGCATGCTGAGCCACAAACGATGAACATACCAGTAGTCCTGACAACGAAGACACAGCACAATGAGACAGAGGCAGACACCTGAGGGTACATTTCACTGACCACAACATGCCAGATGATACACGGGAGTGGGAATACAGAGTGTATTGCATGCACTGGAGTAGGCATGACTGTCCAGCTCCACCTGTATGAGGGATGAGTCCTGGACAGTAGGCAGGTGGCTAAGCATGTGTGACACACTGGATACACATACTCCTGAGGCCCAAATATTGTTCCCACCAGCAGCATGGGTGTGTGCCACATTCCCCAGGGACATGTGGTGAGTCAGAGCAGCAAGCGGACCACATATCAAAGTTACACGCAGATCACATGTCAGAACTTAGGCATTGTGTAAGCAATTGACCCACCCATGAATTGCACAACATAGTCACGGGAACAAATGCTGTCCCCCACCTTGAGCAAAGCAAAATGCAATGACACAGTCCCCAAATTAGACAATTTCATGACTATAAGGGCCACACATATGCGTATCAGAGGAGAAGTGGGCATGTAACAAATGAGGGACATGGGTCCTGGACCACATGACTGATGTACTGTGGAAGTTTAACCAGGCCAGAGGAGGGCACATAGCATGGCAGAAAAAGTGCACAGTGCAGTCATGGACTCACCCCTCCTTGCTGCTGTCTGTCCTTCAGCTGCCCATCCAGGTCAGGGAAGACCACCGCCAGGATCCGGAGCATGTGGGGGTCAGGGTCCGGTGTCCGCCCTCCTGCGAGGAGGCGACAGCTTCAGCTGGACCCTTGCGATCCTCCGGGTCCAGCCACGAAGGTCCTGCCACCTCTTTTGGCAGTTGCGGATCCTGCGCCTGTAGACCCCCACGGATCTTACTTTCCGGGCGATGGTCAGCCAGATTTCCTGCTTCTGGTGGGCATCAACCTGTGAGGATGACAAAGTGAAAAGGCCATTACTACACATGCAACATATACGTGCATCACACAGTTGGATATACATGTCTCAATCACAGGGGCATATGATGTACACAGGCAGTGCAACAATGGCTATGAACAGTTTGCCAGCAGTCACTACATTGTATCATTGCATGGGAAGTAAACCTAGTTGGAATGCACTGTTACTGCACTGTACCAGTTCTGTGCATGTGACTACACACTTTGGGGTGTGACAACTACTCAGTGGGCATGCTAGCCAGTGGTGTGCACACTGAAAGCCCTGCTAGTCAGACAACATGCACAATTAGTGAGGCAGTGGACAGCTCACTCACCTGCTCCCCTGGTGTCCCATACAGCTTGCTGTACTGTGGAAGGAGGCTGTCCAGCAGGGCCTGGTTCTCCTCAAGGCTGAAGGCTGGGGCTCTCTCCACAGTACGTGCCATTGCAGGAGCCAGAGGATGCATAAACAGCAGCAGTGTTGGTGGCAGATGTCGTCCTGGAGCATGTAGTGCAGGCAAGTGAGCTCTCAGGGGAACAGCCAGCATTATATGTGTGCTGCAGAGGCAGATACTGTCCCATGTGTGCAAAGTGATAGGTCCAAGTCGTTTGCATCTTCTGAATTTGACCTATCCATGGAATTGCAGCACTAATACACGCCCACAGCATCCTTCAAATCTTGAACTTCATGACACCCATGATTTTGCAACATTGTTGTGGCTGGCCAACTGAATTCACTGCATCAGACTCGGAGCTTCGAAAACGCGTCCGTTGCCATGCCAGGCCCCAGCCAATGTGTGCGCACCGATCGGTCCATTGCTGTACAACGCGTACCAGGCATACAACGCGTACCCGCTCACATTCAATGCAATGGGCCGGCCGGGCACACCGATCGGTCCATTGCTCTACAACGCGTACCAGGCATACAACGCGTACCCGCTCACATACGATGCAATGGGCCGGCTGGGCACACCGATCGGTCCATTGCTGTGCAACGCGTACCAGGCATACAATGCGTACCCGCTCACATTCAATGCAATGGGCCGGCCGGGCACACCGATCGGTCCATTGCTCTACAACGCGTACCAGGCATACAACGCGTACCCGCTCACATACGATGCAATGGGCCGGCCGGGCACACCGATCGGTCCATTGCTGTGCAACGCGTACCAGGCATACAACGCGTACCCGCTCACATTCAATGCAATGGGCCGGCCGGGCACACCGATCGGTCCATTGCTCTACAACGCTGCACTCAGGCATACAACGCGTGCCCGCTCACATACGATGCAATGGGCCGGCCGGGCACACCGATCGGTCCATTGCTCTGCAACGCGTACCAGGCATACAACGCGTACTCCGCTCACTTACGCTGCAATGGGCCAGCCGGGCACACCGATCGGTCCATTGCTGTGCAACGCGTACCAGGCATACAACGCGTACCCACTCACATTCAATGCAATGGGCCGGCCGGGCACACCGATCGGTCCATTGCTCTAAAACGCGTACTAGGCATACAACGCGTACCCGCTCACATACGATGCAATGGGCCGGCCGGGCACACCGATCGGTCCATTGCTGTGCAACGCGTACCAGGCATACAACGCGTACCCGCTCACATTCAATGCAATGGGCCGGCCGGGCACACCGATCGGTCCATTGCTCTACAACGTGTACCAGGACAGGTCACACGCATATGTCACCATGCTGGTCACTGGTGAACCTATGCCAGCCACATTTACTTTCCAGGGACTAAGGGGCACACCTACAACACCACACCCAGTCCACACTGTCTATGAGGCATGTGTGGCAGCATAACCTTATCTGTGTTTGGGGGTGAACATGTGGATTTTGGGGTGGCACTTGGGGGCAGACACACCCAGGCTGTGCACGAGTTAATGGGGACAGGGTCCTTTGTGTGTTGTGCACCTGACCACTGTGGTGTGCAACTTTTCATTTCTGAGCTATACCAAAGGGGACGATGGACGGAGCGTTAGAGCAAATCAAACACTCACCCCCAGTCAACTGATCTGGGTTTAATCCATCATCATTCTTTAGCTCACTCCACCACCCCAGTTCAGACATGGCCATATGCAAATCAGTCTGACCCTGTGCCTCATGGGAACAGTCCAGCCCGAACTGCCAAGCCATGTCTTCCCTGGACCGGAAACAAGCATCCTGGGACCGGTTTCGGGTTCAAAACCCTCATCAGCCAGGCTATCTTGAATCCAGTGGCAAAGTGAGCAAGGGACCCACGTCTGGGCATACCCTGCCAACTTAGAGCGAACAAAGCGATACCAAAGGGAACGATGGACGGAGCGTTAGAGCAAATCCATGGCCATGGCCATGTCTGAACTGGGGTGGTGGAGTGAGCTAAAGAATGATGATGGATTAAACCCAGATCAGTTGACTGGGGGTGAGTGTTTGATTTGCTCTAACGCTCCGTCCATCATCCCCTTTGGTATCGCTTTGTTCACCCTAAGTTGGCAGGGTATGCCCAGACGTGGGTCCCTTGCTCACTTTGCCACTGGATTCAAGATATCCTGGCTGATGAGGGTTTTGAACCCGAAACCGGTCCCAGGATGCTTGTTTCCGGTCCAGGGAAGACATGGCTTGGCAGTTCGGGCTGGACTGTTCCCATGAGGCACAGGGTCAGACTGATTTGCATATGGCCATGTCTGAACTGGGGTGGTGGAGTGAGCTAAAGAATGATGATGGATTAAACCCAGATCAGTTGACTGGGGGTGAGTGTTTGATTTGCTCTAACGCTCCGTCCATCATCCCCTTTGGTATCACTTTTCATTTCTGAGCATGTGTCATGGTCACATTTCCAGGTTGTGTATGTGTATGACATGTCACATACCCCCAGGCTCACATGTGGGAAGGCATGTACGTCACAGGGTGGCCCATTCCAACAATAGTATTGTCCCTCCACAGTCTGTGTGCATGTTGTGTATCACATGTCTCTGACTCCATGTGCACAATGGGAGACAGTCTCCACATCCACGTGGTTTGTGCATGAACTTTGATGGTGTGTGTGTGTGTGTCACAGACGTCTATGTCTGTCCTGCAGAGGCTACAGGGGCCACCACCTGTGGGTGTCATGTTTGTTTTTCTGACGTGTACATGATACGCCATGTCATGCCAGTGTCCATGTGGCAAGACAGGCTCCCTGGGAATCTACCTGTCAATGAGCTGTGATGCCTGTGGAGCATCTGTCCAGACATGTCACTGTGGTATGTGTGTGGAACGTGAGAGCAGTTAATGGGAACGTGAGAGCAGCCTAATGGTGTCCCATAGCACACCCTGGAACCAGTTGTCAACACTTGTTGAACAGAGATGTTAGATGATGTCCATGTAGGTGCCATATATGTCCAAACGGGACGACACACACATCAAATACTTGTGTATGTTGATGATGTATCATGTGAAATTGAGTATGGTGAACGGCACATAGGTGGGGTGACTGACAATCTTGCTTTCTTCACCTTTGCACTGCAGGGCTCCTGCTGTCCATCGGCCATTCCCAGACCTGGCAACGATGGTGGAACGTGACAGCATCCGACGGTACCGCTTCACCAGGCAGCTGATTGAGGATTTGGCAGTGCGGTTGGCCCCACATTTGCAGCCTGGCCGGCCGTATCCTACAGCGCTGACCCCCAAGGTGAAGGTGATGGCAGCCCTACACTCTTTGCCACCGGTACCTTTCAACACACTGTGGCAACTACTGGTGGGATGTCACAGACTATGTTCAGCCATGTGCTACGCGATGTTTTGGGGGCAATGTTGAGATACCTCAACCAGTACATCTATTTCCCAACACGTCAACAACTCACTGACGTCAAGAGTGACTTCTATGCCCTGGGGAGGATGCCACATGTAATTGGCTCCATTGATGGGACACATGTGTCTTTAATACCACCACAGGCACATGAGCAGGCATACTGCAACCGTAAACATTACCATTCGATCAATGCTCTGGTGGTATGTCTTGCAGATATGACCATCTCACATGTGTGTGCCCGTTTCCCCGGTTCTGCACATGATGCCTACGTGATGAGGAGTAGTCGCATCCCGAGGATGATGTCACAGATGCCGAACCAGCGTGCCTGGCTTGTTGGTGTGTACTGACTTTGTACCATTGTGTGTGTTCTGCTATGTTGTTTTCCGCACACATTTTCAAATCGGCTAATGTGCAATTGTCTGTCTGTAGGTGACTCGGGATACCCCAACATGCCGTGGTTGCTGACACCCCTCAGGAACCCTGTGACACCAGCCCAGATGCGCTACAATGAGGCACATGGTCGGACGAGGAGGGTGATTGAGCGGACCTTTGGTCTCCTGAAGAGCCGCTTCCGCTGCCTGGACAAGACAGGAGGGGCCCTCCCATATGCCCCAGCAAAGGTGTGCAAGATTGTCATGCTACACAACCTGGCAGTGTGGAAGGAGTTGCCTCTCATTCTGGATGACGATGACCAACGTCCGCCACCTGTGGAAGATCCTGGCCTGGGTCACGATGCCAGTGAAGATGATGATGATGATGATGATGATGGTGATGTCCGCACACAGCTCATCACCAACTTCTTCAGCTGAATGTGAGTCTCCAGAGGGTTGTAATGTCAATGGTTTGAGTTTGCATGATATGTGTGTGTGGTGCTCTGGTGCTGTTTGGTGTGGCCATGTGCTACTTGACTGGATCCGTGCAGCGATGTGTCCTTGCAGGTGGTCTGTACTGCCCAACAGTGTTGACATGCTAACTTGGTTTTGTGTAGTTATCTCGTGACATGTATTAGACATGAGTATTGCCATTCTGTGCTGTTCTTCAGTGGTTTTGACTGTGTGTCATGTCTGTCCTTCACAGGGTGCGGCTGGAGTTGTCTGATCAACTTGGATCCCCCGAATCCATGATTCAACTTCCAAGGTGGAAGCAGTCGTTTCCCTACAGGTGATGTGCCACACACCCCTGGACTTTCTATCTTCTGCACTTTTTGACTTTGTGGCCACAGCCAGGTTGGATTAGCTTGCATTTGTAGTGGAAACTACATGTTGGAAATGTGTAATAAACCTGTGCTTGACTTTGGGATGTGCGTTGTCTGTAGTCACACATCTGACTGACATTTGCTTACTGCACCTGTTGTCTAGTTGACAGTGACTGTGAATAGGTGGCGTGTCTGTACATTCCACTGTATTTCGTTGCAACATCAGTATAGGTGATGAGTCTGATGGCCCCGGTGTGTATGTGTTTTGTGGCCCTAGTGGTGTGTCTCCCTCATATCTGTCACGTCGCCATGACTGACATGACATGACAGTGTTGGACTTGCTGTAGCAGTTAGCATGCACAGTGTAATGTAGCAGATCAACATCTACATGACAAAAACCACGTTGGAATCACAACAGAGGCAGATATGGTGTATTGGTGAGTTTATTTACATACAGGTGTGAGGGTGGTGCACAGGATGGTGGGTGCTGTACATAGAAATTTGGATCCAAAGTTCCCATGTGAATTGGAAGTCTTGGTAGCTGAAATGTCCAGAGTAAAGTCCACAGTCATCTGATACATTTGGTCAACTAGAGCTCCCCATGTCATGTGGGAGAGTTGGCTTGGCTTCGACAGGGCGTGCAGTATGCACACAGAGGAAAAGTTCCAGAACAGGTGTTGGCTTCCTGGGGATGTAGATGGCCATCGGCCTCTCAGTTTGGCCTCCTCGGACGGCCCCTTTTCTTGGGGGGGGACCCTCAGGTGCAGGCTGCGGCGGTGCAGGGGACTATCTGCCAGAGTCCTCCTCCCTCCCTGTGGCATTTGCAGTTGTTTCAGCAGCAGATGTTGTGGGCACACAGGGAGGTGAGGCCATGTTGGTGCTGATCTGGCGGAGGCATGTCAGTATGTCCCTATGCACCGCTGTCAGTTGTTCCAATGTGTCCCACTTGGACTCCATGCCACACATGTGTGTCTCGACACGTGACATGTGTGTCTCGACACGGGACATGTGGGAGTCCAAGCGGGCATGATGGGCAGCCTGCTGCTGTTGTATGTCCTTGAGGATCCCCACTACCTGGCTGACCTCTCCGGTGCTAGTCTGGTACGCATCCGCGATGCGTGCCAGTTGTGGGTCATCATGCAGTCCAGACCCCTCTACAAGGAGTGACCTATGTCTTCCACCCCTCCCACCACCCCTGGCGACACGTGCAGGACCTGCAGTGGCACGCACAGGTGACCGTGGGACCACTTGGGTGTTGTTCCTGGGCTCGTTGTCACCAGCTCCAGTTTGGGCCTGGGTCCCTGCGCTGTTGTCATCTGTGGTCCTTGGTGTGTCCGTGTTGGCAGGGGTGGCCTGTGTGTTGGCAGTTGTTGGAGGGGTGGGTGCAGGGGGTGCAGATGTTGGTCCTGCTGGTGCTGCATGATGACTCACACCGGAGGGTCCAGCTGGTTCTTCGCCATCCGAGGAGTGCAGAGGCTGATCCACACCAGTGAGCTCAGTGTTCCCCGGAGCCTGGGACAGGGAGTCCTCCTGGTCTGCTGCTGTGTCCCCATCATCACCTGTTTTGGGGAGAGACACAGATTGTATGTTATGTTTCTACTGGCATCAATTGTTCAAACACCTGACAGTTGTGACTGTACCTCTGGATGTGGGCCAGGACATTGCAGTCTCCTAAATAGTGACAGTCAGTGAGTGATATTGGTGTAGCACATTGTCCTGCCAACCTGTGGCATGAATGTTGAGGTGTGTGCATGACCAGCATTGGTGGTATTTGGTTACCATCCATGCCTCCTTCTCCCCCAGCCCAGTTATCCCACCATGCAACGTGCTTGCATTGCAGGGAGTGCAAGTTGGCTTTCAGGATGTCAAGCAGTGATGTCCTGCTGTTTGTTGTTGCACAGTTCCCAGCAGGGCCTTGTGCTCCCCACAGCAGTACCCAGTGTCAGCCATCTTGTGAGTCCTTATCCACTCCCTGTGATGTGAGCATGGTTGAGAGTGGTGTTGATGGGCCAATTGTGAGGGAGAGCAATATCTGTGCCTACAACTCCCATCATGCTATTGCCTCCACCCCCTTCCCAGCATGCCCATCCTTCCTTCCTTTTGACTCTGCTTCCCTGTGGGGTGGGGTGCCTGTGCTGACAGGATGGCTGGGAGTGTTGTCCTGGCAGTTGTTTGGCTACAAGTCCCAAGAGTGTCCCTGTGCTTCACACAGCATAACCCAGGGTGGTGGTTCTTTGTGGGATCTTCAGTTAGGCTGTGAGGCATTGCATTCTCCCATGTGGGTTATGTGGAGTTAGTGTTGAGGGGGTGTGTGAGGAGAGCTGCTTGTAACTATGGTCAGTGCTGTGAGTCCTCCTTCCCACCCAGCCAGATATCCCACCATGCAACGTGCTTGCATTGCAGGGAGTGCAAGTTGGCTTTCAGGATGTCAGGCAGTGGTGTTCTGCTGTTTGTTGGTGCACAGTTCCCAGCAGGGCCTTGTGCTCCCCACAGCAGTACCCAGTGTCAGCCATCTTGTGAGTCCTTATCCACTCCCTGTGATGTGAGCATGGTTGAGAGTGGTGTTGATGGGCCAATTGTGAGGGTGAGCAATATCTGTGCCTACAACTCCCATCATGCTATTGCCTCCACCCCCCTTCCCAGCATGCCCAGCCTTCCTTCCATTTGACTCTGCTTCCCTGTGGGGTGGGGTGCCTGTGCTGACAGGATGGCTGGGAGTGTTGTCCTGGCAGTTGTTTGGCTACAAGTCCCAAGAGTGTCCCTGTGCTTCACACAGCATAACCCAGGGTGGTGGTTCTTTGTGGGATCTTCAGTTAGGCTGTGAGGCATTGCATTCTCCCAGGTGGGTTATGTGGAGTTAGTGTTGAGGGGGTGTGTGAGGAGAGCTGCTTGTAACTATGGTCAGTGCTGTGAGTCCTCCTTCCCACCCAGCCAGATATCCCACCATGCAACGTGCTTGCATTGCAGGGAGTGCAAGTTGGCTTTCAGGATGTCAGGCAGTGGTGTTCTGCTGTTTGTTGGTGCACAGTTCCCAGCAGGGCCTTGTGCTCCCCACAGCAGTACCCAGTGTCAGCCATCTTGTGAGTCCTTATCCACTCCCTGTGATGTGAGCATGGTTCAGAGTGGTGTTGATGGGCCAATTGTGGGTGTGACCAATATCTGTGACTACCACTCCCATCATGCTATTGGCTACACTGACTTGACCAGCATACACAGAATTCCTTCCTTTGAGTGAGCTTCCCTGTGAGGTGGTGTTCTAGTGGTGGGTAAATATCTGTGAGTGTTTGTTGGTTCTATTTGTGCCACTGCCTTGCTGTATTTGTTGTTAGGTTTGTAGATCTCATGACACAGTTACATATCACTATGAGATGGCAGGTATTGTGTTTGTCTGACTAGCATTCACATCTTGGGATGAATATCTTTTGGTTGCTGTGTATTTGCTAAGTGTGCATGGTTTGCCTATCCCCTTGACTGTGATGTGTGTGTGTTGTCACACCATATTGTATATATTAGTTGTGTACTCACCAGGCTCTGGGATGTCTGTTAGTCCGTATACGCTCACTGGTGGTAGGATGGCCCGCACCTTCTCCTCCCAGGGCCTGAGGTATACTGGTTTTGCAGGAGGGCCACTGCCGGTGTGCTGGCTGAGGAGGTAGTCCTTTTGAGTAGGTCCCGGACCCTCCTGCGCACATCATACCACCTGTTTTGGATGTCTTCCTTTGTGCGCAAACATGGTGATTGTGCGTTCACCCTGTCGACAATCCTCGCCCACATCTTGGTTTTCTGCGACATGGGGGTCTGTTGTACCAATGTACCAAACAACTGTGGCTCTACCCTGAGTATCTCGTCTACCAGCACTTCCAATTCACAATCTAGGAACTTATGGTCCTTCTTTGGGGGCATGGTGATGGGTGGTGGTGGTGATTGATGTGTGTGCAAGTGGGGGTGTGTGAGTGTAGGTTTAGCTGGGTGTGTGTGAGGGTGCTATTTGTAGGTGTGGTAATGGTGTGTGGCTTGTGTGATGTATGAGCTGTGAGTGTGTCTGTGATTGCTGTGTGATGGTGTTCTGTCTGGCAGGTCAGTGGAATTTGCAAAGGATCATGGTAGGGATTTGTGGCCTTTATGTAGGTGGAGTTGGAGGTGTGTCCTTGTTCCATTTTTTTCCCTCCCTGTATTTATTGGCTTAGTGGTTGCTTGTTTGGCCCTTTTTTCTAATTTTTCCTTGGTGTTTTTGGTGCATGTACGAGTCGTTCTTGTGTCCGAGTAGGACGCTGCAGTTGTCTGGTGCGATCTTGTCCGACTCGTTCCCGCTGTGTGTCAGCTAGGTTTCATATGCGGCGTACGAGTCGGTCGCGGAGTATTGGGTTGCTTCGGCTGGGTTTTGTATGCGTGTCGGTCGTACGGCTTGTGCTCTGGGCGAGTCGGTCGTGTTTTGCACGCACAGCATCGTACTACGTGGGTCGGAGTTCGCGGGTACGTTTCGTTCGGGTTCAATCCGAGTGCGTGTCGGTCGGTTCGTTTCGTGTGATTTCCCGGCCGGATGGCTTGTTTCCGTCCGGCTCGGTCGGTCGTTTTGTATTCTGTCCGAGTCTGTCGGATTTCACATTCATTTCATCGTACTACCCGGGTCGTGCGGCGCCGGTCCGAGTCGGTCGGACTAAATTCCCATACCGAGTCGGTCGGTACGTTTTCCGGCCCGAATCGGAATCGACCCCTCAGTTCCCATTTGGACAGGATAGCTTGGACATGCAAAATGCTCTCAGAGACATGAAGAATATTTTACTACTCTCAGAAAGTTATCTCTCCAAAATTAACCATAATAAAAAATCAGTACACGCACTCCACAACAAGCTAAATACTACCCCATTGCCTCTGACTAATAGGAATTACCGTCCACGCAATCACCGTAGATATCTGACAGACATTGAAACACAAACCTTACTGCTATCTTACGAGTCGACATCCAGTCTCCCCCCTTAGATAGATGAACCGAAAATTCATGCTGTCCCAATCAACGCAAACAGAACAACACAAACTAATCACAGAAAGCTAAACCCCAACAACCTGAAATAAATAACTCTAATCCATGAGGGGCAAGACACAAAACCAGATAACCCACTAAAACCGATATCTTGCCTACTACTCAATTGCCGCTCAGCAATGAAACGTGGCGCTGACATAGCAGACCTACTCCTGAGCCAGGAAATTGACGTATCTATCATAACGGAATCGTGGCTCTCTGAATCATCTTCCCCATGCCTAAATCTATTGGTTCCACCAAACTACAACATTGTGAGACTAGACAGGCTAAACAAAACAGGTGGAGGCGTGGTCTGTATCCATAGATCTCACATCTCCATCACTAAAGTTCACTCGGACCCCCTTAAATCATGTGAATACCTCAGACTCTCTTTAAGATATACAGATAAACAACTCTACAAATTACATGCGTTCTACCATCCCACAGGTAAAAACGCCATGTTCATAGACCTGCTAATGGAAATTATTACAGAAAATTCTGAACCTCACTCCAATGATAATTTCCTACAGGACTTCAATCTTCATTGGAACGACCTCAAGGATAATCAGGTCAATATTATTAAATATTTCCTAGCAGACCATTCCTTGGTGCAAGCATGTACTCTACCAACCCATTCTAAAGGCTCTACTCTAGATTGGATCATCTCCAAAGAAAACGCTGTTGAAACTATCTCAATTGTTCCTTGTGACTGGTCAGATCACCACATTATTACATTCCAAATACCATCCATTAAGAAGAAACCAGTCTCGCAATCAGTCAAACCCAAGCAATGGGTTTGTGGCAATAAAGGCCTGAACATGGAGAAACTAACAGCACGTTGCGAGAAAGAACTTGAACCTCCTTTTGAACTGGATGACGTCAGCGAGCTTACGGATCACTACAACTTCACGATGTCAAAAATAATTGATAACATAGCCACTTTAAAACTCAAAAGAATACAGGATAAAGATAAAAACCCATGTTTCAACAAATCCATTAATGAAGAAAGACGGAAACTCAGACTAACACAACGGAAATGGAGACAACACCCATCATCCCCCCATCTAAAACAGCTAAGAAAGACCAGGAACGCCTGCAATAAAAGCATACTAAAATCAAAAAAAGACTTCTTTAGAAGTGAACTTGATAACGCAAAAAACAGACTGAGTAAACTATTCGAAATGTTAAAAGATCAATCTAACAAAATGGCCAAATCCTCCCTCTTAACATCTAAAGCGGAATTAAGCTGTGAAGAATTCTCATCATTCTTTACAGCTAAAGCTAGTTCCCTGGAGAGAGAACTCAAGAATACCGCTGATAATCCCTTGAATCTAAAGAGTACACAAGCGGAGCATCTATTCCAACCCGCACAAGCAATGCTCAAAAATAATGCTCATTGGTCAACTTTCAAGCTATATGACCACAATGACATTGCTAAAACCTTACTGACCATAAAACAGAACAACTATTACAATGATCCCGTTCCCTCAAAATGTTGGTCTACAATTAACCACATGATCATCCCCATTTGGACTAAGATAATTAATGCTTCGCTAGCCCAAGGATCCTTTCCAGACTGCCAAAAAACTGGCCAGGTCATCCCTCTCTTAAAAAAACCTACAGAGAATCCCTCGGACCCAAACAACTTTCGTCCAGTAACAAACATTACGATACTAGCCACAGTACTGGAAAAATTTGCTCAACAACAACTGAGCCAACACATTACTGAATTCAAGCTACTAGACGACTGTCAATTGGAGTTCAGACCATACCACAGCACGGAAACAGCAATTCTGCACATAGTAGATGACGCTCTTCTTGCTCTAGACCACAACAAAACTTGTCTCCTAGTTCTTCTCGACCTATCGTCCGCTTTTGACACCGTAAACCATGTCAAATTACTAGACCGACTTGAGAAAAGGATGGGATTATCAGGAACAGTCCTAAAATGGTTTTATTCCTACTTAGAGAACACATCTCAAAGATTCCTGGTGAACCAAAAACTGTCTCTACTATCCCTGATTCAAATTGGAGTTCCACAGGGATCAACTCTATCCCCATCCCTATTCAATCTGTACATCGAACCGCTAACAGAAATATTACAGCAGGCTAACTTCTCCTTCCACATGTCTGCAGACGACACTCAGCTGTATATGAAGATTACATCGCTTGAAGAGATCAACACGATGAACCAGGCATTAAAGAGGACCGTTCAATGGCTATCTAAGAATCATCTTAAGCTTAACTCGCAGAAAACAGAATTCCTTATGATTCCCTCCCCTGAAAGCTCCACAATGATAAAGGAATGGACCAAGATGATCACTGCGCTAAACTGTACCCCGATTCTAGTGGACTCAACCGGTGTGCACACAGAATATCGAGTTTTTTATATCGACTGGCAGAAATATCGAGTCATAAATACCGTGAGTGAGAACTATCGACAGTGAGAATATCGTGGTCAAGAATATCGACTTAAGGTAAGTAATATCCATTTTAAAAATATCGAAGTGTTTAATATCGTTTGCAAAAATATAGTTGTTAAAAATGTCGATTTTTTAATCAATGTTATGTATTTTAGTATATGTTTTAAATGTATGTGATGTATTTTTTTGTATAAGAATTGTTTATATTTTTTAATATGTGTTACATTTTTAGTATTTATAAAAACAAAATGATTTGAATTTTGCATTTTTTAGTTCCGGTGCGGGTTGTGGGTTTATAGGGGAATAGGATGGGAAGTAACTTAATTATATTAAATTAATGATTATTTTTTATTTAATAATATTTATTTAATTGAGATGTTTTAGTGTTAAATGTGTAAAGTAATTTATTATTAATTAATTAATAATTCGTTGTTAATTATTATTAATTAATTAATTGGTAGTTAATTATGGTAATTGTGTAATTAATTTTAGGTGTGCGTTTTGGTGTTTATAGGTGTAAAGGGTGGGAAGAATGCTTTTTTATTGATGAATTAATAATTTGTTGTAAATTAATATTAATGAATTAATTGGTAATCAATTATTGTAATTGTGTAATTAATTTTAGGTGTGTGTTTTGGGGTTTATAGGAGTAAAGGGTGGCAAGTAGTTTTTTAAATTATTAATTATTTGTTAATTGATATTAATTAATGTAATTAAAAAATTATTATGGTAATTGTGTAATTCATTTTAGGTGTGTGTTTTGGTGTTTATAGGGGTAAAGGGCGGGAAGTAATTTGTGTTTAATTATTGAATATATAGTTGTTTATTAATGTTAATTATTTGATATTTATTTTGTCTAATTGTTTATTGGTAAAGGGTGGGTATTAAATACATTTTACTTCATAATTAGATGTTTAATAGTAATAGTTTTTAATTTTAAAATATGTTTTAATTGTGTAATTAATTATTTTACAGTTTAATTTAGGTGTGTGTTGTGGGGATTATAGGGTTAAAGTGTTGGTAGTTAATTAATTTGTATTAGTTTTTTTAAAAATAATTGTTTGATTGATAAATAATTATGTTAATCATGGAAGTTTATTTTTTTAAATTTAGAAGTGTGTTGCGATTTGTGTGGTGTTATAGGGTAGGAAATAAAATAAATACATTTATGTAATAATTAATGATTTTGTTTGTAAAATTTTCTAGTTTAAAATATTTATTTTTTTGACATTTATTTTTTTATTTTATTTTATAAAATAGTTGTAGGTATTTGTTATATGTAATTAATATTATAATGTATTTTTTATATATTTAATATATTTGTGTTGTAATTTTTAAAATATTTATATATTTTCTAATTATTATTTTAATTTTTAAATATTTATTTTAATTTTATTTTTGAACTGACTGAAGTGTGAATAGTAAATTTTATCCCTCCGCTATCCAACACTTTCCCTACTGTTGCATTCACTGGAGTGGGAATAGTAATTTGTACTCCTACGCTATCCAACACTTTCCCTACTGTTGCACTCACTGGAGTAGGAATAGTAATTTTACCTCTATGCTATCCAACACTTTCCCTACTGTTGCACTTACTGGAGTGGGAATAGTAGATTGTATATTTTGGCTATCCAACACTTTCCCTACTGTTGCACTCACTGGAGTGAGAATAATAATTTTTACCCCTTCGCTATCCAACACTTTCCCTACTGTTGTACTCATTGGAGCTGGAATAGCAATTTTTACACTTTTGCTATCCAACACTTTCCCTACTGTTGTATTATTGGAGTGGGAATAATAATTTTTACCTCTGTTGCACTGACTGTATTGGGAAATGTAAGTTTAAATATTTTTTTATTGTTTAATGTTTTAATTTATTATAGAATGTATTTATTTTCTTATATTTTAAATTATTGATATGTATATATATTGTTATTTTTATATAATTTTAAACTTTTAAAATAAATTAAAAATAAGAGTTTATTTATTGTTTTAAAGTAAATATATATGTATAACTAATTATGTTTGTCTTTATTTTTATTTTTTAATTAAGTTTATTTGTTATATTTTGTTAAAATGTATATTAAGTTAATTTATTTTTTAAATTAATTTTAATATTTAATATATTTAATATATATTATTTTATATATATATATATATAATGTGATCAAGGCTGCATGTCTGGCAGCCGAAACGCGTCATGTTGGACCTCTTTTTGATGGGTGAATAAACTACCATCCTGTTTTCACACCAGCTTTTGGAGTCTGTGCCCGTGTGTTGCGCCGGAGTGTCTGTCGTGACATTGGGATTTCTTCGTGATATATATATATATATATATATATATATATATATATATATATATATATATATATATATATATATATATATATATATATATATATATTCAAAAAGAAGAGTTGCCGCTCCGGTGGAACGCACTCGCCGGAGGTCAGGCCAGTAACAGGGCTGCTCTCTCAGGTCTTCTCCCCACACAAACGCCGCCTACGCGTTTGGGACACCTCCCTTCCTCTGGGCAGCATAAAACACAAATGAAAGGCACCAGCAGTTATTTATGGAAGTCCCTTCTTTATTTTGCATAATTAATCCCAATGTAAAATCAGGTAAGTAACTGTTGCATGATGGGACTGGAAGTCCTAATTTACCATATCCAAGTGGACGCTGGCCTTCAAAGCGTGATAACTTTCCTCGTGGGACAAACAAAGTTCAAGAGCGCCCTGGCAATGCAAAGGCCCCTCCAGCTCCGCTACGCATTGCAAGTGCATTGCTGCAGACCCACTCGGGTCTCGCGGTGGTGCGGAGCCGTGGCCTGGGCTTGGCCACAAATATTCAAAAAGAAGAGGTTGCCGCTCCGGTGGAACGCACTCGCCGGAGGTCAGGCCAGTAACAGGGCTGCTCTCTCAGGTCTTCTCCCCACACAAACGCCGCCTACGCGTTTCGGGACACCTCCCTTCCTCTGGGCAGCATAAAACACAAATGAAAGGCACCAGCAGTTATTTATGGAAGTCCCTTCTTTATTTTGCATAATTAATCCCAATGTAAAATCAGGTAAGTAACTGTTGCATGATGGGACTGGAAGTCCTAATTTACCATATCCAAGTGGACGCTGGCCTTCAAAGCGTGATAACTTTCCTCGTGGGACAAACAAAGTTCAAAGAGGCGCCTGGCAATGCAAAAGGCCCCTCCATCTCCGCTACGCATTGCAAGTGCATTGCTGCAGACCCACTCGGGTCTCGTGGTGGTCGAAGCCGTGGCCTGGGCTTGGCCACAAATATTCAAAAGAAGAGGTTGCCGCTCCGGTGGAACGCACTCGCCGGAGGTCAGGCCAGTAACAGGGCTGCTCTCTCAGGTCTTCTCCCCACACAAACGCCGCCTACGCGTTTCGGGACACCTCCCTTCCTCTGGGCAGCATAAAACACAAATGAAAGGCACCAGCAGTTATTTATGGAAGTCCCTTCTTTATTTTGCATAATTAATCCCAATGTAAAATCAGGTAAGTAACTGTTGCATGATAGGACTGGAAGTCCTAATTTACCATATCCAAGTGGACGCTGGCCTTCAAGCGTGATAACTTTCCTCGTGGGACAAACAAAGTTCAAGAGGCGCCTGGCAATGCAAAAGGCCCCTCCAGCTCCGCTACGCATTGCAAGTGCATTGCTGCAGACCCACTCGGGTCTCGTGGTGGTGCGAAGCCGTGGCCTGGGCTTGGCCACAAATATTCAAAAGAAGAGGTTGCCGCTCCGGTGGAACGCACTCGCCGGAGGTCAGGCCAGTAACAGGGCTGCTCTCTCAGGTCTTCTCCCCACACAAACGCCGCCTACGCGTTTCGGGACACCTCCCTTCCTCTGGGCAGCATAAAACACAAATGAAAGGCACCAGCAGTTATTTATGGAAGTCCCTTCTTTATTTTGCATAATTAATCTCAATGTAAAATCAGGTAAGTAACTGTTGCATGATGGGACTGGAAGTCCTAATTTACCATATCCAAGTGGACGCTGGCCTTCAAGCGTGATAACTTTCCTCGTGGGACAAACAAAGTTCAAAGAGGCACCCTGGCAATGCAAAAAGGCCCCTCCAGCTCCGCTACGCATTGCAAGTGCATTGCTGCAGACCCACTCGGGTCTCGTGGTGGTGCGAAGCCGTGGCCTGGGCTTGGCCACAAATATTCAAAAAGAAGAGGTTGCCGCTCCGGTGGAACGCACTCGCCGGAGGTCAGGCCAGTAACAGGGCTGCTCTCTCAGGTCTTCTCCCCACACAAACGCCGCCTACGCGCTTCGGGACACCTCCCTTCCTCTGGGCAGCATAAAACACAAATGAAAGGCACCAGCAGTTATTTATGGAAGTCCCTTCTTTATTTTGCATAATTAATCCCAATGTAAAATCAGGTAAGTAACTGTTGCATGATGGGACTGGAAGTCCTAATTTACCATATCCAAGTGGACGCTGGCAATGCAAAATTTACATTGGGATTAATTATGCAATATAAAGAAGGGACTTCCATAAATAACTGCTGGTGCCTTTCATTTGTGTTTTATGCTGCCCAGAGGAAGGGAGGTGTCCCGAAATGCGTAGGCGGCGTTTGTGGGGAGAAGACCTGAGAGAGCAGCCCTGTTACTGGCCTGACCTCCGGCGAGTGCGTTCCACCGGAGCGGCAACCTCTTCTTTGAATATTTGTGGCCAAGCCCAGGCCACGGCTCCGCACCACCACGAGACCCGAGTGGGTCTGCAGCAATGCACTTGCAATGCGTAGCGGAGCTGGAGAGGCCTTTGCATTGCCAGGGCGCCTCTTTGAACTTTGTTTGTCCCACGAGGAAAGTTATCACGCTTTGAAGGCCAGCGTCCACTTGGATATGGTAAATTAGGACTTCCAGTCCCATCATGCAACAGTTACTTACCTGATTTTACATTGGGATTAATTATGCAAAATAAAGAAGGACTTCCATAAATAACTGCTGGTGCCTTTCATTTGTGTTTTATGCTGCCCAGAGGAAGGGAGGTGTCCCGAAACGCGTAGGCGGCGTTTGTGGGAGAAGACCTGAGAGAGCAGCCCTGTTACTGGCCTGACCTCCGGCGAGTGCGCCCACCGGAGCGGCAACCTCTTCTTTTGAATATTTGTGGCCAAGCCCAGGCCACGGCTTCGCACCACCACGAGACCCGAGTGGGTCTGCAGCAATGCACTTGCAATGCGTAGCGGAGCTGGAGGGGCCTTTTGCATTGCCAGGGCGCCTCTTTGAACTTTGTTTGTCCCACGAGGAAAGTTATCACGCTTTGAAGGCCAGCGTCCACTTGGATATGGTAAATTAGGACTTCCAGTCCCATCATGCAACAGTTACTTACCTGATTTTACATTGGGATTAATTATGCAAAATAAAGAAGGGACTTCCATGAATAACTGCTGGTGCCTTTCATTTGTGTTTTATGCTGCCCAGAGGAAGGAGGTGTCCCAAACGCGTAGGCGCGTTTGTGTGGGGAGAAGACCTGAGAGAGCAGCCCTGTTACTGGCCTGACCTCCGGCGAGTGCGCTCCACCGGAGCGGCAACCTCTTCTTTTTGAATATTTGTGGCCAAGCCCAGGCCACGGCTTCGCACCACCACGAGACCCGAGTGGGTCTGCAGCAATGCACTTGCAATGCGGAGCTGGAGGGCCTTTTGCATTGCCAGGGCGCCTCTTTGAACTTTGTTTGTCCCACGAGGAAAGTTATCACGCTTTGAAGGCCAGCGTCCACTTGGATATGGTAAATTAGGACTTCCAGTCCCATCATGCAACAGTTACTTACCTGATTTTACATTGGGATTAATTATGCAAAATAAAGAAGGGACTTCCATAAATAACTGCTGGTGCCTTTCATTTGTGTTTTATGCTGCCCAGAGGAAGGAGGTGTCCCGAACGCGTAGGCGGCGTTTGTGTGGGGAGAAGACCTGAGAGAGCAGCCCTGTTACTGGCCTGACCTCCGGCGAGTGCGTTCCACCGGAGCGGCAACCTCTTCTTTTTGAATATTTGTGGCCAAGCCCAGGCCACGGCTTCGCACCACCACGAGACCCGAGTGGGTCTGCAGCAATGCACTTGCAATGCGTAGCGGAGCTGGAGGGGCCTTTTGCATTGCCAGGGCGCCTCTTTGAACTTTGTTTGTCCCACGAGGAAAGTTATCACGCTTTGAAGGCCAGCGTCCACTTGGATATGGTAAATTAGGACTTCCAGTCCCATCATGCAACAGTTACTTACCTGATTTTACATTGGGATTAATTATGCAAAATAAAGAAGGGACTTCCATAAATAACTGCTGGTGCCTTTCATTTGTGTTTTATGCTGCCCAGAGGAAGGGAGGTGTCCCGAAACGCGTAGGCGGCGTTTGTGTGGGGAGAAGACCTGAGAGAGCAGCCCTGTTACTGGCCTGACCTCCGGCGAGTGCGTTCCACCGGAGCGGCAACCTCTTCTTTTGAATATTTGTGGCCAAGCCCAGGCCACGGCCGCACTTCACCACGAGACCCGAGTGGGTCTGCAGCAATGCACTTGCAATGCGTAGCGGAGCTGGAGGGGCCTTTTTGCATTGCCAGGGCGCCTCTTTGAACTTTGTTTGTCCCACGAGGAAAGTTATCACGCTTTGAAGGCCAGCGTCCACTTGGATATGGTAAATTAGGACTTCCAGTCCCATCATGCAACAGTTACTTACCTGATTTTACATTGGGATTAATTATGCAAAATAAAGAAGGGACTTCCATAAATAACTGCTGGTGCCTTTCATTTGTGTTTTATGCTGCCCAGAGGAAGGGAGGTGTCCCGAAACGCGTAGGCGGCGTTTGTGTGGGGGAAGACCTGAGAGAGCAGCCCTGTTACTGGCCTGACCTCCGGCGAGTGCGTTCCACCGGAGCGGCAACCTCTTCTTTTTGAATATTTGTGGCCAAGCCCAGGCCACGGCTTCGCACCACCACGAGACCCGAGTGGGTCTGCAGCAATGCACTTGCAATGCGTAGCGGAGCTGGAGGGGCCTTTTTGCATTGCGAGGGCGCCTCTTTGAACTTTGTTTGTCCCACGAGGAAAGTTATCACGCTTTGAAGGCCAGCGTCCACTTGGATATGGTAAATTAGGACTTCCAGTCCCATCATGCAACAGTTACTTACCTGATTTTACATTGGGATTAATTATGCAAAATAAATAAGGGACTTCCATAAATAACTGCTGGTGCCTTTCATTTGTGTTTTATGCTGCCCAGAGGAAGGGAGGTGTCCCGAAACGCGTAGGCGGCGTTTGTGTGGGGAGAAGACCTGAGAGAGCAGCCCTGTTACTGGCCTGACCTCCGGCGAGTGCGTTCCACCGGAGCGGCAACCTCTTCTTTTTGAATATTTGTGGCCAAGCCCAGGCCACGGCTTCGCACCAAAACGAGACCCGAGTGGGTCTGCAGCAATGCACTTGCAATGCGTAGCGGAGCTGGAGGGGCCTTTTTGCATTGCCAGGGCGCCTCTTTGAACTTTGTTTGTCCCACGAGGAAAGTTATCACGCTTTGAAGGCCAGCGTCCACTTGGATATGGTAAATTAGGACTTCCAGTCCCATCATGCAACAGTTACTTACCTGATTTTACATTGGGATTAATTATGCAAAATAAAGAAGGGACTTCCATAAATAACTGCTGGTGCCTTTCATTTGTGTTTTATGCTGCCCAGAGGAAGGGAGGTGTCCCGAAACGCGTAGGCGGCGTTTGGGTGGGGAGAAGACCCGAGAGAGCAGCCCTGTTACTGGCCTGACCTCCGGCGAGTGCGTTCCACCGGAGCGGCAACCTCTTCTTTTTGAATATTTGTGGCCAAGCCCAGGCCACGGCCGCATCACCACGAGACCCGAGTGGGTCTGCAGCAATGCACTTGCAATGCGTAGCGGAGCCGGAGGGGCCTTTTGCATTGCCAGGGCGCCTCTTTGAACTTTGTTTGTCCCACGAGGAAAGTTATCACGCTTTGAAGGCCAGCGTCCACTTGGATATGGTAAATTAGGACTTCCAGTCCCATCATGCAACAGTTACTTACCTGATTTTACATTGGGATTAATTATGCAAAATAAAGAAGGGACTTCCATAAATAACTGCTGGTGCCTTTCATTTGTGTTTTATGCTGCCCAGAGGAAGGGAGGTGTCCCGAAACGCGTAGGCGGCGTTTGTGTGGGGAGAAGACCTGAGAGAGCAGCCCTGTTACTGGCCTGACCTCCGGCGAGTGCGTTCCACCGGAGCGGCAACCTCTTCTTTTTGAATATTTGTGGCCAAGCCCAGGCCACGGCTTCGCACCACCACGAGACCCGAGTGGGTCTGCAGCAATGCACTTGCAATGCGGAGCTGGAGGGGCCTTTTTGCATTGCCAGGGCGCCTCTTTGAACTTTGTTTGTCCCACGAGGAAAGTTATCACGCTTTGAAGGCCAGCGTCCACTTGGATATGGTAAATTAGGACTTCCAGTCCCATCATGCAACAGTTACTTACCTGATTTTACATTGGGATTAATTATGCAAAATAAAGAAGGGACTTCCATAAATAACTGCTGGTGCCTTTCATTTGTGTTTTATGCTGCCCAGAGGAAGGGAGGTGTCCCGAAACGCGTAGGCGGCGTTTGTGTGGGGAGAAGACCTGAGAGAGCAGCCCTGTTACTGGCCTGACCTCCGGCGAGTGCGTTCCACCGGAGCGGCAACCTCTTCTTTTTGAATATTTGTGGCCAAGCCCAGGCCACGGCTTCGCACCACCACGAGACCCGAGTGGGTCTGCAGCAATGCACTTGCAATGCGTAGCGGAGCTGGAGGGGCCTTTTGCATTGCCAGGGCGCCTCTTTGAACTTTGTTTGTCCCACGAGGAAAGTTATCACGCTTTGAAGGCCAGCGTCCACTTGGATATGGTAAATTAGGACTTCCAGTCCCATCATGCAACAGTTACTTACCTGATTTTACATTGGGATTAATTATGCAAAATAAAGAAGGGACTTCCATAAATAACTGCTGGTGCCTTTCATTTGTGTTTTATGCTGCCCAGAGGAAGGGAGGTGTCCCGAAACGCGTAGGCGGCGTTTGTGTGGGGAGAAGACCTGAGAGAGCAGCCCTGTTACTGGCCTGACCTCCGGCGAGTGCGTTCCACCGGGAGCGGCAACCTCTTCTTTTTGAATATTTGTGGCCAAGCCCAGGCCACGGCTTCGCACCACCACGAGACCCGAGTGGGTCTGCAGCAATGCACTTGCAATGCGTAGCGGAGCTGGAGGGGCCTTTTTGCATTGCCAGGGCGCCTCTTTGAACTTTGTTTGTCCCACGAGGAAAGTTATCACGCTTTGAAGGCCAGCGTCCACTTGGATATGGTAAATTAGGACTTCCAGTCCCATCATGCAACAGTTACTTACCTGATTTTACATTGGGATTAATTATGCAAAATAAAGAAGGGACTTCCATAAATAACTGCTGGTGCCTTTCATTTGTGTTTTATGCTGCCCAGAGGAAGGGAGGTGTCCCGAAACGCGTAGGCGGCGTTTGTGTGGGGAGAAGACCTGAGAGAGCAGCCCTGTTACTGGCCTGACCTCCGGCGAGTGCGTTCCACTGGAGCGGCAACCTCTTCTTTTTGAATATATATATATATATATATATATATATATATATAAATCCATATTTTGTACATCTTTTTTTTTACATCAATATTTTTTAGTCAATATTTTTGTACTTACCTGTTTAAGTATGGGAGTCGATATTTTTGTAGTCAATATTTTTTCATCGATATTTTTACATCGATGTTGTGTCAGTGAACCGACTCAACCAAATCTCTAGGAATCACGATGATGCGAAACCACATCAACACAATTGCAAAAAATGCCTGCTTCCATCTGAGCCATCTTAGAAAACTGAAGCTGTTCATCGATACAGCTGACCTTAAAACGGCAGTCCAGGCTTTGGTCATTTCGAGGATTGAGTACGGATACACAACTCTATCGGGACTACCCAAGATTTCAACAGCTCCCTTAAAAGCTTGCCTCAATGCAGCAGCTAGACTCATAACGGGATCTAGAAAATTCGAACACATCACTCCACATCTGGAAGCGCTCAAATGGCTGCCGTACGAAGCAAGAATCCAACTAAAGATGGCATGTATCACACACAAGGCGCTACACCATAAAACACCACTTTACCTTGCCAAGAAAATTATGATATCTGGAGGCAGCAGATTCTCACGGAGCTCCAGAGATCTTTTACTGAAACCAGCATTTTTCCGTATGAAGAGAACATATGATCGAGCGTTCTTGGGAGCTGCACCAAGAATTTGGAATTTGCTCCCCCGAATATTAGAAGAATCACGTCTGCTTCACAGTCCAAAAAGAAGCTAAGTCCTTTCTTCTGAGCAAACTCCTCCCATAACTAACAGCGGACACTACTAGGGTTTTATCTGAGACCAACAGACAATTCCTCGATCTTCTACAATCGGCTGTTGCAGTAGGCTACATTAAGCAGGATAATAGACCTACCAATCTCATGACAATGAAACTGTAGATAGCGTATTCCAGATCGCTCTCATTAATTTAGCTCTATCTCCTATAACCAGCTCTGTTTGATACATTCAGTCCCTGCGCTAGATGACAGGTTTTGGCTATGGACAGCTACCCTAAAAAGCCACATGTTGTATTTGACAGGACATGTTCTACTGTAACTCGAGTTGATTCCTAGTAATCATCCGTCTGTGTATTATTTTTAAATTTAAGTGTGTGCCACTGTTAGATGAATACTTACGACTCGTAGTATGCTTAAAGGAGTTGTATAACTACGGAAGTTGAATGCTGTTAAACTGTGAAGCGCTCTGACGTAATCTTGGGTCTTTTTCGCGCTATAGAGAACAATGAATAAATAAATAAATAAATAAATTGCAAATACTTGGTTTTTTTTAGGCCCAGAATCACTGGATGTTGGGCCGCCGCTAACACTTTAACCTGGTTTCCCAGTTCCAAAGTCAGCATCGCCTGCCATAATGCCACATCCTCTTCCCAAGGTATTTGCACAATTTAGTGGCGATGCCCTACACTCCAAAGGGCAAAGCTGCTCAGTCTTCAGCCTCACATTTCCACCTACCAAAGTCTCTCCTGGTCCAGTCTCCTAATGACTGACTTCCTCAAAGAGCAAGAGATCGGATCAGGACCTAAAACGACCGATGTAATGTGGCCTTCGACTACGACAAGAAATCTCAGCCACATAGACCCTTCTTTGGTGCATGTTCAATCATAGCAGTAGCCCATAAAGGATCATCAGTCACCTTTGACATTAAAAACATTACCACTACCCTCAAACAAGTACCCCTGCCTAAAGGTCTTAGAATTAATTCAGTCAAAGAGACTACAAACTTGTGTTTCAGTGATGACATAAGTCTTCTTAAATTCATGACAGAAAACTAGTAAAAAGTCCGTAGGTGTGCGTTTACGTGCTACTGCATACAAACACGGGCACGTACCAATGCCCATACACTATTTGAGCCACGATTCTGTACAAACTGCTTCTTTATGTGTCTTCTATGTCTGTGCCCTATTTTTAGCCGCTCAACTTTTCGGTTCTAATTGCCCATCACTAGACGTTTAGGGAATAAAACTCAGGCTTTTAGGTGCACTTAATTGTGAAAATACATTAAGGTGCAAAATCGTTTTTAGATGCAAAATCACCCTTGGTGCAACATAAGCATAAGTGTGGAAAATATTTAGAAGCACAAATCACAGGGAGCCTACCCACATGAACCAATGGCTGAAGGTGGTTTACCCAAAAACCTTTTCTGTGTATGTTTATGGTGTTAATTACATGTTGGTGATATGGCGTCTGCCAGTAGCTAGGCGTAATAAGCACTGGCAAAGATAAAAGGACTTGTTTGCTGATGTGGAACATCATTGGCATACCACACTGTCACACATGATAAAGCACCAATTTTTTTCTAGCTACTAATTTACCATCCCAAGATGGCAGACAGCAATCTAGGAGTGGCAAATAAAAAAAACTAAATATGTCCAAGAGTGCTTCAAAGAAAAAGGCGGAGCCCAGAGGCAAATTGCAACAGCTGGGCCCTCCAAAAAGAAAAAAACGTTTTTATATTAAAAAAAAAGGAACGCAGCAGGGAGAGGCATGGGAGCACTAGAGGAGCAAGTGAGTGGGTGCAAGTCTTTATCATAAGGAACGTGAAGTCGGGGTGCAGACAAGCTTATGGGCTTCAAAAATAAAAATGCTTAGTAGGATAAGCAAAGGACGAGCTGGAGGAGAAAGAAGGGGCGAAAGATACAGAGTGTGTGAGTGGCTTGTATTCGAGGGGAAAGTTGCACATGGAGGAAAAAGCAAGAAAACACATGCACTCCCTGGAGTGCTGAAAACAAAAGAAAAACAATTTACTGGTGTGGAGCTGTGGAAGGATACAAGTTATCCAGTCAAAAGGATGCAAAGAGGCTATGCTCCAAGGAAAACAAAAGAAGAGGTAGGAAAGAAATAGTATAATATTCAAGCAAATGAGATCGACATGAAAGCCAACCAAATGCAAACAATGGGCTGACCCAAAACACAATGGGGGATATTCTCAAGAACGTGCGATAATCATCACCAAAATAGGTTAACGCAATTTTTCATATCGCCGTCTATAGCGGGAAAATAACTCTGTGTTAACGTCGTATTCTTAACACGGTGGTAACATGCAATAGTTTCCCGATAACGCGTCAAATGTCCGCGATAAAATTGCCGGGGCGGCGATAAAAATCTAAACCCGAACGTGAAAAAAGTGGCGATGGGCCCAACCGCGATAAAAAAATCAGCGATAAGCTGCGCCAGGCCTGCAATTCACACACGTCAGGCGGGAAAAATCACTATAAAAGCAGAAAAACCCCCCACAAACAAAACCAAAACAACTGCGAAGCACAATGGAGGTAGCCGGAGCACGTACAGAGGACAACCAGAACCCCACAAGCCCCACGGAGGACCAGCCTGGGACCTCGGGGTCAGGGAAGGGCAAGGCGAAGAAGAAGAGGAAGACGCGGTTCAGTCCGCAGGAAAACAGGATCCTGATAACGGAGGTGATAGAACACCATCAACAACTGTTCGTCACCTCCACTGTGTCATTGGCAACAAAAAATGGAATATGGCAGTCCATCCTGGACAAGGTGAATGCAGTCGGAGTGCTGAGGAGGTCAATGGAAGAGCTCAAGAGGCGCTGGAATGATGTGAAGCGCAAAACCAAGCAGAAACTCGGCAACAACCAGAAGGCAGCAATGCAGACTGGAGGTGGAGTCCAGCGCCACAGGAGGAGCTGGATGAGATGGAGGAAATGGTGTCCACAGTCATCAGTGTGGAGACGGTGGCAGGAGTTGGGGGACCAGACACTGCTCAACATGACCTGACACAACAGCAACAGGGTGAGTAATGACCAGGGACTGGGGGAGATGGGCACAATGTCACACATGCACAATTAAGTATAACACAGTGCACACCCACAATGACTCTGGATCATGTCGCTGATCCCCTTGGCACACTGCAGCACACCTAGAAACAGCAAGTAGGCCCCCGTCGACTATGTGCCCAGAGGGGGCCCTTCCCACACATCACCAATCTCACAACCAACCCATGCACATGTGCCAAACCCAGCAAAGCGGCGTGTCTGTGAGCCACACTGACAATGCAAGTGACACTGCATGACGAATAGCATGGCTGCAGTCAATATATCATGACATGTTGCACGCCACGACACTGAGGTGGCTGAGTGTGGACCACATCCGTAAAGGAGAAGGTCACACTCTGACACATCCACGTGCACAAACAACCCCTGACGTCAACAACACATCTGTGGACAAACCATGCCCCAGAGTCCCAACTCCCACCAAGAGCCCAATTTACCAAGTATGCAACAGCTCAGCACTGTATAAGCACAGAAGTCAAAGGCACACCGCCTGAAAGGGATAAGCGGCAGCAAAATCAGAGCTGCAGGGGCGACTCTCCCAAAATGCAGCACACACACATAACATTCAGAGCACATCAACTTTGACAACAATGTGGTACAAACTGCAACACGTTCACAACAGAACAGAGGACACAACTGGTGCCGCTTGTGTGTAGAAACTGGCCAATCACATGTGGCATAGCAGGGAAATGTGAGATGATAATGTACAAGTACAAACACACATCTATGATGTTGTCGAAATGTCCACTGTCCCGCATCAAATAGGCAACTCCTCCCAAACAGTCACAATGTACATTGTCATGCAGTCTGTATGTAAACTTGTACAATTTGTCAACATACATGTGAACACAATGTTAAACTGCATCTCCCCTTCACATTGCAGAGGGAGAATCAACACCTCCTGCAGAGCAGACTGAACATCTCTTCACTGATGACGAAGAGGACCTCCACACCTTCGACACCGACGCCCTCCAAGAGCTCATGGACAGCTTCGGCACCTCACCTCCAGGAGCAGGGCAGCCCAGCTGCATCAAGGAGACCTCACCCCCTGCACAGACCACACAGCAGGAAGCACCCACCACCCCGGCTGTCTCCCAGGACCCCCACGAACAACACATGGCCTTCCAACGCCGTGTGTTAGGGTGCCAGGAGAAGATGGCTGATCAGGTGCAGGTGGGGTTCGACCTCATGGCAGCCAAACTAGATGCCATACGTGGGTGTCTAAGTTCCATCAGGGACCACTTACAGTCCCTAACGGACACCCACAGTCCGCTCCATGCTCTCCAACGATCCATGGCTGACATCGCTGGAGTCCTGACTCTGAAACAAGGACAACTGTCTAGTCAGAGTGGCTCCAGCGATGTCAGCCGGGAGTTCGGACACATGCGGAGGATCATGGAGAACAGGGAGCGGATGCAGGCAGAAAGAATGGCTGCCACGGCTGCACACTAGCGAGATGTAGCTGGGATCTTCCATGCCCTGCAGATCCTCATCATGGCATTGCTGCCACAAGGCCTGACGCCGATGAATGCTGCTGCTGCTTCTACATCCACATCTCTGCCCCCTGATGTGTCAGGGCCTCACAGTGCGGCAGACAATCCACCTCCGGCCCCTGATGTGTCACTGCCACACAGTGCGGCAGACATTCCACCTCCAGCCACTGATGTGTCAGTGCCACACAGTGATGCAGACAAAGCACCACCACCCACATGTGAGGCACATGAAACATCAGAGGATGAAGATGCGGATGATTCTGCCTTAGTGGTAAGAAGGAAGCGGTAGCATTCATCTCTGCCATATGGCCTGTTTCTGCTTGGTTCTGCCCTCTGCATCATCACCTTCCACTGTCCCCCGATACACTCTGCGACAATCACCTTGGACCTCGACATGGACTGCCATATTCTGTTTGGTTACCAATGACACAGCAATCAGACTGCGGACTGAACTCTACCTCTTCCGATGAACTTGTCATTCCCTAAAGGACTCTGGCTGGCCCTCCACGGGGCAACAATGTAAAGTGGGGTTTGCATGGCCCTGTACTGCTCCAGCTTCAACACTCCACTGAATGTGAATAAAACATTCAAATTCACACAGATGTGTCATGTCTATGATCATTCAAGTATGAAAGTATGGATGAATGTAGGGTCAGTGATTCCCCCTTACGTCCATGTTGCTCATGTTGTGGGACTTGAGTCACAGGGTGCAACATTGCCGATTGCGGTCCGGGTGGCGCCGACACTACAACAGAGACACACGCATTTGTTACTTTCTTGTCCAGCCCAGAACTGAACCACGCCCAGAGCCCCGGGCTCATTGTTCACACCCCTACGCTGGACTGGCATACGCCAGCCCAGCCCACTCCGCTTACAGGGGGGGGGACGACAAAGCTACATGTCCCAGGTCTTCCCTGTAGTGATCTGCTGATCACTGGTCTAGTTGTCAGCATGCCACAGCCACTCCCTGAGGGCTGGTTTACACCCACACCACACCCATCCAGCACAGGCGTCACAGGACATGTGACCCTGCCAATAAAAGGGGCCTACCACATCACATTCCCCACTGCCGGAGGTGACATGATGGCGTCTGCACCACGAGACTCAGTCATAAAGGGGCCATGACTTGTGGCGCACTGGGTTAGTGGCACCCGATGCACTGCGGCCGGCATGGGCCTACCGCCACGGGACGATGACTTGCGGTGCACAGAGTTGGTGGCACCCGATGCACTGCGGCCGGCACGGGCCTACCGCCACGGGACGGTGACTTGCGGTGCACAGAGTTGGTGGCACCCGATGCACTGCGGCCGGCACGGGCCTACCGCCACGGGACGGTGACTTGCGGTGCACAGAGTTGGTGGCACCCGATGCACTGCGGCCGGCACGGGCCTACCGCCACGGGACGGTGACTTGCGGTGCACAGAGTTGGTGGCACCCTATGCACTGCGGCCGGCACGGGCCTACCGCCACGGGACGGTGACTTGCGGTGCACTGAGGTAGGGTCACCTGAAGAGCTGAGCGGGTGTGCAGCCTGGGATGATGCGTAGAACTCGATACACCGTCCTGCCAATCAAGATTCGATTTGAATTGAGAGCCCTGCTGGACCGCAGTGTACGCCGAAGGCAGCAGTCAGCACACACATTACTCCGCGGTGCGGTGCCGCAGGGTGCGCTGGGGGCCTGTGGTGCAGAATCCAGCGATCGGCTGAGGAGGTTGCACCGGCACGTGGTGGGCCCTCTTGGAGACACGCCGGTGGTGGCAGGTGAGCACTGAGGCCTGGAGTACGCAGGGCGGCCAGTCATCGCTGGACGGCGGACGGGTCTGGGGACCAGGGCTGGGGTGCAGCAGGCACACAGGATCGCGCAGACACCACCGGTCACGGCGGCAGCCTCATGGCTGGGTGGGGGCGCCACCCTGGCAGACTCAACCCTGCATGCGATGACGAGATGTGCACGGGTTGGCTTGGGATGTAGCCACCTCGTCTCCAGTGTCAATCTGGCCGTTGAAGGTGGTCGGCCACGTGTGTGTAGGCCTATGGACAGGATATGGCGGACACAGAGACACACGCAGTAGTTACTTTGGTGGCCATCCCGGAACTGAACCACGCCCAGAGCCCGGGCTATTTATTCACGACATACGCCGGCCAAGGCCACTCCGCTCACGCTTACAGGGGGACGACAAAGCTACATGTCCAAGGTCTTCCACACTGCCTGAGGTAACCTGTTTGTGTCCACTGTCCACAACACTACAAACACCAGCAGTATATGTCCACATGGACATGTCTGTGCTCTGCATACTGAAGTCTGTCCAGCACATCACCGCCACACTTGACATTGTGTACATTCTTATTGATGGGTCACTTGCCTCCTTCGCACATACTTGGTTCCCACCTCTCCCCACATTCTGCAATTGTGTGGCAGAGGTGCCATGCTGTGGATCGTTTGTCTACATGCCTGGCCACGGTTACCACAGTTACTTGTGTTGTCGTGTCTGGTAGTTGGGCATGTTGATTGGCATGTTGTATGTGATTTTGTAACATGTGCATTCCCACAGTTGTGAGTTGTATGATTGTGGAGTTGAGGTGTGTGGTGGGTTCAGTTGGTACTTACCGACGAGCAGTGCATTTCCATAGGTGCCATCCTCAAAGCGCTGGTTGGTGATGGACTTGCGAAAGATGTAGGAATCATGCACACTGCCTGGGACGTTTGCGACCACATTCGTGAACAGGCCCCGGTGGTCCACTTTTGCCTGCACATTGATGGAATGCGTGTGGTTTCTGTTGCGGTTATTGTGTGCAGTGTCGGCAGGGGCACAAGTAGTACATGTGTGCAGTCAATTGCCCCCAACATGTGCGGGAAGCCAGCTATGGCGTAGTTCCCTTGCTTGGTCTCCAGCTGTTCCTGCGCAGTGTGGGGAAGTGAAGGTGCAGGGGTATCAAGCTGATACAAACTGTGATGCTTACAGGAATGATAAATCCTGCATAGTAAGACCGTAACAGAAGTTCGTGTGGTCGTAACCTTCCTTTTCTTTCCAACGAAGGTTACGACCACACAAACTTCTGTTACGGTCTTTTTATGCAGGATTTATCATACTTGTTAGCATTCCGGTTTGTCCAAGTGCAATACACTGTACCAGATTCCGTTTGTGACTATACGGATGCTTGACCATTGTCACCATTTATCCAACAGGTTCCTGACTACTGACTTTTCGAATATGGAATTGTATTGGGGAGTTCCCGCAGCATATGCAGTTAATTGAATCCACACGTTGCCCTGATGAAGTTCCCCGTTGGGAATGGAACACGTTGGCTGAGCTTTTCGTATTGTTGATTTATGTTATGTTAGATTGTATTTGTAGAGCGCGAATCACCAAAGGTCTCTAGGCTCTTGCAGCGTGGACCAGGAGCCAGGCATCCCTTAGTCTCGAGGATACTAAGTGCACAGTAGGTGGGTTTATCCAAATGCCTCAGTAAACAAGATGGTTTTGAGTTTCCTCCTAAACGGAAGTAAAGTGTTTACCCTGCACATATTGTCCGGGAGCTTGTTCCATATCTGGGGGATCACAACTGAGAAAGCCCGCCCCCCAATGTAGCTCTGTTAAAGCGCGGGCAGGCCAGCAAGCTAGCCTCAGATGACCGGAGGTAACATCCAGGCACGTAGGGCTTCAGGCGATCTTTGATATAATTGGGCGCTACTCCGTATTGTGCTTTATGTGCAATGCATAGACCCTTGAACCTGACCCTCTGCTTGATAGGGAGCCAGTGTAACTGTTGTAGCAGGGGGGTGGCATGCACTCTTCTTGGCAGTTTAAAGATCAGCCTTGCCACATCATTTAAAACCACCTGAAGTTTCCCCAGGAGTTTGTCAGGAAGCCCTGTGTATACTGCGTTACCGTAGTCCAGTCGTGACAGGATTAGGGCCGTCACGACGGTACGCATGGTGGGAAATGACAACAGGGTCCTGAGCTTCCGGAGTTGCCGAATCAGGCCTGTGCAGCTCCCCACTACAGCAGACACCTGATTGTTTAGGGTTAGCTTGGTGTCCAGCTTGATGCCCAGACTCTTCACTGCTGGCACTGGTATCGGGGTGGTGCTAAACTCTTGGGGCCAGAAGAGGCTTGACCAGGGTGAGGCCCCTGTAGTGAGAGCAAGCACCTCTGTCTTATCCGGGTTTACCTTGAGTGAATTGGAGGTCATCCAGTTCATGGTGAGCCGGAGGATATTCTGGACATTGAGCTGTGCCTGGGGACAGTTATCAACTCATACAATTAACTGGGTGTCGTCAGCGTAGTTGAACACCTGACAATCTAATTTTGCCAGTGCTTCTACCAACGGCTGGAGGTAAATATTAAATAGCAGGGGGGACAACGCAGAGCCCTGTGGAACCCCCCAGCGCAAAACACCCTGCCTGGACCTACATTCTCCTAGTTGGAACTTTTGAGACCGATTCTCCAGGAAGGAGGTAATCCATTGGAGGACCGTCCCGGTGACTCCCAGCCGTCGGACACGGGTCAGCAGCTGCGCATGGTTCACCGTGTCAAACGCGGCTGAGAGATCTAATAAGATCAGTGCCGAGGGATTCTTATTATCAGCTGCTAGCCTCAATTCATCCAGCACCGAGAGCATCACCAACTCAGTGCTGTTATGGGCCCTGAATCCTGCTTGCTGTGTGTGTAACAGCTGATGCTCTTCCAAGAAAGATGAGAGAACTCTGAGCACATGTTGCTCGAGAACTTTGGCTAGGAAAGGAAGCCGGGAAATGGGTCGAAAAATTTTCAAATTGTTGATGTCTGCCCCAGTTTTTTTCGGCAGTGGGATCACCATGGCTTCCTTAAATTTGTGAGGTACCTTCCCTGTAGTCAAAGAGAGATTTAGTAGAGACAACACTTCTGGCTCTGCTGCCGGAATGACCCTTTTTACACTACTGTTGACTACTGGACTTCATGACCTGGCGCACCCCCATTTCAGTAACTACAATCTTGGATCTGGAGCACAGAGGCATCAGGCAACAACTGGCGTTGGGATTGGTTGCGCAGGAACACTACGAATTGGAACTAGCGTGTGGTGCGGATACAGGGGCCCGCCGTTGCTTTTGTGGACATGCATCCAAGACATGTGTGAGGAAATTTGATAGGGCTGGCTGTGAGACTCCTCCGACTCTGGCAGTTGTTGGTTGGAAGGTACCAGAGGTCAACAGGTGCAAAACAGCCAGCAGCTTTGTCTGCGGAGGGATGTTGGTTCTCCGCTGTGTTGGTACCGTCAGCCTGTGGGCAATGTGGGTCAGGATGCGGAGGATGGTTGTCCTTTTGAGCCTGTAGTGGGCAATGGCATCCTCTGGCGTTGAGTGTCTGAGGCTGGTGCGTTTTAGGAACGTCCGCTGTCTTCTTCTGCGCTGTCTAGGTGGTAGTCCAGGGGGGGGTGGTCTGGGGGGGGGTCCTAGGGTGGTGGCAGTGGGTGTTGTGGAACTCTTGGGTCTCCGAGCTGCATGATCAGTAGCTCCATGACATGTGTTGGTCTTCAGATCTGGCTCTGGGCTGGGCTCCCTTTCATACTGCAGGTTGTCGTCCTGCTTAACACCAGTAAAAGGCAGGTGTTAAATCCCTGCTGCTAACGCGCCTTATCGCCAGTATTTGGATCGCATCGCAGATCTGGCTGGTCGTTGAGAATATCGCGAAGTGGTGTTTTCGTGTGCTTTTGCACTGGAACGCCTACTCTGCATATCATTAGAGTTAGTTGTCGCTCTTATCCGTGGTGAGGTTTTTTGCGGAAGCTATCACTGGAAATCTGGTGATATCGGCAGTTTGCACCAGCTTGAGAATAGGGCGATAAATCTATCGCCACTTTTGCGGCAATAAAGTGCCGATAAATCGGCGATAAGTCCTTGAGAATATGCCCCTATGTAAGTACAGATATTGTACAAAATTGATCTTCAACAACACATAGCTAAGAGCTCTCTGTAGGTGAGAGTTAACAATATATAAATCTGTGATTCCCTTTCGTCAAAGCAGCCTGCTTGTGCCACCATCAGGATACAAAAAGGTCCTGATTAGATCGGAAATTAGGGGGTCATTACGATGGCGGAAGGCCCGCCACCGCTAGCCGTGCGGTAGCGGGCCCTCCGCCATTGGACAGCAATTTTCCCCCGCCACATTACAATGGCGGGGGGAATCGCTTTCCGACCGCGGCGATCTCAAAGTCCGCCCGCCACGCTTCCGCCACAGGCAATCATACCGATTGCCTGGCGGAGCGGTCAGCATGCCTAAAATAGTGGCGGTGCCTAGCAGGCACCACCCGCCATATTACGATGCTGCCCCACCACCAACCCGTGTTTGGCGGTGAAACCTCCATTCACAGGCTGGCAGGGATTGCATTTGTGTTGGGGAGGTGGGTATGCACTGGGGGGTACCCCCCTACATTTCCCTGCACCGCGTGGTGCCTGCCACGTAGTGCAGGGAAATGCAAACACAGTATTTCTGACATTGTGGCGGGTGCTGCAGCCAGCAGCACCCGCCGCAATGTCAGAGACACACGATGCGACCGCCACGGTGGCGGTCGCATCGTAATCTTGTGTGCGGGACCGCCGCAATCCAGGCGGACGGTCCCAAGCACTGGCACGATGGTGGACGGACGGAAGTCCGTCCGCCATCGTAATGACTCCCTTAGTCTTTTTATGTTTGATTAGTGGAGAGAGACCGGACAACCAAGAAATTATTTCAGATATACAGAGAAATAACAGTCATATCATTGGCACAATTCACATCTTAAACAGCCTTTGCAACCACCACAATTTCGCTCACTTTTGCAAGTTAGTGTCACCAGAATGATGTGTTCAGCTCCCACGCCCAGCTCTCCCCATGCTGCTGCATCGCTCTTTCGTCCCCTGTGTTTTTGAATGTCTTCTCCTTCCTTTTTCAACATTTTGTTTGCTTCCTCCTTGTTTTTCCCTTACTGCCACTTTCGCCTGCCGCTTGTTTTCCAGCCTCCCGCTTAGCCCCGCCCACGCCTCCCAGTGTTCCTACTTCTTCCCAGGACCTACTTAGTGGAGACCGCAGCGCGACCCCAGGGGTAGCTCTCCCCGTGCTGCTTTATCACTCTTGCGCCTGTCTTCCCCTTGCTTCTTCCCCGTTTTCCGAGTGCTTTCTCCTTGCTTTTCCCTCATTTTTCACTGCTTTCTCCTTCCTTTTCCTCCATTTTTTGTGCTTGCTCCTTGCTTTTCTCTAATTTTTCACTGCTTTCTCCACTTTTTTTTAGTGCTTTCTCCTTACTTTTCCCTTGTTCTCACTGCTTTCTCCTTGTCTTACCCCCCATTTTTGAGTGCCATCTCCTTGCTTTTCTCTTGTTTCTCCTTGCTTTTCCCCCCATTTTTGAGTGCCTTCTCCTTGCTTTTTTTCACGTTTCCATTGATTGAACAGATCACCATGAAGCAGTTAGCAATTCCAGCACCTTGAGACCCTCATGGGTGATTTGCGGCGCTTTCTAAATCCTTGATTGATTGACCAGCCTCAACAGCAACACCCTCTGTTAGGCAATGTGGAGCACCCTGGGTTTGACATTCTTTGTGTCTCTTAGTAATATTCTCAACAACATATCCTATGCCATGGGATCTGTATCTCAGAAACTCTAAAATGAAGTTATTATGCCCCCAGTCAAGAAAACTGGCACTGATCCAGACATCTTCCCCCAACTTCTACCCAAAGTCTGGTCCACCATACGTTGAGTAGGTCCTTGAAACGACCATCACTAGAAAACTCACGGCCCACATGGAATTCTTCTGATTGTATATTGGTGTTTATGTTCATATAGATGAGATTTGTATTGTGAAAACCAAACTAGAAAGTCCTTTATTTTTTAATGGACATTGACTTTCAAATATTACATAAGCTATAAGGAAACTGAATCTTGTACATGATGGATGTTTTACAGGCGGTCATGCAGATGAATTTGGCGAGCCGGGATCCAGCTTCAAGGGTGTGGGTTAAAAGGAAAAGAGGCAGGGCCAGACTGGAAAGCAAACTCAGCAGTGACAAAAATGTTCATAGTGTCCGTATAAATAAAAGGGGACCATGCAACTTTCATGATTGGGTCATGGCAGCCCATCCTGCTCTAGAAGCATCCCCTATCCTGCAGCCCACTGAACAAGAGCCAAAGTGGCAGATTGGCAGTGCAGCCCTGAAGAGGAGCAGGGTATTGTGCTGTGGTGAGGCTTACCTGACAGAGACATCGCGGAGCTACGGTTGGGAGAGCGGATGGAGGTGGAAATGTGTAAGCATAGGAGTTCTTCTGTGGGTTGCATTTGAGGTGATCCAACATCCTAAAAAAAAGTCCGGGTGAGTGGCACCTGTGTTGGAGGACTGAAAACACTTTAGTCAACATAAGGTGGAATTACAATCATCCTTGGACCAGCACATCTGTTTTACTGGTATTAAGTTAAAAAAAATAGCTCCCAGCTATTGGTAGATGTGTAGCAAGCATTTGGTATAATGAGGTACCGGACAATCTGATCCCTGATCCAGACGACGTGAATTCTGGATGTCAATGGTGCATGGGAAGAATTCTAAATTGTGTGGACTTAAACACTGAAGAAGGTTTTGGTCAGAAAGGAGCCCTGTGGTACACTGGCCCTGAATGGATATCGCTTAGACAGGTATGAGTGTATAGGGCATCTTTACAATGAATCTTCGAGAAAGGAGAAAGTCCATCCAACTGTATTCCCCTGATCTACCATAGGCAAGACAGACAACCAGCATCACCTGGTCAATGGTGTTAAATGCCACTGAGGGGGCTAAAAAGGCAAAGACAAAACCTTTGATCTCTGCACCCCGCAACTGCTTCATTTTTAGAGGATGCCTGGTAGGACGACCCCTAAGATTTACAGGAGTTTTGAGGAGTAAATGTGAAACCTACAGATTACTTGCGATTTCGTCAGTTTAGACACACTTTCTCCCACATAGAAAAGAGCTCAGATGGACTTGCCTTTTCATCTTTGACTGTCGTGTCGACGTCACGAGATTTCATCCATTTTACCTGAAATGGGCCCGAAGCCATGTGGCCACCACAACTTTCCTGAATGAATATATTGAACCTGGAGACAGCCTACACCTGAGGCTAGGTCGTGTATTAGAGCTCATTAAAATGTGTATTTTTGTTTTTAAAAATCATCCCTCTTAGGGGTATATTTACAAAGAAGTGACGGAGCGCGGTATTAGCCTTCTTGGCTTAACGCCGCACTCTGCCACTACTGAAATGCAGGGCTGCACCGTATTTACAACAATACGGTGCAGCCCTGCATTTCCCCCAGCACTGGCGCTAAATTTAGCTGCCTAGCGCCAACGCAGGCACCTTTGCACCATAGTGCAAGGGTGCCTGCGTTGTGGGGAATGATTGTTTATGTGCAGGAAGGTGTTCCTTCCTGCACATAAACAATCTTACATGGCGATTTGTAACTTCTAGGTGTACTGCTTTGTGCAGCACACATAGAAGTTGCAACTCGTCATTTTGAAAAAGATTGCTTATGTGCAGGAAGGGACACTTTCTTGCACATAAACAATCATGCATGGTGTTTTGCTGTTTTTATGTGTGCTGCACAATGCAACACACATAAAAACAGCAAAAACGAGGAGAAATGCATTTCTCCTCATTGCGCCCTGTTAAGACCAAGTTTTCCCTTCTCTTAAGTTTGGTGCTGCCCCATATTTACGCCACTCTTGTTAATATGGGGCAGCATCAAAATCAATGAGTGTTGCCGCGGAACTCCCACTGCAACACCCATTGCCCACCCCTTTCACGCTAAATATATTGTGAAAGGGTGCCTTATTTACAAGGCAGCGTTAAGCAGAGGCGGTTCCTCCGCAATGGCGGAGGAGCGTCGCCCCACTGCTTGGCTCAGAGCAAGTAAATGAAAAATGCAAGAACATCGTTTTGTTTGCATTTGCCAGCTCTGAGCCAGCCCTGTAGGGAGGGGCGGGGCCAAGGTATGGGAAGGAGGAGGAGGAGTGCTACATGCCCTCCCTAAGTGCTCATGTGTGTTTGGCCGGCCATCTCAGGCATTGAGCAGCCAGGCTGGAGAAACCCCCCACAGATGCCCTGGCCTGAGCGGAGCGTTTTTCTAGCCCGCTCAGAACGATCCCTGCGCTGCTCTGCAGCATGGAGATTGGATGGGAGTCTGTCCCAGGGGCTGTTGGGACCAAGAAGGGGAGAGGCGGCGTGATCCGACGCTGGAGGCGGCCGGCGGCTAAAGGTACGTTTTTTAAAATTAAAAATATTATTTCTAACCCCCTCACGTGACCCCCCGCGCTCCCCCTCACGTGCTCCCTCCACCCGCCCCACCACCCTTTGTTTGTGGCGGCCACCACTGGCGTTAAGCCACGGTAAGTGGCTTAACACTGCCTTGTAAATAAGGCAAAGCCCGTATCGCCACCACAATGTCAATAAAAAATGACGTTCTGCTTGCGATAGGGGCTTGTAAATATGCCCCTTAGAATCGATTGGCTCTGAACACAACCGCTAACCTTTTTTCTTAAAATTGTCTTATTTTTCGAACATTTCAAATGTTATTTTATTTTACCAAAACATGTCTATAGTTTGCGGGAGTGCACACTGTTTATATATATATCTTCCATAACCAGGTTCATAGAAGACTCACAATTTCCAGACTTCATAGTGCTTCTACACAGTGTGTTTGGATGTGGCTTTTAAAAACAATCAGAAATGGTGCACTGCACATGGCTATCAAATTGTCATTTTTAACTGTGCTCCTTTATCATGTATTTAAAATATTGTGCATATCTCAGTTTTCCACTTTACTTATTTATTTATTTGCAAAGTTTTATATAGCGCTGGCTAGACCCGGAGGTATCAGAGCGCTTTACATGAGGTTCAGCGATTCACGTTACATAATTACATCAATTACAGGAGGTAAGGAAACACAACGGGGAGACGAGGAAAACAATGTCAGATGTCCGGCTGGGTAGGTGATGGTTGAGGGGGTGAACCAGAGCCAAACTCCTCTATAGCTGCATAGGACAGCTCCACCGGGCATCGGCCAAGGTTGCTCGGGCTCCGCGGTGAGTACAAACAGTTAAGGTATCCACCCAGGGGGCATCGTCATAGATCCATCGAAAGCACCGGTCCCGGTGTTACTGGGAAGCGCCGTCCGCCTTGACCTCCAGCTCACCCCCAGGTCAAGAGTGGGGAGAGAGGTGCAAGGGACAGTTCCAAAGTCTGCAGAGTTGTGGGACAACCCATCGTTCTTGCCTTCAGCCCTCTTGGCGGGAGTGAAACTGAGGAGGAGTTGTGATTAGAAACCTGATCCTCATCAGATTTAGTCCTCTATAGGTCCCCACAGAGACATTGCAGAATTATTCTGGGCGCCATTTTAGAGTCAGGCAAGCCCGGGCCTGATCTTACCTTGAATTAGCAGGTATCACTATGCCCCCGGTGTAGAGCGCTGATTATAGGAATCTGTTGATCCCCGAGACTCTGCAGCTGGTCTTGCCTCTAGTTCTGTGATTACTTTTACTCTGCTATGCCTTTTATCCAGTTTATACATCGGGACTCCGATGATGGGTCATCCTCCCTCTTCGGTGGTATTTCCCTGGCGGGCGCCATTTTGGGGTCAGGCGCGGCGTATCCCGCTTTAAAATACAAGCAAAGATTTTTATGGGGGTTTAATACAGGCACCCTCCGGTCCTCTAAACTCCCATTTGGATCACCGGAGGCTTTCTCCGCTCCCCCACTCACCACCTCACAGCCCCTGCAGCGCGTCCGCTCTGGCGTGCGGGACCCTCGCGTCACCGGAGCCGTCTCCCGCGAGCTCCCGGCGTGTTCACCAGGTGATGCTGCATCTCGCGTTGTCGCGGACTCTCCACAGGTACCGGGGGATCGTTGGGTGATTCTTGGGCTTATTGGTTACTGCTTCGAGGGCTGTGCGACTGCAGCGCTCCGACTACGACCAAGTGTCCTGCGCTATCCAGAGCCCGCGGCGCCATCTTAGGGACCCTTGCTGGTCTCACGGGTCTCCGATCTCATCAATTCCCCCGGGCATTTAGGCGACCTCGCTCATATTTTTCGGTCCCTGCTGGCACCCCTTGTACCCCTTGTCATCGGGATCGAATTGGAGTCTTTTTGGGCTACATATGTCCTCCGAATCTGGCCGAGACAGCTGCGTGGCTACGGAGCCGGTGTGGACCACGTCCACCCGGCCATCTTGGCCCCGCCTACCCCTCACTTGTCAGTGATAATTTTTGCTCTTAGTTTCCGGTACTTGTATCTCAATATTTTCGCATGGAAAAACACAAGAACCAGAATTCAAATGAGAAAAGGGGAATGCATTCCTGGAAGGGAACTAATTGAGAATGCCATACAAATCTGAACACTGCACAAGAGGAATATTTTTCGGTTCTCACAGCCAACCTTAAGGGCAGTGCTTAATGTGTGTCAGTGGGGTCCAGTGCTCAGCACCAGCACTTATTTCACGGGGCAGGGTCTGTATGACTTTTCTCCCCTGGGCAGTAGGCCTGGTAATTATTAAAAATAAATTCATGTTCTGTGGTTAACTTTTATGTCCTCATGGAAAGGCCCATCCTGGTCCAGGCGTATCACTTCACGGAGATGACTGCGGAGTAAAATTTGTTTTGGTTGGGAGCAGCTGGATTGTGAGATGGCCCTCCTAGCCATGCGCCTGATGCCACGGTGGAGCTGCGGAAGGTGGGCCTGCTGCGGCCACATCTCCGACCAGAGTAGAGGTATGTATGTTGGCATGGGTGGGCTTCCTCGGGGGTGCAGCTGTGCATGGGCTGTTGACTAATATCTCCTCCGCTAAAATGGCTTCGACCATTGGGGGGGGGGGGTGACTCTTGCTGCAGACCCCACCCTCTCCACTGCAGACAGAGGGTGACAGGTTTGGAAGGGCAGTCCCGGGCAAAGTAGGTCGTGACGGTTGTGTCTCCTCGCACCTCCAGGGACCTGTTTTGCTAATTAAAGCCCTCCAGTTTTTTAGTATTTTTCCCCTATTGTTGGGGCTACGGAGCTTGGCGCCAGTCAATCAACTGACTCTGTTTTGCCCAAGCACAAGAGTTTCCTCTCTTCCTCGGAGAGCCAGTAGCCTCCTCTTGGTATCAATACTGCTCCTGCCCGAGGCCCTTCACCAACTCTGTGATGTGGTTGCCTTGCTTTCTCCTGACTACTGAAGTAACCTGTGTCTTTTAGACGTCTGTGTGTATATTTTATTTTCGGTGCTGGAATGAAGATTTCATGGGCCAATGTACGTCTTGTTTGTTTTTTACTTCCTACAGAATCACGCTTTTCTATGCATCTGCACTATACGGCTAGCAACTGTCTGTTGCTACATATGTGATGATGATGCAGCCCATTTTTATATAGTGTCACTAGGTATTTTTATTTACTCCACATGTATCTCTGTGTTAGAAAATAACTTGAATTAAAAGCGCCTGCAGCAGAGTTCCTTGTGTGTTCCAGCAGCATTCAGGCAGCAATAAAAATGTCAAGATAATGCTGCACGCTGGTGATTAAATGTTATGTTCCTGCTGTAGAGAGATGGAAGTTTTGTCTAGTTGTAGTTTTGACTGTAGCCTAGAGGGTTAATGTGCCTTCTGCAAAGAACGTGTACCATGCAGATTACAGAACTGTATTCATGTTGATAGGTCAGTGTGTTTCAGTTTTTGTCACAGAGATCCTTTTGGTACTGGTTGTTCATAAATTACAATCCAAATATAGCACAGAGGGCCTACTCAGTTGAATTTTGTGCTTTAATAGTTCAAACGTGCCTGTGAAATCCTCTCTGAATGGAGTTGAATGTCTGACTTCAAATTGAAATAGGTGTCAGTGGGTTTTTGTGTCATAAAGCCTGATCATGTAATAGAACTATTTGTTTGAAGCATGAAAGCCTGATTCGCCATCAAAGCTTCATCCCAATAGTATAACTGACACTATTATCTTTTATCAGGAATACCTATTGTGATGCCACAAAACATCTTTTGATGGCATAAAACATTAACACAGTTAAAGAATCGCTATTGTGTGGCTTGAACAGCACAGCTATGCATTGATGAGACAGGCCAAGAATGATACATCCCTGTCACCCCTCAACTTTACATAATTAATTACTGTATATTTAATAAAGCAGAGGTGCACTCTTTTCTTGCTCTTCCTCAGTATCTGCTTTTCCTTCTTCCCTTCACACCTCACTCTTTCCCTTATCTCCATTCTTCCTTCACTTTCTGCCCTACGCCCACTTTTCGCTGCCTCCCCTCATTAACTGCTTTTCATTTTTCACCTTTTCATCTTTCCCTTCCACTCTCCTTTCACGCACTCCTCGCTGTCTGCTCTTCTTCTCTTGCCTTTCTCCTCTTTCCGCTTTCTGATTCTCATCATGTTCCACTGCAATCTTGCACTTCCAATCTCTGCTTTCCCCACTTTTCTTCACAATCTTTGTCTACCGCAACTATCTTTGCCTTCAGACCTCTCCTCCTTCCTCACTCCCCCTTTTATGTTTATACTTCTTGCACATATCTATACATACACTCCAGGAATCAGTGTTTGATCTCCAGGTCATAAATTTAAATCTTGGTGTGGCCACTCAGTCTTTCATCTTTCTGAGGTCGATAAAATTAGTGCCATTGATCTGGACAACAATATTTTTAATTTGGAGTCAAGGTCCCCTCTGGTGAATATGTGCTTTATAAACATACATGGTGTGTTAAGGACACATAAATGTATTTTAATCTTTTGTTTTTCAATCTTTTTGCAATATTACAATGTCATTATTCCCTCTGTCCTTCTTGACCCAGTACCTTTCATACTTGTATCCATTCCCCAGGCCTCCTTTCTCTCTTTTGTCCCATCTTTTTCCTTTCCCTCTTCTCTTCCTCAGCACCTACAGCCATGTCTCCTTTCCTCTTTCCATTCTTGCTTCCTTACATACTCACTCATTCCCCATCCTTCCTCAACTTTGTGCATTTCTTCCTTCTCCCTCCCTCCATTCATTCCTTACTTTCTTTTTTTCCTGCTCCTGCCTTCACCCCTTCTTTAATTTCTTCTTTTCTTATCCTCAACCCTTCCTTCTGCTTTTCTTCCTCCTTTCCTTTCTTCTTTCTATTCATCCATCACACATCCTTCATTTCCTTTCTCCCTCTATTCCTTCAATTCTTACTTTCACATTCTATCCTTATTTCCTCCTTCTTTCACCTATTACTAATTTATTTCTTCACTCCAGTACCTCCCTTCCTGTCTGCATTTGTTGCTGCCTTCTTTAATGTATTCCTTCCTTCATCCCTTCCTTTCTTCTAAACAACACAGTACAAGCACATTCTCTTTAGTTTGCAAAGATGCCTCAAGTCCTCAGATTACCTTTCCTAAAGCTGCATTTTGAGATTTACACACATTCTCTAATTTTAGTTCACTTTTAAGTTGTTGTCAAAGGCTTCCGTATGTGACATTATGTTATGTTATATTGATTTGTATAGCACACAAATTACCCGAGAGGGTATCCAGGTGCTTTAGCAGGTGTATAGGTGTGAGGTCTCCGAGGTGCTTTAGTGAAGAGCCAGGTCTTTAGCTTCTTGCGGAACTCAAGAAGTGAGGAGGTAGCTCTGATGTGTTGTGGCTTGTGGATATGGGTGGAGCTAATAAAGGAAGTGAGTGGAGCAACTGGAGGAAGTGAGTGGAGCCAGGGAAGTAGGTGTGGCCTCCTAAAAAATGTGAGCACCTGCACTTAATATTTTACAAATTAAGCACTGCTTAAGGAAGATAATATAGTGTCATAACAGTGCATACTTTCAGCATATTTTGGAAACTACACATGTGATTAACAATAACATGCCATAAATCGCTTCATACCATACTTCTGCCATTTGTAACCACTGTCAATACTAGGTGTTACTATTCCTCAGATCAAGGATACTCAATTTTTGATCATCAAAATGGGCAGTTGGCCTTGCGGGGACTGAAACGTGTGGCCCACAGATTAACTCTCTGAACTACCTTGCTAGCTGGAAGATCTATTTAATGAGAAAGTTTGGCCTTTATTTTTTCTATCTGTTCACATGCAGATTTGTATTGCAAGAGAGAAAAAAACACAGAATATTTGAAATAAGGTTTCCAGCCATTCAAAGAGGATCATTCCATAAGGCATGGTACGCGTGTTTTGCTTCAGTGAAGAAAGTGGTGGAGAAACCCCGCGAAGGAGGATGCAAGAACAAGCATTTGCAATGCAATAGTTCTCGCATTTATGAGAGTTTGAGCTATTGGCATTGTAAATGACAATGCCTTTTATTTATGTGTTGTTTTTAAAACAGATAAATAAAAGGCATTGTCATTTACAATGCCAATAGTTTAAACTCTCGCAAATGCAAGACCTATTGCATTGCAAATGCATGCTATAAAATTTTTAAAAAGTGTTTGGAGAGAGCGTGTCCTGCCTGCAATAGCAGGCAGGACAAAGCTATTTGAGAAAATAGTGCTCGGAGGCTGTAATTAAAGTCTACCGAGCAACAACACATGTAACAGGGGGTGTCTCCATGGAAGGCTACAAAACGAGACAAGGCGGTACTAAGAAGGGACTACTAAGCCTTTTGACCAATGAACAGCCACAGTTTACAGTGGACAATGACACAACCCAATGAAAAATGTGGGCGGAGCTTCACGCCCCTACCTAAATACAGCATGCCTCACAGAGCAGCGCATGCGCTGCCCAGGCTGGACCTAAAAAAGGCAGGGTAAGAGGGATTTAGTGACAAGATATGTTAAAAACATGTAAAAACTGACAGGAAAAATGAGAGTGGGAGGAGAGGGGTGATGTCACTATTAAAGTTAGACTATCCAAGAATAGTAGAAAGAGTGACAGGAAGAATTAGAGAGGGAAAAAGAGCAACAGGACAATATTAAAACAAAGAGAATGTGATGGAGGATAAGAGAGAGCCAGGCAAATAATGACAGGAGAAGAGAGTGAATGAGAGGCAGTCATGAGGAACACATAGGGATTGGGGAGAATGAAGATTAATGCATAGATTGTGCCAGAAATAATCTAGGGGCAGCAAGATAGTGATAGAGTGAAACAAATTGAAAGGGGGACAGTAAAATGAAGAAAATGAACTGAGTCCAGGGGAAGCAGGAACTCCTGGTGCAGGGTCCCCTGTATGTCAAAAAACATATGAAGTCCGTCATATTAGTGCAGTGTAGCGTTGGTGGAGGCATATCTGTGGGCCGCATTTGGTTCTGGCTATGAGGCGGGGCCCTCATACATCAGTTATATGTGGCTCCCTTCTCATCTTCAGCTGCCTGTTTTGAGGGGTAGCACACCCCCTGGAGAGGATGCGCCTCCACTCTGGTGTAAGACTGTGCTAGAAGAGATGGAACAGATTCCTGGCCAGAGCGGCCAAAGAAGTCACTGGGAACCAGGTTTGAGTCCCAGCGCCGGCTCAACATCATATAATTCTGGGCAAATTACTTAATTTCATCATGCCTAAAAAAAATAAGGAATCTGACATTTTGTATTGCAATCTGATGCTCATGTATAGCGCTCCAATGCCCTTGTGCTGAGTTAGTGCTATATAAAACTTCAACAACAAAAAAAACTGGAGGAGACCAGCCACATACAGCTACTGTGATTATAGAGCTGCAAGTAAATCAAGGAAAACACAGTGAAAAGAAAAGTGGGTAAATTAACCAAACTCGTGAACAAATGGAACAACTCGCCAGGCACCAGCCATAGACAAGGAGAACAAAAAGCATTGAGGGTAAACTAAAATGTAGAGAAATGGGAACGACTTATGGGAGGATACTTGGGTTGTGACCCCAAGTAGGTGTGGGAAACATCTACAGTTCTAAGTAGCTCTGCCTCAGAATGGCACGTATCTAGGGGTGCGTGAAGTTTCTTTTTCGCGCTTTTCACATAATATTTTACAAAAACTAAGAAAAGGTTGCACAGTTCCACAGAAGCTGGACCTTGTCATGATAATCAGGCTTTTGCAATACTTTGTTGTCCTATACACAGGGTCCCTGGAATTAGGCGTCAGAGCAGACTAAATTATGTGGCAACAAAAGGTAAATCATGGGGAATAATGCAGCACATTTTATGATAGTATTACTTCATTAATTTGTCATTTTTACACATGTTCACAGTGTCTGAGCAAAGGCTTCACCTCAGTACCAGTTTAGAACCAAATACAGCAACAAACAACTGACAAATGACTGTTCAGCCTTTTCACAGGGCTTTTCAGTATGCAGCAAAGTGCGTTGCGTAACTTTTGATCCATTTGAGCTAGAATTTTTTTTAATTGAAATGTGCAGATTGTGCAGCAGATGATGGATTATTGTAATTGTAATTGCATTTATATAGTGCTTACTACCCCTGACGAGGCATCAAATTGCTTTTTTGGTGAGTTGCACGCTACTCTGGAACCTAAAAAGGATTAGCGGTGAATTAGTATAGTGAAATATGAAATAAATTTGAGCGGTGGACATGTTACTCTGTTATTTAGATTGAAAAGGATAGTGGAGGGATGGAAGAGGGGAGGGTTTGCATTTATATAGCGCTTGCTTACTTTGATGAGGTGTTGAAGTGCTTTTTGGCAAGTAGCACGCTACTCCGGAACCCAAAACCCAAAAAGGATTTGTGGTGAATTAGTACAGGGAACTTTGAAGTTAATTTGATTTGAGCGGTGGACATGTTAGTCTGTGCTTTGGATTGAAAAAGGATAGTGGAGGGGATAGTAAAGGGAAGGGTTTGCATTTATATAGCGCCTGCTACCCCTGAAGAGGTGTTGAAGAGCTTTTTGGTGGGTAGCACGCTACTCCGGAACCCAAACAGGATTAGTGGGGAATTAGTATAGGGGAATATGATATTAATTTGAGCGGTGGGCATGTTAGTCTGTTGTTTGTATTGAAAAAGGCTAGTGGAGGGATAGAAGAGTGAAGGGTTTGCATTTATAAAGCGATTGCTACCCCTGGTGAGGTGCTGAAGTGCTTTTCAGTGGATAGCACGCTACTTCGGAACCCAAACAGGATTAGTGGGGAATTAGTATAGGGAAATATGAAATTAATTTGAGTGGTGGACAAGTTAGTCTGTTAGCTGGATTGAAAAGGAATAGTGGAGGGATAGAAGAGGGAAGGGTCGAAAAAGGTTTTATGTTTTTTATGAAGTTCATAGCAGTAGGAGGGGGTTTGGGATGAGCAAAAGGGAGGTGAAGGGGGAAAAGTCAGAGGGAAGGTTTTAGAAAGGCTTGCTTGGGAGATCTGAATAGTAAAAGAGATATGAGATGATGTAAAGAGGGGAAGAGGAGGGAATAGTCTAGAAAGGGTTATTTTGGGGATCATAGCAGTGGTATGGGGTTTGGGATGAGTGGGAGGGTGGAGGTAGAGGATATATTGAGAAAGGTACAGGGTGAGAAATAGGGCAGTGCATTGGAAAGAGTAGTAGAATGAGGTTTGAGATGAGTCAGAGAGTTGAGGTTGAGGATATATTGAGAGAGAAATAGGGTGAGAAATACGGTAGGGCATTGGAGAGAGTAGTAGAATGAGGTTTGAGATGAGTCAGAGAGTTGAGGTAGAGGATATATTGAGAGCGGTATAGTGTGAAAAATAGGGTAGTGCATTGGATATGTTGAATTAGAAGCAAAGTAATAAATATAAAGATACATAAGTACATGGAAAGGTATATATGTATAAGGAAGGTAATATATATAGATTAAATTTGTATTTAATAAACTCAGACTTTCAAGTGTTGCTGTACTTTAACTTAATTATTTCTTTTTTTGTAATTCAGTATTGAAGCAATTGGAGATAAATAGTTATGATTAAAGATTTACTTGTTTATGTAGTCACTTATATACATGTTACACATAGAATAATGTAACTACAAGTAATATGTACACTTGTTAAGCAGAACTAACGAATATCTATATTTTTAAAACATAATTATTAAACATGTTTATACTAAGCAATACACATATGTAGATACACATCTATAGTCAAAATAAATGCTTATATACAGAGGGATATGCTGTATATTTATGTTTGAGTATGGTGGTTATGTGGGGAAGAGCCAACTCTTGAGTAGACTTCTGAAGATAATGTGGTTATCCGTGGATCTTATGTTTGGGGGGTAAAGAGTTCCATCGTTTGGCTGCTTGAACAGAGAAGGATGTGCCACCTATGTTTTTTTTCTAGTACGGTGGAATTTTGAGGCGAGGTGTCAATCTAGAGCGGAGGTTCCTTTACTGAATGTATTTGGTGATTTTATTCCTGATGAAGAGCGGTCCTGTTCCAAGTATCACTTTGTGGGTGATACAGAGCAGCTTGAAAGTGAATCTTCTGGCAACCTGGTAACCAATGTAGGGCTTTCAAGGCAGGGGAGATGAGGGATTGTGGCTTTATATGTAAGAGTAGTCTGGCATCAGAGTACTGATTTCGTTGTAGTCTTTTCATAGTTGTTAAAGGTGTTCCGTGGTAGAGGCTATTGGCATAACCGAGTTTAGACAGAAGAAGAGAGATGGTAGCCTGGACCTTGTGTGGAAATCCCAGGTGGGAAAAGATGCGTCGCAGAAGTTTTATAGTAACGAAGCTTGATCTTGCTAGTTTGTCCACTTGGGCATTGATTGATAGCTTGGAGTCAGTGGTCATTCCGAGGTTTCTTACTTCCTTCGATACTTTAGGTGGTGTTCCCAGATCATCAGGCCATGCGGCGAGTTGGTCATAATTTTTCCAATCGCCACACGTGAGTATTTCCGTTTTGGAAACATTCAATTTGAGATGGCTCTATGTCATCCATTGATCCACGGCTCTGAGACAACTGAAAATTGGTGAGTTTCCAATGTCATTGTGGCTTTCCAGTATAAGGAGTATTTGCTGGATACTGGTGATACCAGTTTTGCACCTGTACGGCGTGCAGCGCCGGACTTAACTTTAAGAAGCTATTGGATCCTGTATTCCGGTTCCGCTCTGCGCTGCACCCACTGTCGGCCTTGATCCGGTGGAGTGGCAGACCACCTGATCTTTAACATCTGCTCTTCTCCCCCGCAGTGAGGGAGACCGACTTTCCCCCCTTTTTTTCGACTTGGAACAGTGCGGGCTCGTGTATATGTGTGTATACCTCAGTTCGAGAGTACCGCGTCCCAATAATTCCTATTAAATTGAGCGCAGATTAGATCACATTTTCGCATCATTTGTAATCCATTTGAGCGCAGCCATACATCGCCTCTATAAGTTTCTTTACATACATGGCTACCTGATGAAGGCGTAACGCCGAAACGCGCGTAGGACATGAAATTCTTCAGCCATGATTAACATGTATACTTTTCTTTTATGAAACCGCTGTGATGTCATTTGAACTATAGTTACTCCATTGTTGTTCTTTTCATGTGTTGCCACTACTTATACATCAATTGTATACATTGTTATTATATAATATCCCTGCAGAAATAGGTAGAGTATGAGTGTGTTAGCATGCCTGCATATCTAAAAGTAGTGACAAGGGTCCAACAATTGTGCTAAACAGTGTATGATTCTATTATGCACATTGAGTAACTGTTTTTTATTATATAATGTTTTCACTTTTTGTTTAAAAAAGATAAAAAGAATATAAACATTCCTATATAATCGTATCTATACAAATAAACATATATTTTGATACTTTCCTAAATTTGGTTGTTCACATATTATTTCTGTATATTCATAGGTCCACTCAGTAATTGTATTTCCTAAATGTTTTCACACACTTAAGGAGTATTTGTGTGTCATCTGCATAGTTATAGCATGTGAGGTGAAACTGATTGATCAGTGCTGGTAATGACTTCATGTAAATGTTGAAAAGCATGGGTGACGTGAAGTACGGTTTGGAAGAGAAAGGGGGGGTATGGATGACATTAGTTCTGTTGCGAAGGTAGGATGTGATCCAGTTGAAAGCAGTCCCTTCTATGCCAGCTTTGTAAGAGTCTTTGTATTAGAGTGTCATGGTCAACCGTGCCAAAGGCAGCTGAGAGGTCCAAGAGAAGTAGTGCAGCAACCCAGTTCCGGTCAACTGTGTTCTTATGTGGCAAATGCAGCAAACCCATATTTATGTGTTAAACACTGCAGCCACAAAATCGCATAATTCCAGTGGTCCTGCCTATACTCCCCATTTTCAATGCTTAGTACAGTATGAGGTACCTTTTTTTTAGAGAGTGCTGATTCTCTTGTTAGCAAAGGTTATGCAGGATAGCCTCTTGTGCACAAAATGCTTCAGAGTTATTGCCACAACGTGGTTTCACACTACTTGTGAGAAACAAGCATATATGGTTTCTGGTTTACCTAACACAAGAGAAAGTTTCAAGTTAAGTGACTGGGAAGGGAAACCAGGACACTTTCTGAACTACGAGAGGGCCATTAATTTGCAACTCACCTAATGAAAACTTTCTACACACATCATAATGTAAAGCTTTAGGGTTTCGTGGAATAAGAATGCCACATCCCCTATCACAGCAGGTTTGTTGTCTAATATGACATAGCTCTCTTGAAATGTCATTGAATACATCATACAGACTCTTCATCTAGTCATGATTCACTTGTAGCAATCACATATAACCAGGGCCACTGGAAATAAGCGATTCTGCAGCCACTACGTTTTATGCATAGTTATGGATTTGCCACACTTGCCACATAATCCATCATCTGCTTCATAGTGCGCAGATTTTAACAATAAAAATGTTGTTTCTTGCTCAAATGGATCAAACGTTATTAAAAACGTGGCAATGTTTTCCTGTGCAGTGGAAGGCCCTTCTTAAAGGTTGACTGGTCATCTTTCAGTTGCTTATTGTTGTATTTGGTTGATAAATTAGTACTAATAAGGGGAATCTGTGCCTAAATAATGTTATCATGTGTAAAAATGATAAAATAATTAAGTAATTCTATCACAAAATGTGCCGGCAGTGACACTGCTGCATTTTATGTAAAATGATGTATTTACTGCACTTGCCACATAATTCACTACCAGCTGCATGGTTCACAGATTTCAACAAAAAAGATTTTGGCCGATATTTTCTAAAATTTTTCATTGGGGTTGCATCACTTTTGTCACGTAGCCTCACCGCAAAAACCTTTTTGGCATTTACGAAGCCACTCAAAGTCGATTTGTGTGGCTTTGCCTGGTTAAGTAAATACAAAATAACACAGTGGGTATTGCTGCCTTAGGTTAACTTTGTGTTGAGTAGGCGTTACATGAGTGGAGCATGGGCGTTCCTGTGCATCCACCAATGTATTTTGTCACAAACCCAACTATACAAGCATGTAAACCTCAGTTTGCCCCAAAATGGTGTGCCTACTTCACAGAGGCGTAACAAGAAGACATATCTTCTTTTCTCCACTGTACTTCCTCTTTCCATGTGTGTGCTGCATTCTGCAGCACAATCAAAGGAAGAATATGTATTTAAGGATTGTTTTTGTGCAGGAAGGTATACATTACTGCACAAAAACAATCCTGCCCATTGTGCAGGAAACCCTGCACCTTGGCACAAGGGTGCTTGCATTAGGGCTAGGTAGCCACACGTGCCTTTGTTTCTATCTCCAGTGGCTGAAAAGTTACCATTAAGTGGTGCTGCACAAGGGTAGACAGTTTCTAGAGCTTAACTGATCACTTTTCAGTTGCTGATTTCTGTACTCAGTAGGGAAACATAGAATGCCCCCATTATGCCAAATAAGTTGGCTGTTGCATATTATGATCCTCCATTTTTGCATAGTTCTACTGGCCCTAGATACAGGAGCCTACCGATGTTACCTTTAGCACTCCTAGACTTCAAAACAGTCCAGCCAAAAATATTTCTAAGAACAGTCTTAGTTCTACTCATAACAGCTCGTTAATGTCTATAACTGTACAAATGAAAACCATGTTCACGAATGACTCACTGTAAAGGTCCACCTGACCAGTGAACACTCAATGACACTGTTTCTAGGAGCAGAGAGGCAAGGTGCCCTACCCCGACAGCTCAATCAGGCTCAAACAGTCTGCATGTGCATGCTGAGGGCCTACACTAGATTCTTATGCCATTTGTCCCCTCCCAAGGACATGCCGGCCCCATCAGAACTACAGGGCCGCTGTAGAAATATGGGAAAGGTAGTCTTGCCACAGTAGCACTCGTGGTACATTGTTGTGATATGGCTTAGAATGATGCACAAACAGTGATTTATAACAAGCATTAGCAAGCCAAGCGGTCTGGTCCTAGCAAGCATACAAATGGGATGTATGACGGAACCACGCAAGCCATTACCATGCATGGCTTTACAACGCTGTCATTACAATGACTGCGACACTACTATACAAGTCTTTACCACGCATATGCCTTTACCACGCATGCCTTTACAACAAAATTTGCATGGTAAAGGCATATGCGTGGTAAAAACTTAACCAGGTAAGTGTAACCCCACATTATACTATATATATATATATATATATATATATATATATATATATATGTATCACATATATATATATATATTCACTGAAAAAACCATAGGTTTTAGGGACAGTTATAGTTAGTTGGACATTGCACTCGTACAAAACCCGTGAAATTCCCCCGTTATAGTTAGTCCAGCTAACTATAACTCGCGCCCGCAATGCACTGCTGATGACGTCACATATTACATCACTCATGACATGGTCAGTGACATCACTGATGACATCATTGATGACATCTCAAATGACATCACTGATGACATCACTGATGACATCATCCAGTGACTGTGTGTTTCTGTAAAGTTTAAATATTTTTAATATATATAGGAAAAGACGTATTGAAGAATGAGTGGGTGTGAAAGTGTCTGTATGGATGATTTAGTAGGTGCGTGACTGACTCTATAAGTGAGTGATTTAACGTATCTTACTGAATGCATGGGTTAGTGACTAAACTGGGTGAATGTCTGTATCCGTCTGTCTGTTGCTGTGTAAGTGGCTGCATGTGTTTGTGAATAGCTACATGAGTGTCTATATGAGTTATTGAATGCTTGTCTGAGTATCTGTATGGGTGCCTGAGTGTTTGTGTGGGAGGGGTGTGTGCAACTCTGTGCATAGATGTGTGAGTGGGTGATTCACTGGGTGGATGGTTTCAAGAGTGCAACTGTGATAGACTGTATGGGTGGGTAAGTGTGTGTAAGAGTGTGTTAGTGAGTGAATGTATGTCCCAGTGGTACATGTGTGAGTAACTACATATGTGAAAGGCAGTATATATGTGTGTTGGAGTATATAAATAGCTATAAGCGAGAGTGAGTGATTGTGATAGTGGCTGTATGGATGAGTGTGTGCTTGTATCAGTGATTGTATAAGAGCGTAAGAATGTGCTACTATTTGTATGAGTAAGTGAGCTGGTGTGTGTATAACTGTATAGGTGAGTAAATGGTAGTGTGTTTAATTATTTGCATGACTGACTAGGTGTGTGAGTACCTCTATGGATGAGTGGCGGTGTTTGAGTGTCTATATAGGAGTATGAGTGCATATGATAGTCCTGTACTGAGTGACCGTAAGTATGAGTGACTGTACGGGTGAGTGAGTGGATGTGTGTGTAGACCTAAGAATCAGTGAGTGGGTATGTAGTTATTGGTGTTGGAGTGTCTATGGTTTTGCGAATGGCAGTCTGTAATTTAGAGTGGGTGTATCAAAGGTTATATTAGAGTGTGAGGAGGTGCATCAGATTATCACGTGGATGATGTCATCAGTGATGTCATTTGAGATGTCATCAGTGATGTCATCAGTGATGTCACTGACCATGTCATGAGTGATGTAATATGTGACGTCATCAGCAGTGCATTGCGGAGCGCGAGTTATAGTTAGCTGGACTAACTATAACGGGGAATTTCACGGGTTTTGTACGAGTGCAATGTCCAACTAACTATAACTGTCCCTAAAACCTATGGTTTTTTCAGTGAATTTCAAAGGTTTTTAAATGCTAATTTGTAACTATAACGTCCCTGAAACCTATGGTTTTTCAGTGAATTTCAAAGGTTTTTAAATGCTAATTTGTAACTATAACATGTCTGAAACCTACAGTTTTTCAGTGAATTTCAAAGGTTTTGTAAATGACAATTTTTAAATGTATTAATTGTTATATAAATTTTTTTCATACTGATTTCCAAATTTTTTAGAAACAATTTTTTTTTACATATTTTATTTTTTAAATTACATTGTAATTACATTATACATTACATTACAAAAAATACTTTCTCAGAATGAATTACTTTAGTTTAATTACTTTGCACATAGGCAATAGACTTTTAAGTACAGTAGTTACAGTTGTTGCAATGGGCAACACATTTTCAAACACAATGCAACATTCAGCTCAATGTGAATTTCTAGTTAAATGCAATTAGTTACTTTATGGATTACTTTTCTAACCACATTACTGGATCCTAGATTCAGTCCTGGGACATCTCCTGTAAACAGTTGAGTAAAAGCGTTTTGGTTACAGTCGTGATTTTTAAGGAATATTATTGTACTTTAAAAGTTCACACTTAGAAACTTTTCTCATAGAATCACCAATGTTATCCTATGGAAGGAAATTCACTTAGAAGTTAAAAACTGTTATCGTTACTTTTTCTTACTCAGTGTTGGATCCTGGATCCAGCACTGGTGCATCTCCTGTAAACAGTTGAAAGAATGCGTTTAAGTCATACAGGCGATTTTTAGGAATATTTGTAGTTTGTGAAAATCGACACTTTGAAACTTTTCTGCTGAAAACCAGACAATGGATTCCTATGGAAGGAAATTCAAGTTACTGGTAAGTACGGTTAAAATTACTTTTGAGGATCAGTACTGGGCTGAAAGATGCAGCACTGAGGTCTCTCCTGATAACAGGTGAGTAAATCGGAATTCGTATTTCGGCTGATTTTAGAGGACTATTTTAAAGTTCCAAAACTCCACACTTAGAAGAATTTCCAAGTGAAACCAGTCAATGTTAGCCTATGGAAGGAAATTCAAGTTACTGGTAAGTACGGTTAAAATTACTTTTCAGGACCAGTACTGGGCTGAAAGATGCAGCACTGAGGTCTCTCCTGATAACAGGTGAGTAAATCAGAATTCGGATTTCGGCTGATTTTAGAGGAATATTTGTATGTTTCAAAAATCAACACTTAGAAACTTTTTCAGCAAAAAGCAGGCAATGATATCCTATGGAAGGAAATTCAAGTTACTGGTAAGTACGGTTAAAATTACTTTTGAGGATCAGTACTGGGCTAAAAGATGCAGCACTGGGTTCTCTCCTGATAACAGGTGAGTAAATCGGAATTTGTATTTCGGCTGATTTTAGAGGAATATTTTAAAGTTCCAAAACTCCACATTTAGAAGAATTTCCAAGTGAAACCAGTCAATGTTAGCCTATGAAGGAAATTCAAGTTACCGGTAAGTACGGTTAAAATTACTTTTGAGGATCAGTACTGGGCTGAAAGATGCAGCACTGAGGTCTCTCCTGATAACAGGTGAGTAAATCGGAATTCGTATTTCGGCTGATTTTAGAGGAATATTTTAAAGTTCCAAAACTCCACACTTAGAAGAATTTCCAAGTGAAACCAGTCAATGTTAGCCTATGAAGGAAATTCAAGTTACCGGTAAGTACGGTTAAAATTACTTTTCAGGACCAGTACTGGGCTGAAAGATGCAGCACTGAGGTCTCTCCTGATAACAGGTGAGTAAATCAGAATTCGGATTTCGGCTGATTTTAGAGGAATATTTGTATGTTTCAAAAATCAACACTTAGAAACTTTTTCAGCAAAAAGCAGGCAATGATATCCTATGGAAGGAAATTCAAGTTACTGGTAAGTACGGTTAAAATTACTTTTGAGGATCAGTACTGGGCTGAAAGATGCAGCACTGAGGTCTCTCCTGATAACAGGTGAGTAAATCGGAATTCGTAGTTCGGCTGATTTTAGAGGAATATTTTAAAGTTCCAAAACTCCACACTTAGAAGAATTTCCAAGTGAAACCAGTCAATGTTAGCCTATGAAGGAAATTCAAGTTACCGGTAAGTACGGTTAAAATTACTTTTCAGGACCAGTACTGGGCTGAAAGATGCAGCACTGAGGTCTCTCCTGATAACAGGTGAGTAAATCGGAATTCGTATTTCGGCTGATTTTAGAGGAATATTTTAAAGTTCCAAAACTCCACACTTAGAAGAATTTCCAAGTGAAACTAGTCAATGTTAGCCTAAGAAGGAAATTCAAGTTACCGGTAAAGTACGGTTAAAATTACTTTTGAGGATCAGTACTGGGCTGAAAGATGCAGCACTGAGGTCTCTCCTGATAACAGGTGAGTAAATCGGAATTCGTATTTCGGCTGATTTTAGAGGAATATTTTAAAGTTCCAAAACTCCACACTTAGAAGAATTTCCAAGTGAAACTGTCATAAGGTTTCTGCACATACACAGAGCTATGCACAGGAAAATGGGACCCCGGTATATAGTGGTTTGCCACCATATACCGTAGCACCCAAAAACCCCAACCCAACTAGCTTAGCATCCCATTTGCACCCAAGTACTAATGTTTGGACAACCCAGAACACGGTATCTTTATCTCAGGACTCGCAGAAGCAAGAACACTCTTTCGTCACTCACTCGTACTTGTCCACAAGGTGCGTAGGAAGAGACACTGGATAGGTTAAAATGTTTATTCCAACTTACGTGCTCTAATGTACAGTACACGTGTCAGCACTAATAGCATAATGCATATGACTAATATAAGCAGCATGGTTACAATTCCATAGAATACAAACGGGGAAAGCATCTCATAACTCAGTGGATAAATGTCTAAATAACATTACCACCCTCCCCTTGCAGTAAGATAGTTTATTATAATAATAGAAGACCTCTGGGCTTTGACTAGCGAACCCCATACCTCAGTCTCTAGATGCAGAATTACATCAGCAGGACATCATAGCTCTTCTCACTGAAAGGGATTTCTCCAAAATGTGTTAAGCGCTAGGAAAACGCAGTATTAAAAGCACACAAAATTCCTCATGGCAATTGCACCTAATGTTATGTCTGGGTGCGCGAGACTGGCCATATCAGGAAGAACCAAAATACAGTGTTATGCGACCTTGTACATGTTTGTGCAGACTGAGCCCAAAAAGGTGAACAACAGAAAATGCAGACAGTGCAAAAGAACTTGGCACGAGCAAAGGGCGAGGGGGCCCGGCTCAGTGTAACGTGCGCAAAGAAAAGCAGCATGGCAGCCAGGCCTAGGCCAACATAACAAGGCAGGTAACAATCCACAAGACACCCTCCCTGGTCAGTCCAGCGGCCAGGACAGAGGCCCATCAGAGGAAAAACACAGCCGTTGGAGCACAGGGAGCGCCCAAACGGCGAAGGGCAGGTCAATCCATGAAAGTGTAAGTGCAGAGAAAAGCCATACCCTCCAGGAGTTCATCATTGGAAGCGTCAAAAAACATAGCTGCCATCCAATCCATGAGATCAAAGAGCAGGAATGCTCCTCAACTAAGGGAGCATCCAGAAGCAATGCGGGACAGCTTGCGTGATAATTGAAACAGCTTCGTTGTAGGAGATCCTGGGCAGCCGCCCAGATATCCCATTGCGCCAAAATCCCCAGTGCAGCCGCACGCGCCATACAGCCAGCAACGGAACAGTCCTGCTCATGGGCCTCTAAGGGACCCATCAACTGAACATAATCCGGAATAGACAATGACGAATTGGAGAGGCAATAATCCAGAGTCCAGGTGAAAGGACAGCGGACACAAGTCATCACAGGTTGCACGCAAGTGAAATACGCAAAGCGAAATGAAAGAGTATATGACACACTCAGTATCGCCAATGGCAAGACACCAAAACCAGCCAAAAGGCGCTCACGAAGCAGCTGGAGGCGTTCTGGATCGAGCAGGTCCCATCGGGGAGCAGCCATTGCGCAGAAAGCAAATTAAGAGCAAAACACCAGCCGCTAAAGCGAGGATCAATGGGAAACCGCCAAAGACACTGGAAAAAATAGAATGTATGAAAGCCGGGATGGCACCAAAAATAGTTTGGAAGGAGGACACCAAGCCCGACCCAACGACCTTAAAAAAGGGTACTAGGCCTTCAGTGTCAGATGCGTTAAAAATACGATGTATTAACTCCCAAAATGTTGGGGGAGATTAGTGTTTAAAAGGGCCTGTATTTCACTGTGGGTACTCGCCACCTGGAGAATGAATGTCTCCCGGGCGGACGTGAGCATAACTTCCTCGTTTAATAATAGTGCCTTTATTCTGCTCAGTCTATTGAAATCTGCTTCCATGGTAGGGATGGAAGGCCAAATAGAGATATCAACCTTGTCATGAGGGGGAGGATAAAGCACATTTTTGCAGCAGACAACCCTGTGCGAAACTGTTACAATGTAAGGAATGCCAGCCTGCAGGCCACAACAGTTTTCGTTATTTAAAAGTAAATAACTACCATTGGAAAGGAGAGTGAAAGTAGGAGAAATAACAGGAGCAGGAATACCTTTCAGCACACAAGCAAGATTAGGAGCGGAAACGCTACATGAGCCATGCAATTTAATGTGTTTACAAATAAGCGAATGACCCATAGTCGAGTCGCAGTACTCCCCGTGAGAAAGACTTCCTTGCCGTCCCGAAGGCATTTATACATGAAAGGCAAGGACCAGAGTTCATGCAGGAAAGCACTGCCCAGGGGCCGGTAACGGCCCACAGGATAATGTTTCATGCACGAGTCAAATTCAAACAAGGAAAAAGGTAAAGCTATAACCCCATGGACTAGCCATACAGCAGAATCGAGTTCTGCAACAGAGAACGGCAAAGGATCCATCTTTTCGATATGTAATAGAGTGTAAGTTGCATCTTTCATGGACATAAATTGCTGTTTGTCAGTTAAGTTAAAAGGTAGAAACAAGGCAGAGGTGTTCAAAAAATGCCAAGGAACTTTACCTAACTTGAGCGTTTGCAAAGTCCATGCAAACTGCATAACTGAACGCAATTGATTCTGACCATGATATAACACAGAAACATCATCTTGTACAATATCAACAACAGAGGACACAATATTCTCTAAAGTATAAATGCGAGAAGACAGGGTATTAATACTATTGTCAACAACAGCAAGCACCTTTTCCAAATTTTCTTGATCTATTTCCCGAAGACGGGAAGCAGCTTCCATTTGTGATAGCTTCCAGAGTTCATTATATGTTTCATAAATGAATCTCTTAGGTCGGGGACCACGAGGTCCCAAAACAAAGTCGGACAGATCAATATTGCCTGAAAGGAGGGACAAATGTTGTTTAACAGAATCAAGGGACGAATGTTGCAGCCATTGTTTGCATAATTTACCAACAGAATATGTAGTGACAGTACGGGAATCAGTAAATCTCGGATCAGGCCTATCCTGTGTGTAACTAGCTCCTGAGTCGTGAAAACGCATTTGACATGCATTTGATGATATAGGCCATACTAACCAGGGTGACTGAACCAGCTCAGAAACATTAAACAAATTATTTTGTAACATTGCCTGCAGGGACACGAGGGACAGATTGAATCGTGAGCTTTCATTAGGAAAGCTCGACAGGGATGGTATTGATGGCGTATTCAATTGTTTAGTGGTTGCTAAGCCCCAACATGTAGTCTGATAGATGGAGACATTGAGGAACATAATTTGGGCAGGGATGAGGCAAGCACGATGTAATGCCTCGGTTCCCTGTACCTGCCATGGCTTGGAGCCCCAAATAGATTTTAAATCCACTGTATTATCCCAGTACTCATAACCACCCACAGCTAGGGCACTTAGAAAGGAACCTGAATAAAGCAATTTGGTGTGTGTTAACATAATTTTCTGAGTTGATGTGTTATTTAGTCTAAAATAATAGGATGCAGGGTTCGACCGATTAAAATCAGTAAAATAATTAAACTTATTTCGAAGAGTTTGAGAGCTACCTGGCAAGGGGTTTGGACAATGTTCCCATTGGGTATAGTTAACAAAACTACGCAGGGCACTGGGCTTATGGAGAAAATGATTACCCCAATGTTGGTAACAATACAAATCGGCATAATTAGCAGAATTCATATATAGATCTTCAGCATTAAAAGATGCATAATATTTTAAATCGGCAAACAATGCTTCAACGGCATGCACATCCCAATCATCAGAATGAATATTATTTTGTACTACATCACCCATTGAAACACGAAGGACATTAGGTACATTAATAATTTCCGTCGGACCATGGATTTGATAATTCATTGCATCCCATACGATGCCATCAGCAACTGGGAAAGCTGAAATGTTCACAAATGTGTGGTCACGCTTCATGATGTGAGACGAGGAATGAGGAGCCAAAGTTCCAGAAACATAGTCTACAGCAGAGCGTTCAGGTAAATAGTGACCATTAATTAGTAGAAAAAACACTGTGACAAAGCCAATGGACATGAACAAAAAAATCAAGACAAGTACCAACCAGATGTATGTCCAGGGTGGAATCAAAAAATTGTCTCTAAACCAGGATACAAAAAGACTGAACTTGGATGGGACTTTTGAAGATGTGGAATCCCAATCAAAGGAATAACGAGTCGGGCCAAGTGGCGTCGTTGGTTGGTGTGCCACCGTTTCAGATGCAGGATAAGTATACTCGTCCTCGTCGATATTGGTGGAGAGTTGGGGATCAATTATAGTTTCAGGCAAAGTAGAGGATTCAGGCAAATCAACCATCTCAATTACAACATCAGCGATCGTTCGTGCAGATGGACTATGAACATATGTCCGATAAATGGCAGGACAAGAGACCGCCGGTGTGACACTATTCAGGATCGGCCAGGCGCTGTAGCTTGACATTTTCCACTGAGATGTATCTGTTCTCTTTGCGACCAGGAAGCGGTGGTAAAATGACTGTACGTGTTCCCTTCAAGCCCAGAACTGGAACCGGTGCACGAAAAGAGGGGCCGAATTCTTTTTGTTTTCAACCTTTTCTCGAACCAGTTCTCCAACCTTTGGAAGCCAGCCGGCTACCGGAATCTGCAACGCAGGATCTGTGGCTGAAGGCAAATGTGTAGTTGCAAGTTTGTCTCGGGCTTCTTGTAAGTCCTGTAACATAGCAGAATGGTTATCTACATCAAACTTGGCGGATTGCGCCGCGATGTCTGGACCCTCAAGGTCAGGCACAAACATTCTTATGCCAAAGAGCATTTCGTATGGGGTCCGCCCACCCAGAGGTCTTCTAGGGAGATTATTAAGTGCACGCTGAACGGTATACAAATGGGCCAGCCAGTTCCTGCCAGTACCTATAACCCTAGCTGTTAAGGATTGCTTTAAGTCACGGTTCATTCGTTCAACGATAGAGTTGCCCTCAGGCCTATACGGAGACGAAAATTTCACCCGCACCCCAAGCAAAGCCATTGCATCCTTGTAAGCCCTAGAGGCAAACGCTGGACCTTGGTCCGAATGGAAGGTGCCGCATGCGAAAATTCCCACAAAGACACGCAAATCCCTGATTACATTTCGGGCGTCAGCACTCCGTTGTGGCCAGACCCAGAGAAACCGTGTGCACGAGTCCACTGCCACTAAGATGTATTTATAGGCAGTGTCTGATGAGAATGGACCGCAGTGATCCAAGTAAACACACCCAAAGGGTCTGTTAGCAATGCAGAGCGGGGTTTGTGGTGGACGTGTTACCGTGGAAGGCTTAATCTGTTGACAAACATCGCAAGAAAGCACAAAAGCACGGGTGTCTTTATACAATCCACGCCACCAATAACGCTGCTGCAAGATGGAAACTGTAGCTGACACACCTGCATGAGCCAAAGCCATGCCTTCGTGTGCAGCTGATATCAAGAGCACTCCTGCGGTCCGCGTTGGGGATCAGCCGATCTCCAACGTCAGGTATAGTTACATAAGGAACCTGATCGGGACTTAATGTGTAAGAATACTTGGAAGGGAAACCTGTAGGGTAATTATTACCTTCCTTGGTTGCAGCAATAGCTGCTAATATAACAGGGTCTATTTTAGACATGGACCTGGTAACCGCTGCTACTGAACACGTGACTACTGCTGAACGGGCAGCTTCATCTGCCAGATCGTTACCAATAGCGTGTGCGCCCACCCGCTGATGGCCTAAGGTGTGAACCACCTGTGTGAGGGGCAGACGTTGTTGCAATTCTGCCACTCGAACCCAAAGCATTTTATGCTTAATTGTGCTCCCTTTTGCGTCCTTGTAGTCATTTTTTGACCAGAAAAACAGATTGTCATTGTAAGATTGTACACAGTAGAAGGAATCACATACAATAAGAGTGGTCTCATCCTGAGAAGCGAACTCAAGCGCAAGTAGCAATGCATGCAGCTCGGCCAATTGTGCGGTACTATCTCCAAGTGTGCGAGTATGCACTGCAGAGGATTTAAACTTTCCATCTACAAAGGAACCCGCAACAATTGCACATGCAGCTGAATAAGCGTGCTTGGACCCAGTGGCCGGTTGCGCCGAACCATCGGTGTAGATCACACATTTGTAATCCTCAAGCGGTAGCAAAAACAAAGGAGGAGGATGAACGAATTCATACTGCAAATACTCCTGAGTCTGAAGAGAAGAATCAAAAATAAAGGTGACGTCTGATGACGTCAAGGATGTAGCCCATTGTATCCAACGGGGATGCATTGCTTTTGAGTTCGGTACACTTGCCTTTGTTACTGCCTCTAGGGCAGGACAGGGTGTTACCACCAGAATCCGCTTTCCCTGTGCCAGTGCGCGTTCTTTTAGAATCGCCATTTGCACTGCAGTTAGAACTTTTTCGACAGATGTAAAGCGCAATTCAGCGGAAGTGTACAGATGCGACTTGTATGCGATGGGTACTGTATCACCTTCATTAAAGGTTAAGTATGTGAATCCCACCGCCCCGGAATTATTCTAATCACCAGGTTTGTGTGGTTATCACGAGTCAAAAGATATTTAGACTCCAAAGGTCTGTCTGCAAAGACTGCAGAATTGAGGTATGCTCAGGCAGCCAGCAAGACCTTGAATAAGTAGGTTGTATCAAAGCATACAAAGGCTTGATACGCTGGGCATATTCGGGAATGTAAGTACGCCCGAAATTCAGGAAACCCAGCAAAGACTGAAGTTTCTTCAGAGTATTTGGGGGGCACAAATGTGCACATTTTTCCAAGAAATGGGGGCTAAGCCCTTACCTTCGTTGTTGAGCTCATAGCCCAAGAACAGAACTGTAAATTCAGCAATGTGTGACTTAGCAAAGTTAAATTTGTAACCCTGCTCCGCAAATTCAAGAATAATGCGGTCCACACGGGACAAATGCTGAAATAATTTGTCGTCCGTCAGATAGATGTCATCTACGTACGAACATGCGTCTTGATCAATGTCATTTAACAAAGAAACAACACGGGCGGCGAATATACCCGGACTATTTTTGTAGCCCATGGGTAAACGCCGGAACTGGAATAATTTACCACCGGAAGTGAATGCGGTCCATTGACCACTCTCCGGGGCTAGGTTGTGCGTGTAGAAACCGTTTGAAAGGTCAAGTGTCGTTTTGTATTTTTTACGAACAAGACTGTCTACAAGCGCAGAACTGTGTGTATTCTGTACCGCAAAGTTCCGACAATGGGAATTTAAATGCCGGTAATCCAAAACTAAGCGGTACGATCCATCGGGTTTAGAAACCACGAAAAGGGGATTGTTCATAGGTGATACGCATGGTTCGATTACTCCCTGATATTCCAACTGTGTCAGAATTTCGGAGACGGGGCCTTTTGCCTGCCGTTTGATGGGATATTGGGGTTGTGGCTGCGGTAGTGACCGCAAAGGTATTGCATGAGGAGGTGATTCTTCATCCCATCCCACATGGTTGCGGTATAACGCTGGTGCCAGGTACACAGCCCACTCAGCTGCAAGTGCTTCAGCTTTGTCTTTTGGGACATGCCGTGAGAAGCTTGGAAGGATTACCTCCTCTCCTTTATGTGCAGCTAAAACGAATGGGGGTGGCCAATCCACCTCTGCTAACAAAATGTCATATGAAGAGGTTAGATTTTCCCAAAAAATCCCTTTTATTTCACGCGGTATGTCACCTTCAATTTGTATGACTATATTATATAGTCTGTCAGGGGTGCCACTCTCGTGTCAGCTGTCTCTACAGTAACGAATGTTTCAGTTGCTGTCGCCTCCATATGAGGACGTAGCGCCTCCCGCACTATGGTAACTTCCGCGGCGCTGTCTAGGAGGGTCACTGCCCACGTCCAATTCTGGAGTCTCGTTCTCACGGTCTGAGGCATATTTCGCTGTGACAGCGGCAACTTTTTTCTTCTGAAATTGCGGTCGAGGAAGATGAAAGTCTTCTGCTTTCCCTCTGACTTGTTGTCGAGGTTGGTCTCGCTCCTGGGGAGCCTCTCGGCCCCTTCCTCTATCTTGCCGTCCTCCTCCACCAGCCTGTGACGACGTCTGGGCCTGTGAAGAACGAGGAGAACGCGTATCAGAGCTCTGAAACCTTTCTGGTGATTTAATCCTTGACCTATCACGTAAATCATAAGTACGTTCAGAAGAAACCGAAACTGGGGAAGCGCCTCTCGACCCCGGCTTCTTTTGTTGCTTACCCTGTTTTTTCTGTCTCCAACTCTTTTTAGTGAAGACTGGTCTATCATCTTTCTCAGAGGTACTTTTTGTTTGTGTAACTTGTGTTTGCGATTGAGTTTGCATTTTTACAAAAGGCTTGTTGCCTAGGCTGTTTCTTCCAATTGTTTTATAAGCCCGGGCTATAATTTTCGGTAATTCGCGGGGCCTGTCCAACTCTGGGACTAAAGCCAAAGCATTCGCTACTTGAAAGTTCATAGCATCGCCCTTGACATTTCCAAGGATCAGTTCAGCTACTACATCAAACACTCCCACTAGTCTCATCCCTAATTCCACAGCCGCTTCAGGGCCATGTTCGTCCTGTACTTTTTTAATTACAGAGGGTAGAACAGTCATGGAAGGAGTACCAAAACATTTTGAATAAACTGCTGCGAATACCTTACCCCAGTTTTCACATGATGTCAAATCGGGGATTAAGTCTTTTGGCAAACTTATCGTAAGGATGCGGTGTTTATCCACCGGGGATGTATGTGGAAACACCGCTTCTATCTGATCGAACTTTTCTGCAAGCCAGTAAGGATAATCGTCCTTATTTTGTGGACGTTTGCCCATCACAGAATTTACCATGACAGGACTTATGGTCACTCCAGCTGCAAGAGCTGGTTGGCCAGCGACTACAGGGGCAGCTCCATGTCGGCTACCTGTAACGTATGTTACTAAGGCTCGATGCACTCGCACCAGTTCGGTATGCATAGTGCGCAGTTCCGCAATCGGTAATGCCAGATAATTTGGATGCGGGGTATACCCGGCCAATACAGGCCAAGTGGCCCCCTGAATTGATAAGGGGCCTAAGCGAACTGCAGTAGTTGGTTGTGGGAGGGCGCCATTAAACCAAACACGGTGCTGCCAAGCCGTGAGAGGCACTTCAAGATTGGTATAGGGTCGATAGGCAGCAGGAATAGCGGTGAGTTTATATTCATGAAACAGATTATCACCTGCATCCACCGCCTCAAAAGTGATCCAAGTGTAAAACACTTCAAAGTGATAAGCCGGATCGGCTTGAACCACAAAGACCAACTCGACCCCAGTATCGGGCACTCCGTATACACCTAGGTGTTCTCGGAGTGGTCCTCGGCTATGTGCAGCTATCGCCACACCAGCCATAACTAAACAATTGTATTCGACAACCTAACAGGGAGCACAAAATGGGTTATTTATGTAACCTTTTTTAATAATTTCAAGCTTGAAAGAACCTATAAAACGTTCAATATAGGAGGTATCACCGTCACTTACGCCTCCGGAAGCGTATGTGAGGGTTTTGTGGACAAGCACAAGTACTACTCAAGCGTCTCGCAGATAAGCAGCCCCACGGTGGTCGCGCCATGTCATAAGGTTTCTGCACATACACAGAGCTATGCACAGGAAAATGGGACCCCGGTATATAGTGGTTTGCCACCATATACCGTAGCACCCAAAAACCCCAACCCAACTAGCTTAGCATCCCATTTGCACCCAAGTACTAATGTTTGGACAACCCAGAACACGGTATCTTTATCTCAGGACTCGCAGAAGCAAGAACACTCTTTCGTCACTCACTCGTACTTGTCCACAAGGTGCATAGGAAGAGACACTGGATAGGTTAAAATGTTTATTCCAACTTACGTGCTCTAATGTACAGTACACGTGTCAGCACTAATAGCATAATGCATATGACTAATATAAGCAGCATGGTTACAATTCCATAGAATACAAACGGGGAAAGCATCTCATAACTCAGTGGATAAATGTCTAAATAACATTACCACCCTCCCTTGCAGTAAGATAGTTTATTATAATAATAGAAGACCTCTGGGCTTTGACTAGCGAACCCCCATACCTCAGTCTCTAGATGCAGAATTACATCAGCAGGACATCATAGCTCTTCTCACTGAAAGGGATTTCTCCAAAATGTGTTAAGCGCTAGGAAAACGCAGTATTAAAAGCACACAAAATTCCTCATGGCAATTGCACCTAATGTTATGTCTGGGTGCGCGAGACTGGCCATATCAGGAAGAACCAAAATACAGTGTTATGCGACCTTGTACATGTTTGTGCAGACTGAGCCCAAAAGGTGAACAACAGAAAATGCAGACAGTGCAAAAGAACTTGGCACGAGCAAAGGGCGAGGGGGGCCCGGCTCAGTGTAACGTGCGCAAAGAAAAGCAGCATGGCAGCCAGGCCTAGGCCAACATAACAAGGCAGGTAACAATCCACAAGACAAAACCAGTCAATGTTAGCCTATGAAGGAAATTCAAGTTACCGGTAAGTACGGTTAAAATTACTTTTCAGGACCAGTACTGGGCTGAAAGATGCAGCACTGAGGTCTCTCCTGATAACAGGTGAGTAAATCAGAATTCGGATTTCTGCTGATTTTAGAGGAATATTTGTATGTTTCAAAAATCAACACTTAGAAACTTTTTCAGCAAAAAGCAGGCAATGATATCCTATGGAAGGAAATTCAAGTTACTGGTAAGTACGGTTAAAATTACTTTTGAGGATCAGTACTGGGCTGAAAGATGCAGCACTGAGGTCTCTCCTGATAACAGGTGAGTAAATCGGAATTCGTAGTTCGGCTGATTTTAGAGGAATATTTTAAAGTTCCAAAACTCCACACTTAGAAGAATTTCCAAGTGAAACCAGTCAATGTTAGCCTATGAAGGAAATTCAAGTTACCGGTAAGTACGGTTAAAATTACTTTTCAGGACCAGTACTGGGCTGAAAGATGCAGCACTGAGGTCTCTCCTGATAACAGGTGAGTAAATCGGAATTCGTATTTCGGCTGATTTTAGAGGAATATTTTAAAGTTCCAAAACTCCACACTTAGAAGAATTTCCAAGTGAAACTAGTCAATGTTAGCCTAAGAAGGAAATTCAAGTTACCGGTAAGTACGGTTAAAATTACTTTTGAGGATCAGTACTGGGCTGAAAGATGCAGCACTGAGGTCTCTCCTGATAACAGGTGAGTAAATCGGAATTCGTATTTCGGCTGATTTTAGAGGAATATTTTAAAGTTCCAAAACTCCACACTTAGAAGAATTTCCAAGTGAAACCAGTCAATGTTAGCCTATGAAGGAAATTCAAGTTACCAGTAAATACGGTTAAAATTACTTTTCAGGACCAGTACTGGGCTGAAAGATGCAGCACTGAGGTCTCTCCTGATAACAGGTGAGTAAATCAGAATTCGGATTTCGGCTGATTTTAGAGGAATATTTGTATGTTTCAAAAATCAACACCGAAACTTTTTCAGCAAAAAGCAGGCAATGATATCCTATGGAAGGAAATTCAAGTTACTGGTAAGTACGGTTAAAATTACTTTTGAGGATCAGTACTGGGCTGAAAGATGCAGCACTGAGGTCTCTCCTGATAACAGGTGAGTAAATCGGAATTCGTATTTCGGCTGATTTTAGAGGAATATTTTAAAGTTCCAAAACTCCACACTTAGAAGAATTTCCAAGTGAAACCAGTCAATGTTAGCCTATGAAGGAAATTCAAGTTACCGGTAAGTACGGTTAAAATTACTTTTGAGGATCAGTACTGGGCTGAAAGATGCAGCACTGAGGTCTCTCCTGATAACAGGTGAGTAAATCGGAATTCGTATTTCGGCTGATTTTAGAGGAATATTTGCACAATGGTGAAGGGAGGGGCGGGGCCTGAGGTGACATCTGTGCAAACGCGCCCCGTGGCGCGTTTTAAGTTGGGGGATTAAGTCCCCTTGAATCATGAGGGTCCCTACGGGCCAACTAGCCCACCAGGAACCTCCAGTATGCGCCAGGGGCTGCGTTGCAGAGACATGTACAGAGGCCACACCCCTTTACACCTCTCTGCAACGCAGCTCTGTGGCGCTTTCTGGACATACCTGTTGGGCTAGTTGGCCCCCAGGGACCCTCAGGATTGAAGAGGATTTAATTCCCCATCTTAAAACGCGCCACGGGGCCTGTTTGCACACATGTCACCTGAAGCCCCGCCCCCTCCCTTCACCACTGTGCAAACGCGCCCTGTGGCGCGTTTTAAGTCGGGGGATTAACTCCCCTTGAATCCTGAGGGTCCCTGGAGTCCAACTAGCCCACCATGTTCCTCCAAAAGCGCCACAGAGCTGCGTTGCAGAGAGGTGTAAAAAGGGGCGTGGCCTCTGTACACCTCTCTGCAAGGCAGCCCCTGGCGCATACTGGAGGTTCCTGGTGGGCTAGTTGGCCCCAGGACCCCCAGTATTCAAGGGGCATTCGTTCCCCTCTGCAAACGCGCCAGGGGCGCGTTTGCAGAGTGGTGAAGGAAGGGGCGGGGCCTGCGGGCCCGATCGTTTTTTTTTTTCCCTGAAGGGGGCCGTGTGGCCCCCCTTCCTTTTCCTATTTTTAGGCCCTGGGGACCCCATCCCCCAGGGCCTTACCCCTTTTTTTAATTAAAATAAAAAAAAAACGGGAAGGGTGCCGCGTGGCCCCCTTCCCTGGGCCTGTATTGGCCCGGGGACCCCATCCCCCGGGGCATGGCCTCTTTTTGTTTTTATTTGGAGGGGGCTGCGTGGCCCCCTCCTCAGGCCATTTAAGGCCCCGGGGACCCCATCCCCCGGGGCCGGCCTTGCACTTTTTTTTTTTTTCCCATTTTTGTTATTTTGGGGAGGGGGCTGCGTGGCCCCCTCCGTGGCCTCTTATGGCCCCGGGGACCCCATCCCCCGGGGCCTGGCCTCTCGTTGGGGACTGTGGGGGTCCCCAAGCCCCCACAGTCCCGCCGGCTCCCCGTGTCCTACGGGAGCCGGCATGCGTTACACATGGGGAGCAGCTAACATGCTGCTCCCCATGTGGAAAAGCTGTCGGCTTGGATATTGGAAGAGAGAGCAGGTTTCCTGCTCTCTCTTCCAATATCCAAAGCAAGTTTGCAATGACAGGACGGGAGCCGCGAGGCTCCGTCCTGTCATTGCAAACAGCTGTGTCCCGGGGTAGGCACCCGGGACACTGCAGGAGCCGGCCCTGGGGGTGGCGGTCCCCAGGGCCACCACAGGCTCCAGGAGGGGGGCCGCGCGGCCCCCCTCCCTACATCGAGAAAGCCATTGAGAAAGCCATTTTCATTTTTCTTAGTGCCCCGGGAGGTGGTGGTCCCGGGCGTGTGGGGGCTGGAGCCCCCCACACAGGTTTTTCAAATATAAAAAGAAGCCCCGGGGAGGTGGTGGTCCCCGGGGCTGCGGGAGGGCTCAGAGCCCTCCCGCACCATTATCCATAAAGCCCCGGGGGTGGTGGTCCCCGGGGCTTGGGGGGCCCTTAGAGGCCCCACACATAAAATTAACCCCCCCCAGCATGCCCCCGGACTTGGCCCACCCGGGGGCCAGTTGCTATCGAAGCGCGGGAGACCGCGCTTCGATTTTTTTTTTTTTCGGCAGGGTTCGCGCTCCCTGAGCGCATCCTGCCGATTTTTTAAAAAAAAAAAAAATTTTTTGCCCAGGGGTCCTTGTGGGACCCCTGAGCAGACCTAGGGGGTCAGGGTGTTTCTACCCTGCCCCCTTTGTGCGCTGCGCACTTGTTTCTGTCCCTCGGTTCTACCGAGGGACAAAATGGCTGCCAACACTTCCTGATTTGGAGTGTTGACAGCCAATTAACATAAAGCTCGTGCTCGGGAGGATCCGCGGCCCTAGATATACCTATCTTTTTTTCTTTTGATTTTCTCAGCAACTACTGAATGGATTTACACCATTTAACAAAAGGGTTCTTTCTGAACCAAGAACTACCTCTTTGCCAAATTTGGTGTAATTCCGTTCAGCAGTTCGGGCTGTAGCCGTGTCTAAAGTTTCCTATGGAAAATTGCATGGGGAAAACGCGTTTTGGGACCCCCTTTTTCTCGGCCCCCGCTTGACGAATCTCCCGAGACTTTCAGGGTAGGAGCGGACCGGAGCGGGCCACAAAGTTTGAAAATTTTGCGAAGATACGTCAACCGGCAAGAGAGTTATTTCAAATAGAATGTCGCGGATTTCCTATGGATAATAGGTTGTAACTATAACTATCTACTGGCGACCGCCAGTAGATAATATATATATATATATATATATATATATACAAACCTATATATACAAACATATGCAAAAGGGGATCCCCACTCCATCGGTCAGAATAAACGAGCCACTCCGGTTGTAAGGGTGCAGGTTCTCGGTTTTAATGGCACAACAAAAGAAGCGTTTCGACCTCTCTCGGGGTCTTGGTCACATGACCACTTCACGAGTTCCGGAAACATATAAAGAAACAGTGTCAAGCATGACACAGCGTGCTAACAGCAATAAACAAAAGACTTTGAAACATAAAAGAAATAAAAAATATATAAACAAGTGTGTCGTTCCCTGAGGTACCCCTTCTTCAAAACAAAATATTTATCTTCTAAACAGCCGCAATTAGCTATTAGTGTACCCAGGCTAAATTGGAACATGAAAAAATGTTTTGTAGATCGCTATTCAAACCACACAAATGCTACCCCAGAGGGTTGTACATTCATTGTCATGCAACAAAGAAACAATTACAGAATTAATTAATTTCATTACCGATCAAGACACGGAATCCGTGCAACACATTCTCAAGTTAGTTGTCACCGGTATCCATAGTAGATAATTCAAGGAATTAGTGCTCGTGGTCAATACCACCCAAATGTCTCGTTATTGGCAAATCGCATAGAGTGATAAAAAGTGATAAACATATTGATAATTTTTATATGTATATTATGCTTTCATTATTTTTCTCTGTTCCCTGTCTTAACCCCACGATGGTTAGATATATCTCTACATAGGTACAACATTAGTCAATTTAGGATCATTAGTTGTCTTTGAGACATCATGCCTAGTTCTCGTTTTGTAGGAATTATCAGACTTTTAGATCGTTAGATGCTGTTCAGTTTTGCCAAGTATTAGGTACCATATGTTAGTTAATTGCCTCTTGTTTTTCTCTTGACAGAGGTCTTTGACGCAATAGAAGGAGAGTAGCCACCATGAAATTGTTAAGAGCACCGGGGATTGTAAGACGTTCTTCTGAACTGTCATCTCTCCTCTCTCACGGATAATATATCACAGTAGGTTGTAGTTACGACCACTTTAGTCACTTACATTTTTTTTGCGGTACCAGGTACTAGCATCGATAGTTGCACCATTGGCTGTCAGGAGGTCGTCTGGTATGAACTCAATGCAAACAACGTTATTGTACAATACTTGAACAGCATAGCAATAAATATAGGGGTACTATACTCACAATATGTTTATAACTTTTTATCATTGTATGCGATTTGCCAATAACGAGACATTTGGGTGGTATTGACCATGAGCACTAATTCCATGAATTATCTACTATGGATACCGGTGACAACTAACTTGTAATGTGTTGCACGGATTCCGTGTCTTGATCGGTAATGAAATTAATGAATTCTGTAATTGTTTCTTTGTTGCATGACAATGAATGTACAACCCTCTGGGGTAGCATTTGTGTGGTTTGAATAGCGATCTACAAAACATTTTTTCATGTTCCAATTTAGCCTGGGTACACTAATAGCTAAATGCGGCTGTTTAGAAGATAATATTTTGTTTTGAAGAAGGGGTAACTCAGGGAACGACACACTTGTTTATATATTTTTTATTTCTTTTATGTTTCAAAGTCTTTTGTTTATTGCTGTTAGCACGCTGCATCGTGCTTGACACTGTTTCTTTATATGTTTCCGGAACTCGTGAAGTGGTCATGTGACCAAGACCCCGAGAGAGGTCGAAACGCGTCTTTTGTTGTGCCATTAAAACCGAGAATCTGCACCCTTACAACCGGAGTGGTTCGTTTATTCTCACCGATGGAGTGGGGATCCCCTTTTGCATATTGAAGCGGCGGCGTCCGCTGATGAGCCCCAACCCGTCTGGAGGGGTGTTGTTGACCGCCATTCCCCCTTTTGGATATACAAACATATCTATATATATTTATATATATATATATTTTTTTTAAGATACACATGTATACATATATATATTTTTGAAATATATATATTTATATATTTACATATGTATATATTTAATTATTTTTTATAAATATATATTTTCAAATAAATATAAATTTATATATATATATATATATATATACACACAAACATATGCATGCACACTTGCCACCCCAAAACCCATACCGACCCTAAACCCTCAAAATACCCTTACCACCCAAAAACCCATACTTGCTGTAAACCCTAAAAATACCCTTGCCACCCCAAAACACATTCCACCCTAAACACACCTTACCACCCAAAAACACATATCCACCCTAAACCCTAAACACTGCTTACAATCCAAAAACCCATACCCACCCTAAACCCTAAATCCTAAAAACTTCCCTTGCCACCCAGAAAACCCATACCCACCCTAAACCATAAAACCCCTTACATCCAAAAACCTATACCTACCCTAAACCCTAAAAATACCCTTACCACCAAAAAATCTATGCCCACCCTAAACGCTAAAAATAACCTTGCTACCCAAAAACCCATACCCACCCTAAACCCTAAAAACCCCTTAGCACTCAAAAACCCATACCCACCCTAAACTCTAAAAATACCGTTGCCACCCAAAAACTCAAATACACCCTAAACCCTACAAACTTCCCTTGCCACTCAAAACCCCATACCCACCCTAAACCCTAAAAACCCCTTACCATCCAAAAACCCATACCCACCCTAATGCCCCAGAAATAACCTTGCTACCCAAAAACAAATTCCTACCTAAACCCTAAAAATACCCTTTCCACCCAAAAACCCATTCCCACGCTAAACCCTAAAAATAACATTGCCACCCCAAAACCCATACCCACTCTAAACCCTAAAAAAACGCTTACCACCCAAAAACACATACTTGCCATAAACCCTAAAAATACCCTTGCCACCCCAAAACACATACCCACCCTAAACCCTAACGAGTCCAATAACGCGCACACTCAGGATTGGTCCCAATGCATTGAGCAGTGAGGGATTGGTCCCAATGCTGTGAGCAGTGAGAAAGGTTTATTCATACATAAAGTTGCAACAACTGTGACGGCCATGTTATGAATGCTGTATATAAACATGATTCAACATAACCAGTGCAGTAAAGGTGACATATACCAGCGTAATATATACCCCACATTATTTCATAGTATGCATTGCAATATAGAGTGCACAATAAAAATAATCTGGAATATCAATATACTCATCGAGTTTAGGCCGGGCACCCAAAGCAATATATTCTGGACCCGTGAACACACTCACCGGGTCAAGGTTGGGGGTAGGGGAGAAGATAGCAGGCATAGTGCAACTCACAATTTCTTCATGGGTGAGGCCAACGGGTGACTCACTTCCACAAGATAAAGAGGCTTTTTTGTACCTACTTCTCTGCACGTTTGTTTTGTCAAAAGAGAAACTTTAAAAAAATAAAAGAAGTCTTACACAGAACGCGTACAAACAATCAAGGGTGGAAACCATTTTGGTACAAAGGTAAAATGGGGGTATGTTTGAATCTTGTTCTTTAGACCTGAGCCAGACTTGACGACCCCTGACTCACCATGATCACAGACAGCCGTATAGTAGCAGTCCGAGTACGCTGCATCAATGATGCCCCCTTGTTAGGCTACTCAACAGGTGCAAATTTTTGAGTGGTGTTTAACTGTCCTGCACAGCCCAAGTCAATGCCGTGCATAAGAATATTTTCTACCAACTATATTACTTGGTGGCGTCCTTCCCTTGGTGACCGTACCACAGTGGCTAAATATTGGTGATAGCTGCTGTGGCTTCAAGGCTGGACAATTTGTCTTGCTTGGTTTCCCAAAATTCCTTAGAATGACACTGGCTAGAGAGAGAAAAAGCTAAGAGTTAGAGCGAGGTAGTTAGCTTGAGAGTGGTTGAAGGAAAGAAGTAGAGGTAACAGAAAGACAACTTTCCCAGGGACACACTTATAAGGTGGGGGTCCTGGGCAGCTGCCCGCTTTGCCCATGCCTTAGAACGTCTCTGCATCAGCTAGATACATAGGGACCAGAACAATGGTGTATGGGCCCTCCAAAAACTGTTCCAGTTGAAACACATCAACCACGTACTGAAGGCCAGCATCAGACTGGGATAAAAAAGAGGATTAGAACTGAATCATCTCACCCCCCAAAAGAGCACACAACTTTTGGGAATAATACTTTTTTACACTAGATTGCTTGGTTAGTAAGTACCATATGGGCTTATAATGTTTAGGGGATCTTTAAAGTCTACAATTCAAGTAACCTTGATCAGGCTTGGCTACACTAATATTCCAATGTAACTCTGAAATTTGAATATCTCCTCATAGTCACTATGTAAGCTCTGCCATAAATGAACCAACTATTTACTAGACTGGGTATTACACAAATCAGAATTCTGGTGCAAAAGCAAGGGGCTTTGCAGTGGCTTCTGTCAACAGACGGTGTAAGACCAAAGAGGAATAATGTTGGCAGGCCATGGACAACACCTTATAAAGATGCAAAAATATATAAAAAATAATCAAATTTGGGGAATAGTTTTGGAAAGCCTGTACCTCTTTTTGCTGCTCCATTTGATAATGGAGGAGCCTGGATAACCGTACTTCTAACAGCAGAGAGAGAAAAAAATTCTGATGCTCACGTTACCTAAAAAAAGACCTTGCAACCACTCTACTAAAACATAGCAGCTCGCTTAAAGTACATGATCTATTATCTAAAAGTAGCTTACTTTTGGCCAAAGCCTTCACTGAGGGGCATGAGTAACCCTGAAATTCTAGTGGTCACTTTTCTTTCTTTAATTCAAAGGTTAGGTTTCAGAGACCAGTGGTTGTAATGATAAAGAGTAAAAAGCAGATAACATTTAGCTGCCTCACCATATGTGTCCACTTATGTGAATGTAAGGAACTTTTTTGGGGAAGTCTTTATTAATTTATCTTTTGGGATCTATGGGGAGATTTGGTGAAGAAAGACTATAAAATTCTTGTGATGTTAATTCTCTCCCAATTCACCAGCATGTGATCTTGGAGAAAAGAATCTGCAATGTCACTGAGAGAAAGGAGCAACGGTGGGTGAAAATTCTGCTCCGTCAACGGAGTTTGCAGAGTTTTGCCCAATACGCATTCCGATTGGAATGCAGAGTTATGGCAAAACTCTGCCAATCGCTGCGTGGCGGAGTTTTTTCCGTGTGTGGCTCGCAAACGTTAAGTTGGTGAGAGCGAGTGAGAATTTGCGCCCCATAGTGCTCTTTTCGGGTGCTAGAATGCCTCCTGGGGAGATTTCTCAATGAGGGCAGTCGCTGCAGGTCGTGACCGTTCGTGTTGAGAAATCTGCTGCTTGAGTAGAAAATCTACTTGTGAGGCAAAAAGAAGCAGCGCTCTCCGGCACCCCGCATGGTGCCATTCACGCTGATTTTACAGCATAAAACAAGCTCCCAATGCTAAAAATCAGTGAAGCATCGCAACTTGCTGAATTCCACCCGCTCGCGGAACTCCGAGGACTCTTGCTGACTGTTTGTGTAACTCCGCGAGTTCCGCCCACCACTAGAAAGGAGGTTATGGTCACAAGTCACCTATAAAAGATCTTTCAAAAATCTATAAAAATGAATGAATTCTAGTTTGCTTGTAATGTGGGGTCTTCTAATAGAAAGTATATAATTTTTTTCTGAAGGGTGTGCTGGGATATATCATAGGGTTGTGGTGGGCTTTAGTAAGAAAGAGACTGAAATGTTGGTGGTTCCTTCTCTTCCCTTTATCTAGAAAAGAAGTGTCTAAGAGAACAGAACATGTAACAACAAAGAGAAAGAAAAAATAATGCTTGCATGTCACTTACAAAAAATTACAAAAAAAACTTCTCCAAACTAAAATCTAATTCCCTTTCAATGTGAGGCCCTATGCCTGAAATATTATGCTTTGTTCCTGTGGGTTTTATATTAAGTCTTCACTTACTTACCTACAAGAGCTAAACTGGTGGTTGATAGAGCAGCTCTCAGATTCTCGGGGACAAACGCTTTCCCCGATTCACTAGGGACGGGGTTCACAAAGAATAAAACCTCTAATGTCAAAAGGAGAAACTAAGTAAGATTGATGAGGGCCCAACAGCTTCCCCAACAATAAAGTTTTGCAAAAACCATGACAAACCAATCATTTGCAAAGTCAAAATTCTGGAGCCCGCAGTCAGGCCTATTGGCATTGTCAATTCTTTTTGAAGACAGTGACATATTTGCCACCACCAGAGGATGACTCTAGAGCAAGAATGATAAAGAGGTAAAGGAGAAGAAGAAGAAGGAGTAAAAGAAGGATAGGGAATCAGGGAAAAAGGAAGAAAGCAGTGCTGAAAAAAGAAGCTGCAAGAGTGAGATAAAGAGACAGGAAGTGGAGGGGGTAGAAGAAAGAGCCCTGAGGTAGAGTGAAGATTAGCCAGCCTTGGTATTGGGCTACCTCAGCATTCCGTAGGGCCGGTGGTGGGACGCCTAAAGGAAAACTTTGGAACTCTGCACTTTTTTGGGCAAATTAAGAGCTGTACGTGGGTCCTTGACTTCCACTCAGCTGACATCACAATACCTTTTGCCAATTGCTTGTTGCGCCAATGACCTCCTAGCTCACCAATGTAACCTTATACAATAAACCCTAAATAAATAAATATGTCTGAGAGATTGTTGAGCTAACCTCTTGAACCTCTGCCTCCCCTGTACTCAAGAGAGGGCAAGCTACGATCTCCCCTCCACAACCATTAAATAAATAAATCTCAGAGCCCTCCATAATGACAATGCTGGCTTTGCAGCTGGCACTGTATGTGCGGGGGGGGGCACCTTGGGAGGGTCTCTGAAGAGGGTGCGGTGAGGGAAGACAGACAGTTATTGTAAAAAGCTGCTTATGTCTCCCATAAATACGAGTTTTGAAGATTTGAAACCAGCAGCTAAGACAAAGGCGAAGGCTGATTCATTCCCCTCCTTTTGTTATATAATAACCCTTCCCACAGGTGAAACATTATTTATATCTTTGTGCTTTTTAGGTCGAGCCTGGGCAGCGCATGCCCTGTTCTGCAAGCCATGCTGTGTTGGAGTATGTACTTGAAGCCCCGCCCACTCTCTGCCCATATTTTTCATTGGCTTGTGTCATTGTCCTTCTTAAATGCTGGCTTCTGATTTGTTAATAGGCTTGTTAGTCCCTCCTTAGTACCGCCTTGTCTTCATTTATAACCTCCCATGAGGAATGGGCCTTTTACTTCGGTTGTTACACGGTTAGTCTTCTTTAGTCTGAAAGTCCTATTTTCTTTAATTAGTTTCTCTTGCTGCAGGAGGGCCTCTCGTGCGCAGTTGTGACCACCGGCTTGTTTATTTAACTCGTAGCAAATGGGGAGCTCTTCAGGGTCCATGGGAGACAGGAGGGGGCAACTCAACGATGCCTTCAAGCATTTGGAATGCAATAGGTCTCGCATTTGCGAGAGTTTAAGCTATTGGCATTGTAAATGACAATGCCTTTTATTTATGTTTTAAAAACCAAAACATAAATAAAAGGCATTGTCATTTACAATGCCAATACCTCAAACTCCCTTAAATGCGAGACCTATTGCATTGCAATTGGGGTTGGGAGTGTGGAAGGAGCGGACACTAGGGTGCCCCATGAGTGGAGAAAGTGCGCCCAGGTGCCGCTGCTCCTGCTACACTATTGACAGCTACTACGCCCCTGTTTACCTGACATGTATTGTTAACAATCCCCCGGCTGGCGATATCTCTAGGGCAAGTCACGCTCAACTGCAGGTGTCTCTAAGTAGTGAAATTATTTTTAATAAATTCTAAGCTTCTTCTAACAAATAATGGAATTGAACAGGTGTTCCGTCTGTTGAAGGTTCCCAACCGTCCGTGCCCCACAGGCTCTCACGCGCTTGTGAATGCATTTCAGTCTCATGTTTGTCGAGAATACGTCAAGATTCGCAATCAGAAACATTTTCCCCAGATATTCCAAGCCCGGAAAAATAATCGCAAATCACCCCTTCCTCGAACATTTGTAAGTATTTATATGCCTCTCCTGCAATTATGAGGGGAAGTAAAATAAAAATACGACTTCTTCCGGGAACATGGAGGGGAGCTCCAACGGTAACATTGCTCAGTGAGCTCCCTGCTGACCTTCGTGTGTGACCTGTAGGTCACATGTTTGAATTCCCGGCAAGCACTCTTAGCCTTTCAATATTCCAAGGTCGGTAAATTAAGTACCATTACACTGGCTAAAATTAATCTTTGCTGTTTACAGCGCTTGGAAACAGCACATATTAGGGTATTCAGCGCTATGTAAATACAATTTGCTATCAGTATTAGTTCATGTTATTTCAGAACGAGGATCTACCTGTGTGGCTCTAAAAGTCAATAAACTTTAATATATTACTCTAATCTATTTTTGCCTAACAAACTCGTGCCAAACTCAACAGATTTTATGCTTGCCACAGTTTATCTTTATTTTACACGTATCATATTTTCAGGCAATTTAGACCACAGGAGGACGACGTACGTTTTATGGGTTTCGGAGTTTATGGCCTTTTAAGGATTTTCTTTGAGGGCATTTCGAGTGGAAGTTCACTGAAGGAGTCCTCCTGACAAGAGAAGCTTCTGAACTTTCCCACCACGGTCATTTCCATCAGCAGCAGATTTATTTTCCGAGTAGAATAGCCCACCCTATTTCTATTACCCAAATGGGTATCACCATACCTTACGAAGAATATTAAACTTGTACAGATTATAACTTTGTAGGTAAGAGTTATGTGGAAAAAATTAGTTCATGCTGCTGGTTGAAAACAAGGCAAATGCACTTTGCTCTTATGGGCTGATGGAGGCAGTGCTTAATTTGTAAAAGAATGAGTGCCGGGCCCAAAGCTTTGCTCAGAAGCCGGAGGCAGTGCTTAATTTGAAAAAGAATGAGTGCCGGGCCCAAAGCTTTGCTCAGAAGCCCCCGGACGGTGCTATTAAATGTGTGCGCGACAAATACCAACGCTGTGTAACCTTTATTCCACTTCATGCCCCTTTAACCAGGCGCAGCCCGTGCAGGTAAGAGCGGTGAGGCCGGGTGGGGGGGATTTCGACGGATGATGACGAGGGAAAATTAAATAAATAATTAATTTTCCCTCATCATCGTCCGTAGAAATCCCCCCCCCCCCAACCCGGCTCCACCGCCCTTTCCTGTACAGGCCCTGGCTGCTTTTAACCCACTATCAGCCTCTCTCTGCCCCTTTATCTCACTCTTGCAGGTTCCTGCTTTCTCTCTTTGTGACGGTTTGTCCAGCTTTCTTTTCCTCTTTTTTCCCGTTGGTTTGTGTTCCCTCTCTTGCTCTTGGAAAATGACTAATGAGGAAAAATAAGTGCCTGTCCCTAAAAATGAGTGCATGTGCCCCACCGGCAACCACCAGCTCAAATTAAGCTCTGGGTGGAGGAAACCTGCACACTTAAAATCTTCTCTCGATAACACACACGCACCCAGTATTGAGTGCAATACCCCACGTCTGAATAGATGCCCAACCTGTGAGAATTGACCCAAGATTGGATTTCTCTTACCTTGGTGAACTACTCAAGCGAGCAATAATTTGTTTGACGCTTTGCATGCACCACAGCAGCCATCTTGAATCCCATTATATGTCAGAGTACAGAAAACAAAAATATTAACTGGCGTAAATATCGTACTGTTTATATGGGTTATTAAAATATTGTTCCATTGGTTTAGATTTTCTATTATTAACTCCCAATGGGGCAAAAGTTTTGTAAACGATATTTTGGATGCAATATTTATGTCAGTTGATATTTAGACCACGCAATTGTGGTACCATATTTAGAATCTGATATGTAGGATAACAGGGAGCCTGTTGATTGGATTCAAGGGAGATCTAACGTCAGACTCCTTTCAGCAACTGGGCTGCTGTGTTTTGCACTAACTGGAGCTTTCTAGTGGGGCTTAATCAATTCAATTTTTATTGTTTGATTATTTAAAATCATACAATATATAAAAAGCAACAACAATCCATATTAAAAAATGCGCATTTAAGGATAAAAATGTGTTATTCATTATTTGGGTTGGAAATTCCACATTTTAAAAAGGTATCAAATCATCATATTTCTGAATGAATTCCACTTATAAACTGTAATTTCTCTTTTATAAATACCTGGATATTGCAAATCTTATTGTGCAATTTCACTATTATACATGTCCCATTTGTACTCTTTAATTATAGTTCTCTGCAGTATTGCTGACGTCAAATCATCGGAATCCAATTTCTTTTTTATCACTAATATAAATTTTGCAAAGGCAGCATTCAAAACTATGCCACTTGATTTAAGACATCTTATAGGTGCTTGTCTACAAGACCGAATTCCACGCGTGTTCAAATGCCTCTTAAGTGTTGCTCTTCCTTCTTCCTTCATCTCTGGGCATATACAAAGCAAATGGATAATATTTTCTTCTCCTTTTTTGCATAGTCGGCAAGGCATTGGTTCTGTTGTGCACATCCATGGCATTGCGTGCGATGATCCTGGGAGAAGGCCAAATCGTGGTTTAAAAAAAAATAAAATTGTTTCGTGGACCAAGGAGTTTCTAAATAGGTTTGTGGCTTGGCCGTTTTGTACTCTTTTATGAGTATCCATGCATACAATCTTTTTGCATAGGATTCTTTGTCTTTCTGCATTGATAGTTGTTTTGTTATTTTATTGATAGTCTTTTTAAAAGATTCTGTTGTTATAGGCATATCCCAAATAGCATGTGCTGAGTACCCATAAGTGGGGCTTATTGGAAACCTGGTATCTTGTGCATTTTAGTCTTCAAACCATGCGGCGATTAGCGTATAAGCTAGTGATAACTTGTCTAGAGCTACAAGGGGTGGCACGGGAAAGGCTTTTAGACTTACTTCAAGTAGAAAAACCTGGTCACTGCAGGAACGAGCGAGCACCTGGGCCACCATGTTCAAACACCCTGATAACCAAGATGATGATTCATCAAGACATCTCCAGAGGGACCATTGTTTTCTCTCTCTTCTGACCATCAAAGAATTGCTGCCAGAGACAAGATGATAATTCATAAAGTCATGTAATCATCTAGTCAAGAACATGATGTCCAGCTCGTACCACTATTTCCTGCCCCTAAGGGGTTCTGCAATGAAGATCCGGTTTTTAACCGCTAATCTGGGTTAAATTTGAAAAGACAACAATCAGATGGGGCCTGAGCTATTTCACCATGATCCTCAGTACTGGCCCTGTGATGTCATGGTGGAGGGGTGGTCAATAAGTGCCTGGTTTCACTTCCTTTAAAACTGCCATTTTGGTGACTCCACATTGACACACATGCATCACTGAACTGCAGTGCTTAATTTGAGCAGGTGTTTGCCAGTGGGGTCCGCCGGCACTCATGTTTTTGGGCACTTATTTTTCCTTGTCAGACTGATCCAGAGCCACAGAGAGAAAAACACACAGGGGAATAAGAAGAATGAAGGGAAAGATGGAAAAACAGTGACAAAGGGAGAAAGCAGGGATGAAAAAAAGCCCTAAGAGGTGGAAACAAGTATATTATACTTGGCATTTGGCAACATTGATAGTGATATGCATGGGCTTCAGAACCAAACCTTGGGGCCCTGCACTTATTCTTTTATAAATTAAGCACTGCTGAAGTGGTTCTATAATGGCCTAAAGGCGAAATATTTTGCAGTTTAAGCCTCTGGCAGTAAGGTTCATTGAGTTACAATGATTCCTATTGAGATGTATGCCTTGAATCAGTGCCAGAGAGCACCTCTGCGGTGGGAAAACAATAATACCTGTTATTTTTAGAGCCTAGAAAACAAAGGATATTATTTAGTGTTTTATATCTTCAGTGGTACGCCGTATTCATGTACAGCACCATCATGAAGGGGAGATTCATTAATGAAAAAGAGACAGCTGGAATAAACAGCATGTGCATCTGATATGGGGCATATGTTTGACTACACTGCCATGACAAGCATACAATGTTTTATTTGTCTCCTGTCAGTTAGTCTTTCAACAAAAAAATGATGGTTGCTGCGTAGATATGTCATCTAATGTTTAACTATTAATCGTTCCTTGCCTGTTCTCTGAATGCTTGCTTGAAAAGTGTTATCATTTTCTGGGTTCCATTGAGTACAAAGTCTTAACCCTCTCGCCCCTCCTAAGCATCCATCCATTACACAATGAGCATGCTTGGCTCCATAGACCCAATCACCACTTAGGGTCCTATTATGATGTCGGGCAGAAGGCCATCCAACAGCGCGTCTGTGGCGTGCCGCCAGACATCCGAGGCATTGGTGCGGCTGCTCTATTATGATACGGACATTCCGACCGATACCTGTGGGGGGAATCTATTCCACCTCTGACAGAGCAGAGGGAGGATCGCAATCCCTAAAATGGAGGCAGAGGTGTCTCAGGCACCACAGTGGGGATTACGATGCATGTTTCCCACAGCCTTTCTATGGCGGTCCCCTAGCAGGGCTCCCGTCCCCCCGCGGCCTACGCTATGAGGCCTGGGGGGCACCTGTGGTGCCCCCCAAACATTCATGCACCATGTGGCAGGCACCGCATGGTGCCTGCCACACGGTGCATGGATGTTTAAAAACTGTATCTTTCCCAATTGCGGCTTGTGCTGCAGCCCGCAGCACAAGCTGCAATAAAAAAGATACACTTTCTGACTGCTGTGAAGGCAGTCGCATCCTAATATGGGAAGTGGGCCCGCCGACTCCTTGTCGGGCGTTCCCGTTTCTGACACAGTGCCAGTCGGACGCTCGCCTGACCGGCATCATAATACGGCCCTTAGTTTTCATAATAAATAGACTCGCCTTTCATAAGTCTTCACAAGGAGGAAGCCGCACAAAGCCTACGGGCGTTAGCAAAGGCGACGTCTGCTGGCCCAAAGCAGTCGCGGCCGGCCTGACTCGCGGGTATGGGTCGCGCGGGGGTTCGCGCGCGGGGGGGGGGAATTTTAAAACAATTTTTTTTCAAAACTTACCTTACCGGGTCCCGCACTGCCTCCGCTCCTTGGCCGGTCCCGCATTTGGCGTTTTCCTGCTGCTTTCCTGTTCTCCTGCCTCCGGCAGGAACAGGAAGCAGGCAGCCTCCCTCCCCTCCCCTAAGCCAATTACAACGTTGCAATGGCAGCGTTGTGATTGGTGCGGACGGTTTTAGTGGTTTTAGCTATTGGTGCATTTATCCACCTGTTTGTACCATATTTTAGGCTGTTGTTTTCCTTCTTTTTAGTATCTCTGAAGCAAAGAAGAGTAAAAGTAGTGCCAAGAGAAGGCATATTTCATCAAGCTTCTATTCTGAGGAGGATCTTATTCCAGTAAAAAAGAAAAGACCTAAGGGGTCTTCTGATTTCCCCTGTAATGTCCCCGTACTAATGTCAGCTATGGAGGTGCAAGACATGACAGAAGCTGCAGTGGCCAATGCTTTGGAGAATAGAAAAAAGAGCCATGCTAAGAAAAAGGATGATAAATCTAGTGGGACTCATTTCCAAGATGCTGCCACACAATCCTAGTCAAAAATACCTGGCTCATCAGCATCAGGGAAGTATATTCGAAGAGAAGAGATGCTAGAACTACTCTGACATATATAAGGCAGCCTGGGCTTTCCACCATATACTTCCGTGAGAATAAGGAGAGGTTGTTTCCTCAGTAGGAAAGGCCCTATTCATTGGCCATGCCTCTGCATAAAAAGATGAAAGACTTAGGGCCTGATTTAGATCTCGGAAGAGGGAAATACTCCGTCACAAATGTGACGAATAGCCCATCCGCCATATTATGATCCCATTATATCCTATTGGGGTTGTAATACAGGGGATGGGATATCCGTCACGTTTGTGACGGAGTATTCCCCCCCTCCGCGATCGAAATCAGCCCCTTAATTTTATGGAATGGAGAGAGTTCGATAACACAAAAATGCCCAGGTTTCCTCAGATATCCTATCTTTTAGTGGAGTCAGAAGAGGTCCTTACTCATAATATAAAGGTGGACTCTATTCAGGTAACGTTGATTGGAAGAACAACAATACAACCAGATGCCTATTCTCCCATTGATGCAGTTGACAAGAAGGTGGAGAACGCTCTAAAAAGATCCTTCTCAGCTGAGTATCTATGCCTTATAGCTGCCACTCACTCAGCCTATGCGGCTAAAGCTTTAGTTCAAGATTTCAAAGCTCTATCAGTGACAATTCAGGAAGGAATGAACTGCTTAGACTTGATGGTACATATGGAGCAGGGAGTAAAATGTATGTCCAACATCTCTTCGAATGGCTTAAGATCAGCTTCCGTAGCTACAACCACCAGGGTTTTATCCAGAAGAAACCTGTGGATATGTGATTGAAAGGTAGATGCTACAGAAAAATCTTCACCTCTTTGGATGGTGGGAAATGGTGATATGTTGGATGCCGTGATCAGCAAAACCTTTAAAGACAAGAAGCACGCTGTACCCTACAAGGGTCAAACTTCAAGTTCTTATAGGCCTTGGGCACGTTTTCATATGAGTCAAGTCGGATGGTCTGCAATTCTCACTTATCCCAGAAGAATACATTTTGGCCAAGAAAAAAACAGAAAAGAACGATTCAGGCAACCAGTCTAGGACTTCCAAGTGAATGTCCTGACAACTATCCTCCTCCACCACCAGTTGTGAGTGGAAGAATTCAGCTACTTTTCCAAGCATGGGAAAGAGACACATCAGACCGCTGGGTCTTGAGCATCGTCAAGAGAGGGGCTATCGTATAGACTTCTCAGAGCTTCATTCAAACTCGGGACCCAGCCTTATTCCGATCCCCGAAGATCCTACCAAATGGGAATGCAGACCCGAGGACACTGACATGAGACTTCTTCTACCCCTCAGGCTCCTATTTCCTACCCACTTGATCAAAAGACCCCTACTTGAGCAGTGAGAGGAGATGCAAAGAGATCTATTACTGGTCTCCCCTAATGTTTGCAAGTAAGAGCAAATGTTTGAGGATGTAAATGAAAATCCTGAGTTGTTGGAATGGATCAGCTCAAAGTGTCTGCAATTGAGTTGCAAATTCCCTTGATAAAAAATGCTGAGATTGATACTACATTCAGCTTTGCCAAAGCAAAACCTTTATCTGATATCCTGAAAAGGGATGGTGCTCTTTTCCATCCAGTTTATGTAAGATTTTGCCGTCCTGTTGTCTGTCCTGACCAGAATCATCCACCTGGTCAGAGAGTGAGAGAAGGCCAAAAGGGTTACGCAAATGGCCTCCAATTCCCTCCAGTGGGTAGACAGGAGACCTTGAAACAGACACCAAATTCCCTGATTCCCAAAGGTAAATTTACACTTAGTAGTAATTTTATTATTGTTTTGGTATTCACAAACTACAAGTGTATTTATACTACTAGTAATTTTATGACTCCGTAGACTCCGCACTTATGGTGGAGACTCCACAGTCATAAATTACTAGTAGTAAAATTACACTCGTAGTTTGTGAATACCAAAACAGTAGTGAACTTAGCACAAAGTGTACGATTACCTCTGTGAATCAGGCCCTAAACGTCTGGGTAGAGACTATTCATTTCAAAATAGTAATATTGCAAAGCATCATCCCCTTGGTTTGCAGCCAGGATTTAATGACTACGACAGACCTTCAAGATGCTTATCTACATGTGCCAATCTATCCAAAGCATCGAAGATTTTTGTGCTTTGCAATCGGCCACTTTCACTTTCAGTTCGAGGTTTTACCTTTTGGACTTAAGTAGGCACCAGTAGTCTCCACCAAAGTGTTGGCCCCTTTAGTAGCTATACTTCTCTAGGGGGGGAATAATTTTGCACCCGCATCTAGACAACTGATTGGTTCATTCTTTGTCCAGAGTACAACTGCCCTGACCCTGACAGACTCCACAAACTCTATCCTGCTGTACATCCTAGATGCTTTAGATATGGACATGCAACTGGGGATTGGCTGCACGTGGGGTTCACATGCAGCCACTTAATGAATTTCTGCCAGAGTGTCTTTTTAGAAATTGGGAAAAAAACTGGCAATTAACTTCTCCCCCGATCCTTTAGCCGCTCTTTTTGCAAGAGCTGATATAGGCGAAGAGCTAACCTTTGGCCAGCGCCGATTTATCTTTATTGCAACTCTAGTAGCAAGATCACTAATCCTAGCCAATTGGAAATCCAAGACGACTCCAACAATCTCCCAATGGCTGACTAAAATGCAAAGTGTTTATAAGCGGGAAACTATCTATGTAAAAGGGTGGGTTCTGTATTTAAACTGAACAGAATATGGCAGAACTGGTATTGAACAGTCCTAGCAATTGGTAAATAATAATGTATGAATCGGCCATGATTAACTTATGCATTTTACTCCCTGAAACGAATTATGTATGCACTTTTAATGTTTAAATATTCATTTCTAATATGGATTTGGAATTATGTATACATCTTATCTATTCAAATGCTTGATGAAAACTTGGCCTTTTATGGGATTTAAGAATCTAATGAATTCTGGGCAAGGCTTGTTCTCAGAAGAAAAGACGGAAAACGTATCTTATGCACTTTACTACTGGAAATTAGATATGCATGTATTTAATATGTTTATTATCTCTTTCTCATGAATTTCGAATTCTATACCCACTTTATGTATTCATCTAATTGTTTAAGGAAAACGTGGGCTTTTATTGGATTTAAGATGAATTCTGGACAAGGTTTTTTCTCAGAAGAAAAGAAGAAAAGTATTTGTAATAGTGGAATCATATTGTGCTGGCTACTATATTTTTCTGTTGATCATTCTTAGCTACATTGAAAATAAAAAATACAAAAGAGTACAACTGCAACCTCAAATGGAGATAGTTCTGTCAGTGTTAAAGAGCTATGGTTTCCCGATAAACCTAGATAAATCAGAGCTACTCCATTGACAGCACAGGCGTTTTATGGGGGCAAGGTTCAGCACAGACATTACATCATGGCTGCAGGTTCAAGGGGATCTGGCAGCTGCATTATTTTGGTTCCTTTGGACAGGTTTCATCTTAACAAAGTCATTGTGCACATTCTGGGACACTGGAATCCAACATCTCAGGACTGATATCTTCATTGTCCTCTGATGCAGTTGGCCAGAAGAATTTACAATGGTGGCTGGACAGTCAGAATCTGCTGAAAGGGATCGATCCGCCTTTCTCCTCTAGTCCCTGTATTGTTTACAAAAGATGCCAGTGTGATGGGCTGAGGAGGTTGGATGGATTCTCATCAGACAAAGGGATTTAGTATCAGTCTAAGGTCTTCCAACTAGAGCCATTTTGGCCTTCTCTTACTTTCTGTTTGGGAAGGTGGTTCTGATCAAGACAGACAACATGACTGCAAAATCTTAAATAAACAAATGGGGTGGGGCTAGAGTCCTGTCCCTTTTTAGGATATCAGACAAAATTGTTGCTTGGCCAGAGCTGAATGTAGTTTCAATCTCAGCATTTTTTATCAAGGGGGTTGTAACTCAATTGTGAACAATTTGAGCCAGTCCATTCCAACATCTCAGGATTTTCATTTATATCCACAAACGTTTACTATAATTTGAAAACATTTGGAGGGATCAGTAATTGATCTCTTTGCATCTCCTATCAAAGCTCAAGTAGAGGTCTTTTGCTAAAGCGGGAAGGAGGTAGAATCCTGGGGAGTAGATGCAGTCTCTTGCCAGTGTTCTCGGGGTCTGCTTTATGCTTCCCTCTGATCCTGCAGCTTCTCCGATTCTTAATCAGGGTGAGGAGACAGAAGGCATCATGGATCTTGATTGGTCCAATATGGACCATGTCTGGCTGGTTTCCTCTTCTGATAGCCATGACAAAAAGATCAGGAGCTTTGAGTTCTCACCAATCCAGCACCCTGGTATTTCTGGTATTCAATCAAGATACATTGGCCAGGATCAAATTAGTGGCCTGGAGGTTGAAAGGATAGGTTACAGACATAGTTTGTTTTCAGCTGCTGTGGCTAGAACCCTTCATTCCACCAGGAGCTAATCTACTTTAAGATCCTACCAAAAACATTAGGAATCATAGAGTAGATTGTGTAAATCTAAGGATTTAGATCATCAGACTGCAGGCTTGCCTACATCCTTTCCTTTTTCTAGGATTGTTTTCCCATGGGGCTGGAAGGTTCCACACTGAAGATTCAGTGGGCAGCCATCAGTGCTTTTAGGGAAACCAAAAGAAACACTTCAGATGAGGAAGGTTTGCTACATTGTTCATTTAGGGATTTATTATTATCAGCGCTGCTTCCGTACCTACTTTTCCTTTTTGGGGTTTGTATTTAGTTTTATAATCCTTGAAAGATCCCCCTTGTGAGCCTCTAGAGTCACTCAACATCAAGACCTTGAGACTAAAATCCTTTTTTTCTTGGGTCACTCACTTCCAGAAAAAGGCATGGGGAGTTGGGCTCACTATTATGGAGAGCACCTTTCTGTAAATTTTGTGAGGATAGGATTGTCCTTCACCAAGGTCCAGCTTTTGTGCCGAAAGTGAACTCTCCTTTTCATAAGGATCAATAAAGGAAATCCTTTTGTCCCAGTTCTTTGCTCACTCGCGGTCAGAGGAAGAAATGAGGCTTCCCAAGTTGGATGTATCCATATATCTGGATACAGTATCCTTCGTAAAGCTGCCAACTCTTTATTTGTTAATTGTGGATGAGCTAAGCAGGGTGAAAAAACATCCTGGTCCTGGGTTCACTTCCATCTGGGAAATCTCAAAACACGATAGATGGCCACAAGGTCTGGACACGCTCCTTAATAGAGAGTACAGCTAATGGAGCCAGGGGATTTGTCACCAATGTATGTGATAACAGTGGAAGAGCTTTAGGGTACATTCAGCAGGTTCCCTGGCACCTAAGGAAATCCTAAAGCAAGGAAGTCTATTGGCTCGACCGTGCATGGACACCTCTGCTGTAGAACCTGGCAACAAACCGCTGACCACTGCTTTGAATGGGCAGGTACTAAGTTCCTGAACTTCTTTATTTGAAAGAGAGAGTACCAGCACTTAACATCTCTGGAGCAATACTGTTAGTGCAAGAGTACTGGCCCTTCTCAGTAGCAGAGGGGCATAGTGAGTACCTGCACTTGTAGATTTCCATTTAAAGTACTGCTGATGACTTACGATGGGAAAGTGCTGTCAATTTACATATCAGCACAAATCAAAGTGTATACAAAGAAGAGTTATGAGTGGCGTATAATGTACATTAACTCAACATGTAAGTGAACTCTATCTGTCGCTCAGGTGTTAAATCAAAGATGTAAAAGCATCAGAGAACATGCAGGTGGAAGATCAATGGCGTATGTACAGTAAAAAACAGCTGTGTGCTGTTGACTTCATTGGTCAACATTTACATGACTTGACAACTGCATTCACAGGAGCATGTCTTGGCTAACAGAACAAAACCAAAGGGGATGATGGACGGAGTGTTGAACATTGCAAGCACTCACCCCCAGTCAACTGATCTGGGTTTAATCCATCATCATTCTTTAGCTCACTCCGCCACCCCAGTTCAGGCCCTGGCAAACCTCCAACACACCACATTAAACAGAGCATGCCACACACACCTCGCTTCAGACACGCTTACCATCACCATCTCTGCTGAAAGCACAGACGTATTTCTGGTAATTCCGTTTGTTTGTTCGTATCCATGACTCGCTCCCTGCCACCCTCCCTTTGAAAGTGCATTTGTCACCCTGAGTGGGACGGGTATGCCCAGACGTGGGTCCCGTGCTCTCCATGCCACTGGAGTCAAGCTATCCTGGCTGATGAGGGCTGAAAGCCCGAAACCGGTCCTAGGATGCTTGTTTCCAGTCCAGGAAGGACCTGGCCTGGCAGTTCGGGCTGGACTGTTCCCATTGGGCGCAGGGTCAAGACTGATTTGCATATGGCTGGGTCCAAACTGGAATGGCATGGTGAGCAAAAAAACAATGGATTTAGGCCCAGATCTTTGTACTGGGGTGAATGTATGACATTGTTCTGCATTCTGTCCATCAATTGTTGTTTTTGCATTTGGCTAACAGAACAACAAGGATCACATGTATTAAGGAAAACGGGATACTGAGGGCAACAGCAGTGACGGAAGGCAAAGATCTTACACAGAAAAGAATGGCACCATTTTTAGGAAAAGACTGTCTGTAATTTCGGATCCCATCTTCTTGTAGCATTATAACCTGGAAAGAGCTGACCACCATCCACAGCTATCACAGTTCTTCAATATTTGGGCTTGATGTAGACAGCTTATACCTACAATTGTACCTGCAATTGTAGACTAGCCTGATTGGCACATTTCTTGCCTCACTTTGATTTCCACATCGCATTAAAGCTAGGATCATAGGTGATCAATGCAGATGGGCTGTATGTCAGAATATCATCTACAGAAACTTCGTCCCATTGGCTGTAGATTTTCTATTATTAACTCCAAAGGGACTTGAGGCCAGATGTACAAACCCGTTTTTGAGGCCGCCAACGGTCCGATTCACAGAATCGGGCTGTTTGCAACCACAAAAAAGGTTTTTAAAATGCACGTTTGCAACCACAAAAAAGGTTTTTAAAATGTTCAAAAGCCAAATTGCGATTTGATAACCCTTTACCGAATCACCATTTGGGGTTGTGAATTAGTATTTGGAAAGGACGTGTTTAGGGCGTCCCTTCCTAATATCGATTCACAGTGGTATGTGTGAATGTTTTGTAACCATATTACGATCGCAAAACATTTATTTTTTACCCACATCTCAAGGCTGTTGGTAACCATTCGCAAATGAGAAGGGGTCCCCATGGGACTTCTTCCTTTTGTGAATGTTGATAGAAATATTTTTTAAGAGCAGGCAGCAATCCCACTGACCACTAATCTTTAAAAAAAAAACTTACAAGTTTCATTTTTTTCTTTTTAAACATATCACTTTTTCATTTAAGGAAAAAAGGCTGCATTTAAAAAAAAAAGATTGTTTTATTAAAAAGCAATCACAGACATGGTGGTCTGCGGACCCCAGCAGGCCACCATCCTTGTGATGGTTGCAATTCCTAATGGGTAGCAAACTGTAACCTCCCTCACTAATATTCATGAGGTAGGTCTATTGTGACCCCATTAGGAATCACTATTTCCAACTTCTGGGTTTTTGTACATTCGTTTTTGTGATTTCCTAATTGAGATTCCCAAAGAAGCACAATTAGGAAATTGCAATCTCCTAATTTTGTACATATAGCCCTATATTTTGGTTGGCAATATTTAGGATATGATATATATGTCTGACGAGATTCACACAACGGTATATCAGGCAGACCCCTTGTCAAGAAAATACAATAAAGAAGGAGAGATGGCTGGAGGAATTACATTTTTATCAGTGTAAAAATCCTGGCTATCATTCAGAATCCAGACATAAGCTGTTATTATCACATTGGGGTGTTAACCCTGTAGTTAATGTTGTCTTCTAGTAACATAACAAATCTGTCCATGTCATGGTATTTTTTTTATTATGGTGGGGGGTGGGGATAAGGTACAACAGTTAGATGGTGGACAAGTGGGAGGGGCATGCAACATAGAGAACAACTGAAGGAGGCAGCCTGGGGATAAGCAACATAGGCAACAACGGAAGGGGGCAGGTGGTGGCAAGCAACAGGGAGACCAGAAGGGAGACAGGTGAAAAGATGCACTGTGGTAGAGTACTTAAACACAAAGGAAAAAAAGTGTGCATACAAAAATGAGCAGTGGAAAGTCACATGTAATACATCTATGTTTGAGGCGCGAGACAAACAAACGAAGAAGAAGGAAGCCTACGGCAGGCAGCTAATAAGAAGTAAGGAAATGAAAGTGCCAGTGAACGCAACCAATGCTAACCAATGGGTGGTCTCTAAGCCCACTCATAGAAAACAAAAGGCCTCAAAGAGACAGCATGGTGGGACTTAATAAATAAACATAGACCTGTCTGCTCACAGCTGATATTATATTTGAGTGAAGGAAGTGACCCGATTAGGGTCACCCGGGTCAATCGCGACCACCTCTCAGCCTTCCAAACAAATGAAGAGTCGGTCAGACAGTAGAGAATACAAACCAAAGTTATTTATTAGTCATACAATCGAGCGGAGTCCAGTCTGACCAGCCTCCTTGGATTGCTGCAGAGGGACTGACCCCCGCCAACATGGTAATACATAATATACATTTCCAGTACCCCTAAAGACACGCCCAGACTGGAATTTTCCAGTTAGTAGCTGGTGAACAAAGGAGACACAGAAGGATGAGCTGCAATCCTGAGACCGGGTACATGCTATCTCAGTTCCAAGGTTACTCTGCCCGTGCCAGCCACTCTAAGGGTGGGAGCAGGCCTATCTAACGGGAAAGGTATGTAATGACAAAACAGTCTATTCATTAGTGCAGCGAAGCTCACCCTTGAAGGAATACAAAGAAAGTATCAAGGCTGCTTTCTGCTGAGGCAAACAGAATGAGACAGAAGTTTAGTTTCGATCATGGTGTAAAATGGCGGCTGAATACAAAATGGTGCCGCAAATGCTAACTTAAATCGTACAATGCAAAGAGAAGTCGACCAAAAACATTTTCCATTCCAACAGACCCTCCTTTTAGCATTTGCTAACACATTTTGCTACTGTCTAAAAGCAAACAACTCCTTGCATATCATGAAAACTACTGCTACATGTTAATACACACATTATCAATATTAAAAAATGCCTTCATCTATTGTCATTAGGTCTTGGATATCCTGCATCATCATGGCCGTTGTCTTAGGGTCATGTACTGGAACCTTCGGTTTGGGTGTCAGTGTTTTTACACAGTAAGCACAGCAAGCAGGAAGACAATGTATGCACAAGCAACAGGCGAAAATTATACCAGCAATTGCGACTAGGAAGATAAGTATCTTCCAACTCCAGGACGCAAATAGACCCCAGAACCATCCAGAGAAAGTCCATGTACCATTTTCTTGGTGGATGCCAGATGCGAGCCTATGCAACTTCTGGATGGCAGCATATACATTAGGGGCGTGGTCTGGGATGTATACACAACAACTGCTGCCAATGACGCGACAGGACCCTCCCCGGTCAGCAAGGATGATGTCTAACACCATCCTGTTTTGTAAAGCAACGAGCCTAGTATCCTGAAGCTCAGCTGTAATATTTGTCAAAATCCGTGCTGTGGTATTAATGACCCCTTCCACAACTCTTGTGAGTCGACGAATGTTAAGGCTATTGGACATAGGGCCCCAGAAGGGTATGATACCCTTCATGGCATCTGTAAACTGCTGCAGAGTGGTGTCTGTCTGATCTACATCTTCTGTATTAATAACTCTTCTAACTCGGGGCAAGTGTGTACTCCTACGCCACAATCGATGGTCCTTATGGTAATTGGACGGTGCTATGTACACTGGGGGAAGAAGGAAAGAGAGGTAGCAGGTACCTGAACTTCCCCTAGGAAGCCAAACATAAGCTTGAGACCAAAAACAAAGTAGACATTATGCGGTGGGAGCAAGGGCAGACTACTAGTCGTACTCAGCGGATATGTGTAATTGCAATTACTCTCTCCCACTTTTACCTTCCCTATTCCCTGGACACAAAACCCAGATGTCGTGTTAACTACTGACACTGGCATCGCCTCATCCTTAGTAATATTGCGTATCTGGAAGGATCGGAAATATTCAGCGGCATTAAACCCTTGAAAATCCAACATTTCATTTCGAAGTCATGTTTCATTCTTTTTTAATAATTTTTATTCGTTTTATACTCAGCACATCATACAGCTGTGATTATGACATAGTAAAGTGCAAATTATGGTACATCCCCATTCGCATTATTGTATCTACTAGGTGGGGGGCAAACGCCATGTACGACATTACTATCCAACAATGACAACAATAATTCACTTCAGAGATTAACAGCTTATGATACTGTTCAAAGCAATGTCCAAACATAACATAAAGGAAATAAACCATTAAACTTAATACCACCGTCCTAATGTGTCTGTCCTATAAGTATCACAAGTATGTTCCCGCTGTGTATGTCGGTTATGCAGAGTGTAAACTATCAGAGTCCTGCTGTTGTGGACGCAACTATGTAAGCAGAGTGATGGAGGGGTTATGCAAAGTAGGTGTTGCGGTACGTGTGAGTGTGTGTGATCGGGGAGGGAGGTGGGGGACTATAGTGTGTGAGTGCCGCTCCCACGTGTATATGACCCAGCTCTTCGGCTATAGGCGTGTCCTAGCATGGGTATGGGAGGGATCTAGGGTATGTTAGCCAGGCGCAGTGTCGGCGCCGTCGACATGTGCCATGTTTTATTCTTTACCTTCTCATATATATTCATACAAGCTGTTGGGGACAATGTACTCAGGGTCCCTTGCCCTTCTGACCTTGTGGGAGCAAACCCCTGATGGAAACGTATATATTCTATTACTATACGAGAGTCAGCAGATGTCATGTTCATAGCAGAAGAATGAAAATGATGATGCACCATAGTAAATAGCTCAAACCATCCCTCGCAACTCCCCAGATAGGATAATGGCATTGATAACAAAACATCATTCTTATGCGTAACTGAAGGGAGTAAGCCACAGATCCAACAATTAGTTGCATTGGACATGTCGTGGGCCTGGTGCAGCATTTGCAAAAATACATTGTCTACATATGTTTTCCGATGTTCTCCTTTATGAGGGGCCAGAGTAACAAACACACGTTCAGGGGGGACAGTCGTTGTACCAACCAAGGAATGTACTGGATATTTCTCCTCCAGGAACCATGCTATACTAAGGACTGTTATTAGGAAAATCACAACAATCACTACAAAAACTATTTTACTCTTTGTGACCAAGCAGACCAACTAGATCCATCCAGCTCTAAACGCGGAGCCGCAAATGGCTGCTCTTCCTCAGTAATGGGTCGACCAAATGGGTACATTTTAATCAGAGAAAAGGAAATGCAATAGGGCTGATGGCAAGAAGACAAAAAGGGGCAAATGTTCCCAGTGTCTGTCAGAGCCTCACTGGTAGACTCCTATTGTTCATCAACATTGGTGCTATTGAGCACCAGCGGTGGAGCTATGCGATCCCAGCTCGTAAGGAAATCCCACGTCGCTCAGGATAAGGTGCCTCCCTCCAGGGACGCACGTTCGGTCTATCCTGTCCAATGTCCGAACAATGCACCAATCTCGCCTCTCCCTAAACTACCGTTGGTACCACAGACAAGGTACACCCTATTTCTTACAGTCCATCCCTACAAATCTGACTTCTCCTTTGGCACACTGTTCCTCCGTCGGGGCCCAAATTGTACCTAGCTACTCCAGGCACAGAAGGGTCAGTAAAAAGGGGATCAGAAACAGAGGGACCAGTGGAAAGGGGCTCTTCAACAGCCTTGATCTCTGGGGGCACTGCAGCATTTAGTACCTCATCGTTCTCTGCTTCCGTTAGGGTCCAGGTGAGTCGGGCATCCGAAAAGGGGACAAACCGTGGGACCTGCTCCCATTCCGAGTCCTCAATTCCTTCAGCGACCCATTGGTCGTAAGGTAGGGGTAGAGGCACTCTGCGGCAGTGTTGGGTATGAATCCAGTTCTTTCGGCCGGTGACCTTCACGGCAGTGCGCGTGGCAAGGAGAACCTGGACCGACCCATTCCACCTCTGCTCCAAACTTCCTTTCCTCTGAAAGTGGCGAATGAGGACAAAATCTCCGGGCCAAATATCATGCCCTGGCCCCTCGGGTACTTGTGGAAGAGCGTCTTGGATCTGTTGGTGAATAGAACGCAGACTTTTACTTAACTCATACAGATAGTCCACTAACAGAGGATATTCAATTTCCGAAAAACAACGAGGTCGCGGGACGCCCCAAACATTTGCTGGACACCCAAACACGACCTCGTAGGGAGACAGTCCTGTCCTAAAATGAGCCGTGGCTCTCGTAGACAAAAGGACTAATAGTAAAGCATCTGGCCACTACAACCCCGTGCTCTCCTGAATCTTTGCTAACTTCAGTTTGAGAGTACCATTGTACTTCTCAACCAAGCCTGCTGACTGGGGCTGATGTGCGGCATGAAATTTCTGTCGCACATGCAGTCCCTCACACACTAGTTGGATAACTTTCGCATTGAAGTGACTTCCATTGTCACTCCAAATCAAACGGGGCAAGCCGAAGCGAGGACAGAACTCTTAGAGGAGCACCTTTGCAGTCGCTATGGCTGTGTTTTCTTTGGTGGGGTAAGCCTCAACCCATTTACTGAATGCACAAACTACCACTAACACATATTTCAAATTATTGACTCGATCCATCTCAATGTAGTCCATTTGGAGGACCTCAAAAGTGTAAGTGGGAGGTGCAAAATTACCAGGTGGTGTAGAGGTACCTTTTCCAGGGTTATGCATCATGCACACCAAACAATATTTGGCCAAATGGGCGGCCATTTTGGGGATATTGTCATTATGCCATACAGGATCTAACAATTTACAGATACCTTTTGCACTGATATGGGCTGGCCCGTGCGCCATAGTGACTACGGGGAGAACGTATGCATATGGTAACATCCATCTCTGTTTCCCTGACTTATCTGTCCAACACCCTTCCTCATCCAAACGTGCTGTGCTTTCCTGCCATACTGGTAACTCCTCGATCGTTGCCTCAATCTGAATCTCCTTAACATTTGCCAATGTATCCTCAAACATAGTAACCTCGGGCACCCACCTAGCTGGACCTGCTACAAACATCCTTTTCATCTTCGTTCGAGCTGTCTCCTTAGCTGTCTGGTCTGCAAATGCATTCCCTCTACCCACATCATCAGTTATTGTCTTGTGGGCGCTACATTTTATTATCGCTAATTTCTTGGGGAGTGTCAGGGCAGACAAAAGCCAATTTTGAATCTTCATCCCAAGGGAAGTGAGAAGCCCCCTCTCTGCCCAGAGTCGCCCAAAATTATGGGCCACTCAAAAAGCGTACTGGCTGTCATTATAAAAATTGACAGCCAGTCCCTCACTCAACTCGCAAGCTCGGATAAGGGCAACGAGCTCTGCAGCTTGGGCCGACTGGTAGGGAACTCGTGACGTCTCAACTACGGTGTGTAGTGTTGTGATTGCATATGCAGCTGTCGTAGTACCATCTGGTAGCTTAAAACAAGATCCATCGACATATAGTTCCCCTTGGGGGTCAGATAAGGGAACATCGGTCAGGTCTTCCCATCCCTTTGTCTCTTCCTCTGTCCGAAAAATACAATCATGTATATCAATTTCCTCACTCTCAGAAGGGAGGGGTAGCAACGTGGCTGGGTTTAGAGTGGCACATCTTTTAATCATGACATGTGGTGCAAAGAGAGTCAATTCATAGCCAGTCAGACATGCACTGGTGAGGTGCTGTGTCTTAGTTTTATTTAAAAGTGTATCCACAGCATGGTATACCATGACTGTGAGGTCGGTATCAAGTACGAGCCCAGCCGATTGCCTTATAGAGATGGCCACTGCCGCGACCGCTCTTAGACAGCTCGGGAGGGCTCTTGCGACAGGGTCAAGAAGAGCAGAAAAATAAGCCCACGGTCGTTGCTTACCTCCAAAGGCCTGTGTTAAGACACAAAGCGCAAAACCGGCCGTCTCGTGTACGTACAGCACGAACGACTTCATATAGTTAGGCGTACCAAGCACAGGTGCAGAGCAAAGCGCAACTTTTAATTGCTCAAAAGACTGCTGACATTCAGGCGTCCAAGGCAGGGGTTCATGCACATCTTTAGTGGTTAGTGCGAGCAGGGATTTTGTTAGTAACGAATAATTAGGGATCCATTGGCGACAGTAGGAAGTAATGCCAATAAAAGCGTGCACATCCCTCTGAGTTTTAGGGATAGGCATTTTAATAATGGTGCTGATGCACTCAGGGGTCAATCTCCTACCCTCCTTCGACAGTAGGTGACCTAAATAGGTGACCTCCTGTCGACAATATTGAAATTTAGAAAGGGACACTTTATGTCCGTGGTGAGCCAAATGCAGCAACAACTTAACCGTACTGTCTTTGCATCCCTTTTCAGTGTCAGAAGCAATGAGAATAATATCCACATACTGAAGCAATACATTACCCGAGGGAAGCGTGAGGGAGTCCAATTGGGCTTTCAAGGCTTGGCAATATATACTATGGCTCTCAGTATAGCCCTGAGGAGCTCGACAGAATCTAAAGCTTCTGCTAGCTAGGGTAAAACCAAACAAGTGCCTGCTGTCGGGATGGATCGCGATACTAAAGAATGCATTTTTCAGATCAATGACAGAAAAGAATTTAGCAGAGGAAGGAATCATTGTCAGAAGGGCAGTAATGTCAGGGACCACTGGGAACTGAGGAACTACTATCTTATTAATTGCGCGCAAGTCAATTACAAAACGATAAACATCAGAGTGGTCATCAGAGACCCCGAAGGCGCCCTCTTAAGGATGGGAAGAATAGGGCTATTGCACACATTAGCAGTCGTCTCCTCCACCACTCCCGACTCAATCAAGTCCTGTATAATCCGCAACAAAGCTCCCTCCCCTGCTTGCGGTATTTTGTACTGAGGAATACGAGGCAAGATAGCATTGTCTTTAATCTTAATAGAAACTGGTGGTATCTGTAAGAGTTCTACGTCTGTGTCACCCGTCGCCCATAACGTGGAGGCCAATCCTTAAACTCAGCAGGGAGAGGCGCATCTTTGGACAGACACTGCTTAGTGCTGACCACATTCGGACCCATCGTCATGTAAACACCGTCCGGGGAACAATAAATTGTTGCATGCAACTTCTTTAATAAATCCAAGCCCATCAGATTTTCACCACAATTAGATGTCAACAAGAATGGTGAATCTACAGTAAAAGGACCTATAGTCAGCATAAGAGGTTTGGAAATGGGGCTCACAACCGATACACCAGAAAATCCTACCGAAACATTATTATGGCCAGACAGAGCTGCCCCGGGGACCAGTGAACGGGAAATAGAGCTATTCATAGCACCTGTATCCACCAAAAATTCCTTAGCTGAGCCATGAAAATCTGCAGTAACGTAAGGACCGTGCAGATCTACAGGTATCTGAACTGGTCCTTCACCCTGTCCCTGGCTGTCCTAGCTGTAAGACATCCCTGTCACCTCATCTAGATCATAGTCATCGTGGTAGTATTGTTTGCCCCTAGTGTCGTCAAAGTAGTTCTGGTCAGTGCGACCCTTCGATGTCCCAACAGCCTGAACCCTGTCCTGGCCACCGTCTCCGAGACCCTCGTCCCCTCGGGACCGCCACCTAATGCAAAAGCACAGGACACTCGCTGCGCCAGTGTCCCTCCTCTTTACAGTATGCACACCGATTCAGTCCTACAGGCGTAGTGTTCCTGCTAGCACGTGGAAGCTGTCGGTCCGGACCACCACGTCCTCTACCATTCCCTCGAGAAGCCTGTTGCAATAACACCTTTGTCTTCAATTCTTTGTGCTTTTTCTCCACCTTCTCCTCATTTTCCCTGTGTTCATAATACAGTGCCATACTCAATATTACAGAAGGGGAGGAGGTAGTCCAAGTGCTCTCCGAAGCCTGCAACCGAGTCGCGATCTCAGGAAGCAGGTTCGTAACAAATCTGTTAACGAACAATCGGAAACCTCCCTCCACCGACAAATCCTGTCCGCTAAAATCCAGAAACACCCCCTCAAATCGAGTGAAAAAATCAGACACACTTTCATCTTTCTTCTGCCGACATGCCGTTAACTTGTCCCAATCTACCCTTCTTGGTGGAATAAGAGAATGCATATAGGTAATAATCCGGCCAGGCAAAGCTAGTATCTCGGCCTTAGGCTTCTCACCAGGCTTCCTCTCCTGGTCCCACACCTTAATCTGATCCAGGTACCACCCAATTCTGCAACCTGGGCCTGTGTGTGAACCTGCCTCCAAATATCAACGGGTACCAATAAACCAAAGAACATTTCAATATCTGCAAGCGTCATCACTGTTGATGAAGCAGCCTCTGTCAATTCCTTATAATATGCAGTATAATTTTTTCTAGGGTCGGGTAACTGAGTCTTAAGGGACAAAACCTCACTCCTCTTCCATGGAGTATAAACCCATTGTTCCTGGAACCGGGCCTCTACCCGGGGTCTAGTGACAATGTTATGCTAATCCCGTAGCTCTGGTATCTCAGGGTGATATATGGGGTGGACTTCTCTCATCGGGAATTGGGACACTGTCTTCGGGCTCTTCTCAAGCAGCCTACCTCGATAAGCGACCAGTGTTGCGACATTACCAAAGACCTTACTAGGTGCCATATCAGCAGCCTACACATTGTCCCTAATATCATAAATAATCTGGGGTGCGGCATCATTGAAACACTGTTCCCACAGTCCAATCTAAGTAGCCGACATGTGCTTAAGGGCATGCTGCTGCACAAACGGCTCATAATGTTTCATCACACTCCACACATCCTCCACACTGTAAATGGGGTGATGAGCCCAATGAGCGACCTGATTGGCTACCACCTTCTTCTCTTCATCGCCCACTTCAGATCGTATCAATATCCACCCCAGTCGCTCCTTAGCTGTCGCCCAGTCTCGTCCCCCAATCCACGTACAGGCGTTCCACTAAGTACTGTCGGGGAATGAAGGAAAAGGGAAGGAGTAGTAACAGAGGGAACGTGCACCAATGTCGCTAATGATTGTGTCATAGGTGTAAGAGCTGGAGAGAGAGAGATGCTGAAACAATAGGCGTAGCAGGAAGACTCGCGGTCATCGCAGGCGCAGAAGGCGAAGCCAAAGAAAGGACAGAAGGCGCAGTGGCCAAAGCAGCTGGATCAATAACAGAAGAAACAGAAACAGCAGAGGCAGAAGAGACGGACGATTGAGGCTGTGGGATGGCAGGATATATTTTCTGCGGGGCTTATGGGGGTGGAGGTCGAGCATCTAACAATCCCTCCACAAATGTATCATTTTCTTCTCGAGCAACATAAGACTTTTCACATTGCAATCGAAACTTCCTATCAGCACACTCTATCCCTTTCTCTGTTTTCTGTCTATCATACGCTACAGATTTCTGAGTCAATGTCTGCATTTTTCCCTTCCAGGCCTCCTTTTCTGCTTTCACTCGTCTCTGTTTAGCTCGTCTCTGTTTAGTTAGATCAACTGCCTACTTCTTTTCGCAAACAATTTATCCTGTAGAAATTTAATTTTCTGTTCATCAAAAGTGTCCTTCAATGGCCACTGCAACTCGGAGTTGTCCCTCGTATATTTGTGCCATAACGTACTAAACATAATAGGGCCAAGGCCATGCTTTGCATACATGTCGAAATTAGGAGTGCCTTCTGGAGGCGCTGGCTGACTTTCTTCCAATCGAGCATCAGCAGAACAGCAACGACAGCTCAAACAAAACACCTTGCTAAGGCACTGCATTTTCAAAGAAAACAAGTTCACTATTTATGCCGAGCAGATATTTGCAAATATCTTACCAAAATTGGTCCTCAGACCTCATCAAATACAAACCAAAGTGGTACCATGTTCACAAGGAACTCAAACAAATTCAAGCGCTTGTCCAAAAACGATCCTCAGACCGTACCAAACACAAACCAAAATGGCGCCATAGCCACAAAGAACCAAAGCAAACTCACCTGGTGCACATAGGCCAAACAAATTTATTCTCCACTGCCGACTCTTCGGACCAAACGGTCAGATCCAAGGGTTTCGCCGTGCAGGACCCCAGCCGGGATGACCACTGGGCGGGGCACCGCCCTGTCAGACAGATGGGGCAGCTGCGAGTACCAGACTCTCTCGTGCAGGGATCCCCGGTCGGCACGTCCGACCCGAAGCGGCCCCGACCTCCTCACCCATCTGTGGGCGAGGAAGGGCCACACCCAATGGGGTCCCTGTTCGGGCGCCAACCGAAGGAAGTGACCCGATTAGGGTCACCCGGGTCACTCGCGACCACCTCTCAGCCTTCCAAACAAATGAAGAGTCGGTCAGACAGTAGAGAACACAAACCAAAGTTATTTATTAGTCATACACTCTAGCGGAGGTCAGTCTGATCAGCCTCCTTGGATTGCTGCAGAGGGACTGACCCCCGCCAACATGGTAATACATAATATACATTTGCAGTACCCCTAAAGACACGCCCAGACTGGAATTTTCCAGTTAGTAGCTGGTGAACAAAGGAGACACAGAAGGATGAGCTGCAATCCTGAGACTAGATACATGCTATCTCAGTTCCAAGGTTACTCTGCCCGTGCCTGCCACTCTAAGGGTGGAAGCAGGCCTATCTAACGGGAAAGGTATGTAATGACAAAACAGTCTATTCATTAGTGCAGCGAAGCTCAACCTTGAAAGAATACAAAGAAAATATTGAGGCTGCTTTCTGATGAGGCAAACAGAATGAGACAGAAGTTTAGTTTCGATCATGGTGCAAAATGGCGGCTGAATACAAAATGGTGCCGCAAATGCTAACTTAAATCGTACAATGCAAAGAGAAGTCGACCAAAAACAGTTTCCATTCCAACATGAGCAAACAGTTGTTTGAATAACCACAAAGTAATTGAAAATTAAATGTGTAACAAAAATGATATTTGAGGTGCTGTAATCATAGTCGCCAATTTACTAAACTTTAGCATAAGTGCTCATGTGACATAATATGGTGCTACCTGATACAAATTATCGCAAACAAGTGGCTAGCAACTTTCATGCACAAAAAGGAATTTTGCTCAGAAAATGTAAAGCAATTTAAGTGCCAAGACACCAAGGCATTGCGTAATGCAACTCCCTTATACCGGTCTGGCTCCAGGATTCGGGATCTGTGAGGGCCATGAAGAAGCATGGATGGGCCATGATGATGATTGGATTTGCATAGCATCTCCCAAGTGTCTGAGACCTGGGTTTGGGCATGCTGGATGGTCTTGTAGGGAAATGAGCTGCATACCATGCTTACTGTGGGGGTAGTGCTTACTAGTTTTAATATGGGGTATATTTTCAAGGAGCTAGCGCCGCCACATCATTTTTTTTGACGCAGTGGCAGCTCAATCAGAACTCCACACTGCTCCATATCTACAAGCTGATGCATTGGGCCCAATGCGTCGGTTTGTAGAGGCCTGCGTCCATTATACCTGTGTCAGGTATAATGTATGCAGGGTAGACGGTCCCACGTTAACAGCTACGTAGAACTGACACAGTGAAATTTACAACATTTCACTGCATCACTCTACGAGTTGACTGCGTCAAAATCTCTACGCCTTCTCAAACCAGGTGTAAGGATTGATGTAGGGCTTTTAACATGGGAATCGCCTCTGTGTTCTGACGCATTGCTGGAGTTGTGTCCGTCTTACGACTAACTCCAGCGATGTGTCACTTTAGTGCCGACAGATGTGTCAGAATTTCTAGAAATATCAGTGGATCCTTGCGCCATGGAGCCCTGTATTGTAAACACAGCACATCCATGGCGTCGTTAGGGCAATTAATGCCGATACATCAGTTCTTGTAAGTATGCCCCTCTGTTTTTAAGAGTTTGTTTTGGACCTAAGTTCTGTATCTCTTTTGCTCCCTCTGTATCACTCTTGTCTCTCTCTGTCTCACCTCCTTTCTCTCCACCACACCCTCCTTTCTCTCCACCTCATCCTCCTTTCCCTCCGCCTCACCCTTCTCTGCCTCCGCCTCACCTTGCTCTTGTCACCCTCTGCATCATCCTGCCTCATCGTCACCTCTTTTCACCGCGGTACTGAAACCTAGATCCTCCAGGGATACTGAGCCCTAGGTCCCCCAGGGGTACCGAGCCCTAGGTGCCCCAATAGTACCACATTTTTATGCAATTTCTCCTTGGGAGGTTGTATCTATGTAGTGATTTATTGTGGAGGATGTGCCTTGAGCTCAAAACTCAAACTGCATGTATTATGTAGAGAGCCATAGGTCCCAAAACAATACCCCAGGGGTTGGGGGTACAGAGCCATAGGTTTTTCACAAGTACTAAGCTCTAGTTCCCCCAAGGGTACAGAGACCTAGGTCCCAGAGTGGATAACAAATATTGGGTACCCCAGGGGAACCGATCCGTAGGTGGATCAGGAGTACGGAGCCCTAGATCCCTAAGAGGTACTGAATATTGGATCCCTCTGCGGTCCGAGCCCTAGGTCCTCAGGGTGTACCAAATATTGGGTTTCTCAGGGGTACCAAGGCCTCAGTGATCTGGAAGTACAGAGTAGTGTCCCCCCTGGTGGTACTGAGCCCTAGGTTCCCCAGGGGTACCGAGCCCCAGGTCCCCCAGAGGTAACGAGCCCTAGAAGCCCCTGGGGTTATAAATGTTGGCTTCCCTGAGGGTCCTGAGCCCTAGGTCCCCCAGATGTATCAAGCCCTAGGTCAACCTGGAGTATCAAACCCTAGGCCACCCTGGAGTATCAATCCATAGGTCCCCTAAGGATACTGAAGCCTAGTGGCCTTGGGGCACCGAACCCTCGGTCCCCTGTGGGTACCCTAGGGGTACTATGCCCTAGGGGCCCTGGCGATACTGATTAGTGGGTACCCCTGGAGTACCAAGCCCTAGGTCCCCCAGGGGTACCGAGCCATAGGTCTCCCAGCAGTACCGAGCCCTAGGTCCTCTGGGGTACTAAACCCTATGTCCCCCAGGGGCACCAAGCCCTCAGCCCCGCAGGGGTACCGAATTATGGATCCCCAGGGGTACCAAGCCTCAGGTCCCCCGGTAGTACCAATATCTAGGTGCTCCGGAGGTATCTAGTAGTGGTTCCCCTGGGGTACTGAGAACTAGGTCTCCCAGGGGTACCAATCCCTATGACCCCTGGGTGTACCGCGACCTATGTGCCCCGGGGGCACTGAGTACTGGGTCATCCCGGGGTACCGAGTCTTAGGTCCCTCAGGGGTACAAACACAATGGTACTGAGCCCTTGGTCCCCCGGGTGTACCAAGCACTAGGTGCCCCAGGGGCACTGAGTTGTGCTTCCCCCTGGATACTGAGCCTTACGCTCCTCATTGATACCGAACCCTAGGTCCCCCAGGGGTAGTGAACCCTAGGTCCCACAGGCGTACCTAATGTTGGGTATCCTAGGTGTACCGAGCCCCAGGTCCCCAAGGGCAACTAAGCCCTAGGTCCCTTAGGGGTTCTAAATATTGGATCCCCCACATGTACTGAGCCGTAGGTCCTCCAGGGCTACCGAATATTGGGTCCACTGTAGTTTCGAGCCTTATGTCCCCTATGGGTACTGATTGATGAGTGATGTAGCCTCTGACCCAGAGCCTTGAGGAGGTGGGTGGAGCAAAGATGTTTGCTGGTCTTTTGTGTTGTGTGATATGGTGCCATGTAGCAGTTCGATTGGCGATTGGTGAGATGAACTGTTAAGTTTATTATAGTGTGGGTTTGGAAGGTGTGGTGTTGAATTGTTCTGATTGGTGTGATATGTTTGGAAGCTTGTTTTGGTAGTTGTTAATAGTTCGGCTTGTTACAGCGAATGATGGTCGCTATTATTAATCTGTGTGGAGAGTTGTGACAAGGCCAGTATTATGGTGGGGTGTTTGTGTTCTGTATTGCATTAATGCAGACTGATTTGTGTTGCACTGGTGGTATTTTAAGGCTTGGCATGGTGCTCATGTTCTTGCATGTTAGTGGGTAATGTGATGTGGTATCTGACATGCTGCTCCATTTAGGTACAATATTGCTTTTGGTGTTTAGTGCTGTGTTGCATGTATCCACATTTTTTTATGTGATTTGAAGTAGTGTAGTCAGGGCCTTATTTATAAAGGCCTACGTCATTTTGCGCCGCCGTTGCGTCACTTTTAGTGACGCAGCAGCGGCGTAAATAATGCGCCATATTTACGAAGTGACGCATCTGGGCAGATGTGGCAATTCGTAAACCCCTGCGCTACATTATACCTGCGTCAGGTATAATGTATGCAGGGTGGGCGTTCCCCCGCAAGAAAGGGTCATAGGAGTGGTGCAGGGAAATGTATGAGATTTCGCTGCGCCACTTCTAGGATGCCAATGCGTCAAAACCTTACGCCTGCGGCGTAAGGGGGATCTAGGCCCTTGCACATAGGGCTTGTCCCATGTGATAGGAACATTTCTGGAGTTGCGTCACACTTCCGACACAACTCCAGCAGTGCGCCACTTTTGCGACGATAGATACGTCAGTAATACTGACGTACCTGTCATTCCTTGCGACATGATGCGTCATACAGTAAATATGACGCATCATTTGTGTCGCAAGGAGGGCGCACTGAGAAGTGTTGCATCGCTGCTTTCACGCAGCGATGCAACACTTCTCATAAATGAGGCCTCAGTGTGGTGTGACATGACTAAGCCCGGTATCTATTCCTGTTCCATTAAAGATGGGCAATACACAGAAAATGAAGGATTAGTGCATTCCACTTTGGGCAGGAGAAACCTATTCAGAAAAAAAGAAAATGGACTGGAGACCGCCCCTGACCGCTAAGAACAAATTCTTCTGAAAAGCAGAAAGGAAAAATGATGTGCCGGCTTGTATGTTCAAGATGGATAGAGCCAGCTTGCTCAATGACACGACCATCTCAAACTCAGGGCCCCAAAGGACTGCACCATTCACCAGTCCACCACGGAAGCACAGTTCGCACACACACAGACATACATCTTACATGCTGTCCCGGAAACTATGCAGCTAAGGCACTAGACTGGCCTTTACTAAGAGGTGAGTGTCTGAAAAGTTTCAGCGCTCCATCCATTATCTCCTTGTGTTTTCTTTGTTCGCCCTAAGTTGACAGGGTATGCCCAGACGTGGGCCCCTTGCTCACTTTGCCACTGGATTCAAGCTAATCTGGCTGATGAGGGGGTGTTACCCCGAAACCGGTCTCAGGATGCTTGTTTCCGGTCCAGGGAAGACCTGGCTTAGCAGTTTGGGCTGGACTGTTCCCATGAGGAACAGGGTCAAGACTGATTTGCATATGGCTGGGTCTGAACTGGGATGGCAGAGTTGGCTAAAGAATGATGATGGATTCAACCCAGATCTGTGACTGGGGGTGAGTGTCTGAAAGGTTTCAGCGATCCGTCCATCTTCTCCTTGTGTTTGCTTTGCTGAGTGGAACCATTAGCCAGTCTCCGCACAGGGTACAGGTAAGAAGGCTTAAGCCCCTGGACTATTGCCAAGCTGTTACCACTGGTAGTCACAGGATCTCATGAGATGAGTGGGCACTAACTTCACTAATTCAAAAAGCAGGCACTCTGTGGTAGACCTCGTGGCAATCGAGAATAGCTGTCATGGTGACAAAATCTGATGCACCTCTAGTGGCCTCGATTCGTTGTCGAGTCCACTGGAGGAAAAACACAGTGCAGTACAAAAAACTGTTACAGGCCAGGATGGTAAAACTTTGCAAACCCATGCAAGGGACTTTCATTTCAACACCATTCTATAGCAGGATTTGGCACTAACAGAGAGCTCTCACAAGGATCAGAAAGAGAAAGAGGAACAACACTGGGCTTCACACTCCTCTTGTGATCTCGATTTCTCCCTCTGTGTATAGAAATATTAGTGGAAATATGCAGGTGCAATGAAAACTTAGGTGCTTTATTAGAAAGTCATACTCCTAAAATGATAGTGTTTGGAACTATTCTGCACCAGGAGGTTTTGGTCTCTTGAGCAAAGATGCTGTGTAAATAGTTATTTCAGAGAAGAAGGCCGTGGCAATCAAAAGTCTGAGCCTCACCTAAAGGGTCCCCTCGACCTTGCACAACAGAATCTGCTGCCCCCCACTCACCCCTCCCATTTAACAAAAGGGCAGTGCTTCAGGAAGTCTAATCACCTGTCTATTGCTAACAGAGTATTCATTGAAATTAAAGGGAGCCTTCTCACCTCAGTGCCTAGATCTTCACCCACAGGAATGCAGGCAATAACCTTCCATTGTAGGTAAGCTGTCCTCATCCTCCATCTTGTGCCATGTCAAACCAGAGGCACCCCAGATGGATCTCACTGGGCAATATAATTAATACTGTGAGCCAAACTTGAGGATGAACATCATTAAACATCTGCTTCAGCTTTTGCAGGATCTCCTTTCAGTGTTTACATCCAACTATTACGTTACCCTTCCAACCCCTGAGCTGATCAGCACTCCTTGCTGAAGTGGTAGTCTAGTGGTAGCCTAGCAGTGGATAGTCAGTTCGCCTGCTTCTAGTGCCTATATGAATGGAAAACTTTCTTCCCCTTCCATCCCTCCGCTACCCTTCTCACTCCAAATAACTGACTAATATCCACCACTCAAATTACTTTCATATTTCACTATACTAATTTTCAACACTAATCCTTTATGGGTTCCGGAGTAGCGTGCTACTCGCCAGAAAAGCGCTTCAACACCCATCAGGGGTAACAAGCGTTATATAAATACAAACCTTTTTTCTTCTTCTATCCTTCTGCTATCCTTCCGAATCCAAATAACTGACTAACCTATCCACCACTTAAAATTTACTTGCATGTTTCACTATACTAATTCAACACTAATTCTCTATGGGTCCCGGAGTAGCGTGCTACTCGCCGAAAAAAGCGCTTTGACGCCTCGTCAGGGGTAGTAAGTGCTATACAAATGCAATTACAATACAATACAATACAATTATAGCACTATCTTAACATGCAAATAATGTTGCTTCATTCAACAGTCCTGCAGGCTCAAATTGCATGCTAATTCAACAAGCATTAAAAATGCAATAGGTCTCGCTTTTCATTAAGTTAAAGCCATTTGCTTTGCAATACAATACCATTAGCAAAGCAAATGGCTTTAACTTAATCAAAGGCGAGACCTATTGCATTTTCAATGCTTGTTTTTAAATTGCAGTGGGCACGTTTTGCTCTGCAGCCGCAAATAAGGCCGGCAAGATATTTCCAAGGTTGTGTTGTGACATTGTCAGTAGTCCCTACCGGTCTGTGAGTCAGGGGATCAGCCAATACAAGGCAGTCGAACACCTTCGCATTTTCACGAAGTACGTCTGCTTTGTGATTGGTTGAGGGGGGGGCTCGGTGGAAGAGGTGGCGATAGGCTCGAGTGGGAGGGGCGGCCTTCACGCGGTGCTTCAGCACTAGACTGGGCTTTGAGCAGCCGGGCCTCACGTGTTAGGAGAATCCGCGTGTGTACAATGGGGCCTTTATGCCCGGGAAAGCTGGTGCATCTGTTGATGTTTTTTTTCTGTAGACAAGTAGCTGTGGGAGATGGGGTTTTACCGTGCACCTTCGCGCATCTACCATCTGGGAACGGCAGACGACCTGAGAAACGAGGCTGTGAAAATGGCTCCTGAAATGGGGAACCCCGGAGAAAAGCAGCTGCAGTTCTTTGTGACCAAATGCACACTCTCAGCGGCCCAGAAATGTGCGTACCTGCCACTGGCTGTGCTGTCAGCGCAGGGGGCCGGGTGTTAACCCAGGGAATACAGGGCTGATGGGGTACCAAGGTGTGAGGGAAAGGAGGGAGAGAGAAGGGGGGCTGAGATGGGGCAGGGACGAGAAAGGAAAAGAGGCAATGAAAAAGACTCGGGTCCTGATGATGAGCTGGGAAGAGGGATTTCTGGAAGGAATCCATCACTTCTTGGTCCAGTGTTTCGCAAGCGCTAAGCCCGATTTTATTTGCAGGTAATTCTAGACAGTAAAATCGTGTGAGGCTTTGGCTGCTCGACCCCAGGCCACTGACAAGGTTTTTCCTTGCACAGGAGGAGCATTGCTACCTCCTGTCAAATATATTCTTTGCTTTCTCTCCATCACCTTCCCAGGCACCCTCCACCCTCCCTCACCCCAGAGAGACACCGCAGCACCCATTTGCCTCATGCTGAGAGCATGTGGTAAATGGAGAGCTAAACCCCTCGGAGTAGGGACAACTGCAGAATTCTTAAAGGTAATTCCATGTCTGCATAGTTATTCCCAATTCCAAGGCGTCTAACAAGTGGTATTCCATGCAAAGATACCACTGGCTACGGCGATTGCAGCCACCGTTCATCTCCACTTGAAATTACCCCTATCAGATAATCAGGGCGTAAGAAGTGTCATGATGTGACAGGGAGCAAGGGAATGGAAAGGAAAGAAGACACATAAGAATTGGGGAAAGGTGGTAGAGAAGGGACAGAGGTAGAGATAGTGATGCACTGAAAGGGTAGGAGGCAATGGCGGGGACAAAGACAAACAAGCGCTGAAAGACAAGCGCGGCCCCGCGGCCGCGAAAGTTAAAGCGACGCGCAGCGTTTACCTTACGGGAGCGAGCAGTGGCGGGCGCGATAATTGCTAACATATGCCGCTGCTGCTCGCTCCCGCAAGGGAAACGCCATACATGCACGAGTACTAATAGGAAACAGTGCAAAACATGCACGAGTTTCAACAAAAGCCCGGAGTGATTCCAAGAGGTCACTCCAAAGCAGAGCTTGCGCGCTGCGTAGGCGAGACCTAAAAATGCCTACTATATTCCTAAAATGTGTCATGAAAAGCTGATTATTACTTGGAATTTCAGACTGTCAACCTCCTTTTTAGGTTTTGCACGAGACAATTCATGCACTGTTGCTTGTGAGACATTTTATTTACTTGCAGGGTACTTAGAGCCCAACCATTGCTTTCCATTAATTGGCTTTATCGTCACTCTCATGTCCTTGCTTCTCTTTGGCCAGCGTGAGCCAGCTTCACTGAATCTTTGTGTGCTTGTCCCTCCCCTAGAGCATGGCCCAAGTACTGATTCCTAGCCCATTCTCCTTCTATTGCTCATACTTTATTCTTTTACCTGCAGCACCCCATAAGAGTGCATGTTATTGCAGGCTGCCTTCCCCTGTCCTGCTCCACGTTGTTGCTTGCACCCTCACCCTCCCGCGTTGTTGCTTGCACCTGTACCCTCCTGCATGGTTGCTTGCCCCGTCCCTTCCGCCCCACTTCTACGTCATTGCTTCCCCATTCCTCCTGCCCCCCGCTTTGTTGCTTGCCTCCTCATTGCTTGCCCTGTGATTGTTGCTTGACCTGTACCTCCCGCTCCCTCCTGTGTTGTTGCTTGTCCGTCGTTGTTGCTTACTGTGTCCCCATTCCCCACTCCCATGTTGTTGCTTGTGCTGTACCTCCCACAACCTTATTCTGTTGTTGCTTGCCCTGACCCCTTCCTGCGTTGCTTCTTGCCCCCTCCGTCCCACCAGAAAAAAAGCCATGTCATAATGCTTTTTATTTTAACTTTCAGCCATGCTGCACAGCAGGCAGCCACAAGGCTGTGCCACGGGGCTTAAATACATTGACAAAGACGATAGCTCTTGTATATGTGAGACCTATTGGCTTTGCCAATAGTTGCTTCCTTTCAAATAGCTCTCCCTTTCCTTTCTATCCCCTGCATGCCTCTTCTCTCTGAGCACATAATCGCCTGCATGTTTGCCCTAATCTCTTAATGTATTTATTCAAATTGACCACAACGCATTTTATAGTTCACAACCTCTCCATTTTTATAAAGTGATACCTCTGTAACATAACACTACCTAACATAAAACTAGCTAACCACTTACCTTGCGCCTTGGATTAGCGTGCTGCCTGGTGTAAAGCGCTTCAACGCCTTGCCAGGGGTAATAAGCGCAATATAAATGCAACTACATTTTACATTTATGCATTTTACAAGACACTGCTCACTTTCATGTTCACTGTGCCTCACTGCTAAATCGGGTTTGGCATCGAGCAAACAATGCATTTTTAGTGCGAGCATTACTGATGACATCATCAGCGCAGGGCGCATGGTACATACAATGGGGCACAATTTTTTGCCATTCCCACAAGTGCAGATTTCCTTGCAGCGTTGAACGGATTTTGGTAAATCTGGGCGTCCGTGTGCATAGTAGCAAATACACGCTGCTATGTGTAAAAAAAATGTGCAACACTGCCTCAAGACAAAAACCTATGTAAGGCATACGTCACACTGAGTCTATAAAACAAACCTTCCCCAGCTGACTAACATTTACAGTCGAACTGACTGAGCCCCGCCCCCCCCCCGGCCTAGCTTTTACTACCTTTTACAACATCCACTATGCGGGGGTCATCTTAAGTGAAAGTTTTTGCACAAGAAAGCGAACAACTGTTTATTACACATAGCAAAAGTTAAAACACCTGCCAAACGGGCAGTGAGAAGCTGTTGCACCCGCCTCGGATCGCTGCTGGCGGCTGCGACAGCTGTGTGGTATTTCAGGAAGCATCTGGGTGCCCGGATCTCAGGGCACCAAATGGGACATCCTGCTGGCAAATGACATGCCCCCTGGGACTCCGATCACCCGGCCGCGCGGAGAGGGGAGGCGCGTTCACACCCAGGGTACTGCCCTAGCGCTGTTTGCACTTGGCATGGTCATGTGAGGGAGGGCGAGGCGTGCGCGTGAGAAGGGAGGGCCCTGGCAGGGGGCAGGGGAATGTATCGTGTACGTAGCACATGGCCCGCCGCCTCGCAGATCTCGCGGGATTCTAAAAGAGAGCGGCAACATCTTTTGCTACCCTCGCATTGTGGTTCTAGTTGGGCAAATGCCCCTCGAGCGCCCGAAAGTTGTAAAGGGGCATTAAAATGTTGCTTACGCGCTTGCATGAAATATCTAGAAAGCTCACTGGGACCTAGAATCATACAAGGAGAAGATTGACACATGAAAAAATGTAATTTATAGCATTTAAAGATTGCCAGTCCCTTCTACTCGGGATAGATGGATTGGTTAATGCAGCTGCTGTTGAAATGCACGTGTTACTTGCAGATCAGTATTTTATAACTGCTGGAGTTGAACCATTGGGTTCGATTAATAAAAAGCTAGATACATTCATGGGCAGAAATTTACTTCGCCACCGGAAAGCACTTCTTTTTTAAACGTTTTTCATCAATTAACAAACATTGCCTGCCACACGTACCTCTGTTCAGCTTCTCCAGGCTCACGTTCCAATGCAGGAATGACCTGTGACACATTCCGCGGCGTCTATGTCTGCTCTACGTATTTCTACGTAGCGTGGCATTAAGCTATGGGGAAATGAAACCTGCTGTTCACATGCCCATATTTTTATTTGTCCGCTGGGAAAACATTTTCTTTCTGGTGAACGCCGTTCGCCTGCACCTAAGGCAAATTTTGGGTTCATCCGTTCCCCATCCCATCCTGGAATGGGAGTTATTCCACTCATTGCAAATTGGTGGAGTCCTCCGTGAAAAGGTGCAGCTGGGCATCAGCAGTGCCAGCTTCCCCTCCCCACTTAACAGTTATGCTATGGGCATCAGCAGTGCAAGCCTCCTTTGCACACATGGAACAAGCATCAAGGGGGCATCAGCAGTTCAAGCTTCATTCCCTCACAGAACAGGTGCAACAAGGGTGTCAGCAACGCAAGATTCCATTACAGAAAAGGTGTACCACATGTGCGTCAGCAGTGCAATCCTCCCTCACTAACAGAGCCGCTATAGCACTTAGGCAGCAACCGCACAAGTATCTTTCACAGAGCGAGTACAGCATTGCATCAGAAGAGTACGCTTTCCACCCTCTTTGAACAGTTACAGAATGAGCATCAGCAGTGCAAGCTTCCTCGCTAACAGAGCCGGTATAGCACTAAGGCAACAACCGCACAAGTGTCCTCCATGGAACAGGTGCAGCATTGCATCAGAAGAGTAAACTTTACACCCTCTAAGAACAGTTATAAAATGAACATCAGAAGTGCAAGCTTCCTCGCTAACTGAGCCGTTATAGCACTAAGGCAACAAACGCACAAGTGTCCTCAATAGAACAGGTGCAACATTGCATTAGCAGTGCAAGCTTCCCTCGCTAACAGATCCGCTATAGCACTATGGCAACAACCACACAAGGGTCCTCCATGGAACAGGTGCAGCATTGCATCAGAAGAGTGAACTTTACACCCTCTAAGAACAGTTATAAAATGAACATCAGCAGTGCAAGCTTCCTCGCTAACTGAGCCACTATTGCACAAAGGCAACAACCGCACAAGTGTCCGCCACAGAGTGAGTAAAGCATTGCATCAGCAGTGCAAGCTTCCCTCGTTAACAGATTCGCTATAGCACTAAGGCATCAACCGCACAAGTGTCCTCCACAGAGCGAGTACAGCATTGCATCAGCAGTGCAAGCTTCCCTCGCTAACAGATTCGCTATAGCACTAAGGCATCAACCGCACAAGTGTCCTCCACAGAGCAAGTACAGCATTGCAACAGCAGTGCAAGCTTCTCTCGCTAACAGAACCGCTATGGTACTAAGGCAACAACCACACAACTGTCCACACAGAGTGAGTACAGCATCACATCACAAGAGTAAACTTTCCACCTTAGAACAGTTATAAAATGGTCATGAGCAGTGCAAGCTTTCCTTGCTAATATATCAGAAAGTACAAGGGCATCATGACAGCAAGCTTCCCTCCCTGACAGAACAGGCACACCATGCCTATTTGCAGGGCACGCTTTACTCACACAGAAAGAACAAGCACCTCACAGGCATCAGTATTGTATTGTATTGTAATTGCATTTATATAGCGCTTACTACCCCTGACGAGGCGTCAATGCATTTTTTCGGCGAGTAGCAGGCTACTCCGGAACCCATAAAGGATTAGTGTTGAATTAGTATAGTGAAATATGAAAGTAATTTGAGTGGTGGATTTTTTATTTTTATTTATTTTATTTTTATTTGAAAAGTTTTATATAGCGCTGGCTAGACCCGGAGGTATCAGAGCGCTTTACAAGAGGATCAGCAAGTTACAGGTTACATAGTTACATCAATTAAATCAAAGAATCACGGAGGGAGGGGGAGGGAAGGAAACACAACGGGGAAACGAGGAAAACAATGTCAGATGACCGGCTGGGTAGGTGATGGCCGAGGGGGTGAAACCAGGGCCAGACTCCTCTATAGCTGCATATGACAGCTCCACCGGGCATCGGCCAAGGTTGCTCGTGCACCGAGGTAAGTACAAACAGTATTGGTATCTGCCCAGGGGGCATCGTCAAAGGTCCATCGAAAGTTCCATCAAAGTTCCACCAGGTGAGGGCCCTGTTGATCCGGCTCTGTGGTGTGTACAATGTTCAAGGTTTCAGAGGATCAGCGAGTTACAGGTAACATAGTTACATCAATTAAATCAAAGAATCACGGAGGGAGGAGGAGGGAGAGGGAAGGAAACACAACGGAGAAACGAGGAAAACAATGTCAGATGACCGGCTGGGTAGGTGACGGCCGAGGGGGTGAAACCAGGGCCAGACTCCTCTATAGCTGCATATGACAGCTCCACCGGGCATCGGCCAGGGTTGCTCGTGCACTGAGGTAAGTACAAACAGTTTTGGTATCCGCCCAGGGGCATCGTCAAAAGTCCATCGAAAGTTCCATCAAAGTTCCACCGGGCATGGGCCCTGTTGAACCGGCTCCATGGTGTGTACAATGCTCAAGGTTTCAGTCCGGGGGGCATCGTCATAGATCAAATTGGCAGCACCCATCCCGGAGTTACAGGGAAGCCCAGACTTACTGTAGGGTTGATATGCACTTGATAGCAATGCTTCCCGTGCCGAGGCAGTCATCACAGGCAGGGATTCATAGTCCCTGGGGGACGAGTTGGTCATCAAGGGAACTCCTGCTGCATCCAAGGAGAGCTAAGAATTGCTTGTGAGAGAGCGATTTATGTTCCTTTCTAGTAGCGTTGCTGGTTACAAAAGTTGGTGGATGGCAGGGTATCGGCGGGATATTTAAATGTTAATGATCCCGGCCCTGGGAGCTTCTTTGTCCAGCTCCAGCTCGGCAGCCATCTTAGTACTGTCTGTCTTAGTACTGATGGTTCTTGGCCTCCAATGGAATAACTCTAAATCAGGCATGCATGACTTTAGGGCGATGGTCCCCGGGACAAGGACTTAGCATTTGCTGCTGTTTTATGGTCACCAGTGTATGTTTGTTCTATGGAGGCCCTCCGTTCAGTGCTGCCTAGAGATCCTGGTGAAGGTCGGTGACAGCCGCCATTTTGAGGTCAGGCAGCCCGGGGCTGGCACCCCGCGCCTGTCTGAGACAGCCGCCATTTTGAGGTCAGGCAGCCCGGGGCCGGCACCCCGCGCCTGTCTATAGCACCTCAAGATTGTCCCAAAGCTTGCGGAGGCTGCATCCCGGGACCCTCGGTTCTCAGTTGGGTCGCCGGCGTCACCACCCGCCACCCCTCTCACCGTCGTTCGTCGGGGCAAAGATGGTAGGCGCAGGCTTCACCGCTGCGGCACAGTCTCTCCGGAAAGGTCGTCCGGTCGCATAGCCCTCCTCTCATCGGCCCGCACGCTGTAACCTCACTACAGGTTGACACCGGACCCTGAGGCGGCTCTCAGGTCTCCTTCTTAGCGGTGATGTGGAGTCGCTGCTTCCCCGACCGCCGCCATTATGGGAGCTTCGGCCGCTCCTCCTCGCTTCTTTTTCGTCCGCTTGGCTGGTAGGCTCGTCGGCGATGTCTCTCCGGACCCCGAAGAGAGAGGTATTGCAGGGGGATAATGTTGCGGGTTGGATGGCAGGGTAATACCGGGATTTTCACTGGGTAGTGATCCCGACCCTCAGGAGCTCATCGAGAGCACTCCTGTTCCGACGCCATCTTCCTACCTTGCCTACTGTAGCTACGGGAAGAAAATCCCCTCCGCACACGCACACCCCTCTCTAGTGGTGAAGATCTTTTCAACGGGCATCAGTAATTCAGAATAGCAAAGCTCAACGCTTCATCTGACCACTCCCATTCTGTTACCATCCGATCTTTCAAGAAATGCAACAGACAGCGACCCAATTCTCTGAGGCAAACTATAGCTTTCAAATAAGAACCCACGCCGTTATCCTCTTAAGAATACCAGATTTTAACGCCCTGTAAAGAAGTAGATCACCTCACCACCCGCCTTAAAGAGCAGCAGATCGAGAAACCGTCTCCTAATCACCAACTCCTCCCCTCTCACCTTAGGTGGCCGAATCTTGCAGATTCCCATATTCTCAGCAATAGGTCTGATCCGCCCGATGAATCCAAGCGTGTCACTGAACTCCTCCCAGGTAGGCTCAAAGACCGGGCACTCGGGCGGAGGCACAAACTCCGCGTACCCGGTCATGGTGGATGGGTGAAGGCCCCTGCTGCCCGTCCTGTGACGAAATCAAAGGACAAAAGAACAATCCGGACAGATCCGTTGTCCCACCTGACTCTGGGCCGCGCAGGGGTAGCTAATCTGCAGGGGATGCTTGCTTAGAGGGGATCCCCTCCGCCGCTCCTCTTTACTTGGGGGTCGGCATCACCTCCTCCCCCAGGGCCCTGAAGCAGGATCCAGGGCCGCATCCTACCCTGAGGGTGTCAGTGCTCCCGCAGAGCCCCCCTGCCCAGAGGCTCCCTGAGCCGCTGCGCTTTGCGGTCTCCTATGCCGGGCTGCTCCGCAGCCGGCAGATCTCGTTGCAGCCTTCAGCCTCCACTGTCATTTAATTTCCCCTAGGCTAGTCAGTTATTTGTATTGAGAAGGATAGCGGAGGGATAGAAGAGGGAAAAAGGTTTGCATTTATGTAGCGCTTGTTACCCCCGATGGGGTGTTGAAGCGCTTTTTTGGCGAGTAGCACGCTACTCTGGAACCCATTAAAGGAATAGCATTTAATTAGTATAGCGAAATTTGAGAAGTGGACATGTTAGTCTGTTATTTTGAATTGAAAAGGATAGGGGAGGGATAGAACAGTGGAGGATTTAGACTTTTTTTTGGGGGAGGTCATAGCAGTAGTAGAAGGCTTGGGATGAGTAAAAAATGGATGTGGAGGGGAAGAGTCAAAGGGAAGAGTTTAGAAAGGCTTATCAGAAAATGTATTCCTCCCCTACCGCATAATTTCAGAGGCCCTGGTTACATTAGTGCAACATGGTCAATCGTGCAAAATTACACCAGAAGGTAAAATATTTTCCTCGTCTCTAGTTTTTGTTTCAGGATCTGTCTTGTCAAAACTAGCCCCTATTTGTGAATTGCCTGGGTTGCCCTATCTGAAAATATAAACATCGGATCCTCTTAATAAAGTTCAAACAAAAGATTGAATATTCTGTACCCCTTTGACTGAAAAGTACATGACCCAGCTTATTTTAACGCTTTGCGAAGGGGTGTGGGGAGAAGGCCCAGTGCACAAGAGCCGCCTTTGGTAACTGATGGGAGCCCTAACACATATAATGTAGCAATCCCTTATTTCCATATGGTACTTCCTGTGATGAGGCAGCAGGGCAGTGCTGGGTAACATCAGCACAACTCTTTTCTGTGGCTTGACAACTCATGCTTTATAGACTGACCTGCTGTCACCAGTTTTCTATTAAATATACATGGAGGAAGCTGTGGCTCCCACCTTGAGGAGTTTCTCTCTTCATGTCGGTGGCTGTTTATTGTATCACTCTGCCTCTTATGAAGTGCTTGCATTACAATGCATTTGGGACTTTTTTTTAATCTCAAAAGTACCCTGAATCAACACACATTAAATTATTTATCTCATGGATGCACGTATACGGAAAGCAGTCACGTTTTTTTTTTTTTTTTACTGCAGCAAGCTGTTTAAAAATATTTTAGTCCGGACGCAAAATGAAAGCCAGATTTGTTGATTTTGCCAATGCTTGTTTCAAGTTAGTTTTAACTTTCGTTAGATTGCTATTCTTTCGCCCTTGGCCAACCCCCCCACAAATGGGACAGGAGTTCCCTTGTAAGTTTTCTAACTGGGCGACTGAATACCGGTTACCTTGGCAGCTGTGGCGGAGCTCATTCCCGCACTAACCCAATGGGCCTGTGAAATCTAGTCCTATACACAGGCGTCTAGAAGAGATCTCCCAAGAGGGAGGGGGTCGGGCACGAGACATAGCGAATGCCCGAAAACAGCTACTCGTTGCAGGGCTCCTCATTAACAGCTGTTATTTTGACTCGTCTGTGGAACGCACTTTCATCAACTTCAAAAGGATGAATGGCTAAGTCGGCCAAGCCAGCTTTGAATGTGTATTAACTGATGCTTTGGCCGGGCACTCGCCCACCGAATTTCTTTGCTAGTATATCACGTATAGATCGGAGCCTTCAAAAGGGATTTTTGCACAGGCCTGAAGAGAATAAAAGTGCTGGAGGAAAGAGCGCTTGGAGTTAAGTAGCATCCATGCTTCTATCTATAGCAGCGATGGGGTCGGACGGTGGCCTGGTGGTCTCTGTCGCAAAAGGAAGAATCCGTCCTAGCTATTATTCACCATATATGAGAGCAAGAGTGCTCATGCTGCGTGCAAGCTCTCGTCGCTGACGTTATTGACATCAGCAGAGCATGCCCCCACCTCACAGAACAGGCACAGTATAGGCTGCACAATACAAAATGCTTTCACTGACAGACTAGAGTACCACATTGGCATTAGTAGGCAAGCTTTTCTCGTTAACATAACAGGAACAACATTAGTATCAGCAGTGCAAGTGTAATCGCATATAGAAAATGTATAACTGGTCAGCAACAGAGGACGCTCTCCTCCGTACCTCACAGAAAGGGTAAGCATGGACATCAGGTATGCCAGCTTTCTTCACTAGGACAATAGATATCACATGGACATCAGCAGTGCAAGTGTTGGACATCAGCAGTGCAAGTGTCCATCCATCATAAAATGGCCACTGCATGGGCATCAGTAGTGCGTGCTTCTCTTGCACACACAGTACAGGTACCAGACGGGCATCAGCAAGTGTCTCTCCCTTTCTAAATGGATATAGCATGGACACCAGAATAATTTATTGGAACTACAATGTTATTTTACACTGGGCACCAGGATTTCAAGCTTCCTTCACACAGACAGGACAGGTACAACAGGGGCACAGGCAGTGCAAGCTTTCCTCACACACAAAACAGGGACCACATGGGTATCAGCTATGCAAGCTTCTCTCCCTCACAGAACAGTTATACTATGGGCATCAGCAAAGCAAGCTTTCCTCGCTCGTAGTGCAGGTACCACATGGGCTTCACTAGTGTGAGTTTCCTTTGCTGCGTGAGCAGAAACAGCATGGGCATTAGTAATTTAGTTTCTTCCCTCCCAGCAGAGCTACAGCCTGGCAACCAGAGTGCAAGCTTCTCTCTGTCACAGAATGTGAACCTCTTGGACAACAGTGGTACACGTTTCTATGCCTTATAAAACAGATGGATTTAGGCTCAGATCTCTGTATTGGGGTGAATGTTTGACATTGATCAACATTCTGTCCATCAATTGTTCTTTTTGCATTTGTCACCCCGAGTGGGACAGGTATGCCCAGACGTGGGTCCTGTGCTCTCCATGCCACTGGATTCAAGCTAGCCTGGCTGATGAGGGGTGATGCCCCGAAACCTGTCCCAGGATGCTTGTTTCTGGTCCAGGGAGGACCTGGCCTGGCAGTTCGGGTCAAGACTGATTTGAAAATGGCAGGGTTTAAACTGGAATGGCACGAGGGGCAAACAAATGATGGATTTAGGCCCAGATCTCTGTACTGGGGTGAATGTTTGACATTGTTCAGCATTCAGTCTATCAATTCTTCTTTTTGCATAAGTGTTATCGATTGGCAAGATGGGATTGGTGGGGTCTTTCTGCCTCCAGTTTCTACAAACATTTGAAATGTTGCTTCACTCTTCACCAAGTGTCTCATTAACTCTATGACTTTTTTTCTCATTTCACAATGTAAAACTGTCTCGCCATTTCCCAAATGACCTACTTTGTCCTACTTTTCCATATGTCTTCCTAGCCCTCCAGCCATGACAGCAAACACAAATCCCACCCAAAAACCCAGAGACCCAATGAAACAGTATGTCACCACCCCTTTCAGAGGGCTATGAGGCTTGCAGGAGCAACTGGGCTCAACCATGGGGTTTGAGGCGTTTTACTCCTGATGACCCTGGGTCTGACATACCTATGGGTCCAGAGCAACAGGGCTATATACCCCTTCGGCACTTGACTCCCAGTGGTATCTTGGATTGAGCAGTCCAAGGCTTTTAGGGTGGAAGGTAGATGCAGGGGGAGGGAGGCGAACACAAACTCACAACTCAAAATACGTTCAGTAGCAGGAATGAATGATTGTCCAGCAAAGCCAATGGGTAACACCTATGCAAGCGCTATTGGCTTTGCCAGTGTGTTTTAGCCATGTTAAACACCAGCATGGCTGCTGTTCAGCATGGCTAAAAGTTAGTGATGTAGAGGAGAGTGGAGTGGAGTGTCATAGAGTGGAGTGGCATAGAGGGGAGTGTCATGGAGTGTCATGGAGTGGCGTAGAGTGTCATGGAGTGGTGTAGAGTAGAGTGGAGTAAAGCAGAGAGGTGTAGAGTGGAATAGAATGGAGTACAGTGGAGTGGCGTAGAGTGGATTGGATTGTTGTGGAGTGCCGTAGAGTGCTGTGGTCTAGACTGTCATGGAGTGCTGTAGAGGGAGAAAAGTGGAGTGGAGTAACGTGGAAGGGCACAGAGTAGAGGGTGTTGTGTGGAATAGACTGTTGTACAATGAAGTGGAGTAGAATGTAGTAGAGTGGAGTGGCATAGAGTGTTGTAGAGTGGAGTAGCATAGAATGGAGTGGAGTATGTTGCGTGGAGTGGCATAGAGGGAGTTTGCTACAGTGGAGTAGAGTGTTGTGACATAGAGTGGAGTGGCATAGAGTGGAGTAGAGTGTCATAGACTGGAGCGGCATAGAGTGTTGTGGAGTGGCATAGAGTGTTGTGGATTGGAATTGAGTGGACTGGAGTAGAGCGGAGTAGAGTAGAGTGGAGTAAAGTGGAGTGTCATGGAGTAGCGTAGAGTGTCGCGGAGTGTCATGGAGAGAGTAGAGTGGGGTGGGCTAGAGTGGAAGGGCGTAGAGTGGAGCAGAGTGTCATACAGTGGAGTGGCATAGAGTGGAGTACAGTGTTGTAGAGTAGAGTGGAGTGGCGTAAAGTTTAGAAAATACACTGAGAGGCCTGCGATTGACCAAGTCATCTCACTTAGGGAAAGTGATGTGGAGTGGCCTAGAGGGAGTGTGTACAGTGGAGTGACATAGAGTGTAGAAGAGTGTCATATATTGGAGTGGCCTTGAGTCTTGTGGAGTGTTGTGGAGGGAGCAGAGTATTGTAGAATAAAGTAGATTGGAGGGGCATAGAGTGGAGTAGAGTGAAGTACAGTGTTGTGGCGTGGCATAAAGGGGCATAGAGTGGAGTGGAGTGGCATAGAGTGAAGTAAAGTGGCATCGAGTGACGTAAAGGGAGCTGCATCGAGTGGAGTAGAGTGCTGTAGATTAGCGTGGCATAGAGTAGAATAGATTGTTGTAGAGTGGAGGGGCATAGAGTGGAGTGGCATAGAGTGGAGGGGCATAAAGTGGAGTGGAGTGTCGTAGAGTGAAGTGTTGTAGAGCGGAGCATCCTAGAGTGGAGTGTCGCAGAGTGGAGTAGAGTAGAGTTGAGCTGAGTGTCGTAGAGTGAAGTGTCGTAGATTGGAGCATCGTAGAGTGGAGTGGAGTAGAGTGTTATAGAGTGGAGTGTCATAGAGTTAGTGTGGCATAGAATGTCATCAGTGGAGTGGCATTGAGTGTAGTGGCGTAAAGTGGTGTAGTGGAATAGAGTGAAGTAGTCTGTCATAGAGTAGAGGGGAGTAAAGTGGCAGGGAGTGGCATGGAGGTGTTGCTTAGAGTGTCGTAGAGTGTTGTACAGTGGAGTGGCATAGAGTGAAGTAGAGAGTCGTAGAGTGGAGGGGCAAAGAGTGTTGTAGAGTAGAGTGAAGTGTTGTAGAGTGGAGTAAAGTGTCTTAGAGTGCAGTAGAGTGGAGTAGAGTGGAGTGTCGTAGAGTGGAGTAGAATGTTGTGTTGGAGAGTGTTGTGTCATAGAGTGTTGTGTTGTAGAATGGAGTACCTTAGAGTGTTGTGTGGTAGAGTGATTTGGCGTAGAGTGGTGTGGTGTAGAGTGGGGGTAAGTAGAGTGGAGGTAAGTATAGTGTAGTGATGTGTTGCAGAGTAGAGTGGTGTGTCGTAGCATGGCTTAGAGTAGAGTAGCGTGGAGTGGCGTGGAGTAGAGTACAGTGGAGTGGTGTGCCATAGAGTGGGTCAGTGACTCCTAGAGTGGTGCAGATTGGAGTGGCGTAGTGTGGCATAGAGTGGAGTGACGTAGAGTGTAGTGTCATAAAGTGGAATGGAGTGTCATAGAGTAGAGTGGAGTGGCGTGTCCTAGAGTGGAGTGGCGTGTCCTAGAGTGGAGTCGAGTGCTGTAGAATGGAGTGCCAATTTGTAGAGTGGCGTATAGTGGAGGGATATAGAGTAGAGTAGAGTAGAGTGTTGTGGAGTAAAGTGGAGTGGCGTAGTGTTGAGTATTCATGGTGTGGTAGTACACTGTAGTTACAGACAACACATTTTCAATTGAAATGACCATTACCTTTGCAGAGGCATTCAGTGTTACTGATTAAAGTATGCAGCACCCAAACAATAAAGTGTGGAAAGGTCATCACCTAGTGCTTTGATTTGTTTTGATTGTATTATTTGTTTCCACCACACCATAGTTCCAAAGAAATGTGCTTCACTTGTGATTTCCTAATACTGATATATTCTGAAATATCTGCACAGTTCATTTAAAGACATTTAAAGTTTGTTGTGTGCTCGAAAAATGCCATTTCTTTCACAGCAAGATTGCCACATAAATCCTCTCACTTCGAAGTCAGAGAAAGAAAAGTAAACACCAAGCTTCCTTGGAAGACAGAGCCTGACATTTGACCTTTGTGTTTGAATGCACATCAATTGTGGCAAGATAAGAACAAGATTTAAAGGCCTGTTTACAGAAAGCAAGCACTTGTATAATAATATAGTAAACAGGCTAGGCTACACAGGAGGTATGAACTCAAGCTGGACAGCCTAAAAAAAATAAAGCCAGCAATAGAAAGCAAGCAAATGTGAGACACAAAACACAAAGCCAATAGTAAGCAATTGACTGAATGCATTCCCAGGGAAGCTTTCAAAATATCCGCTAGAAGTCGTTAGCAAACCAGACAGCTGTGCTATCTGGTAGGCTTCGACCTAAAAATAAATATTTAGATATGAACACAAAGTAAAATACAATATACACAAACAATACACACATTCATCCTGAAGTCAGGGCTCTAATGTTCGATAGGCTGGTCCCTAAGTCCCACTTTCTCTCACTAACAGTAGTGGTTATTTCCCCTACACTATAGGTGACTTTCAGGTTAAACCCCACTAATAGCCCCAGTTTCTGGAGTCCCACTACGACTCTTCGAAAAGTCAAAAGTGTTCCAGCACCTGAAGCGCTTTGTGACAGAACATTTTCCCCCGGGCATTCTGGCCTTATGATCAGTCTTACCCAGTCCTGCAGGAGCTGCACTGGTGGAGTCTTTGGGAGCATCACAGAGGGCTGCAGTGGCTGCTGACAGTGAGTGGCACTCTCACTCTGCAGAAGCACCGGCTGGGCACCATGCCGTATCCTCCAGTGAAATGGTAAGTTCCTCTGATCCATCCCACAGGTGGTGGGGGACGCTTGCTCAGGTTATGATACTCAGTCGGGGCTCTGGTGCACATCGGCCACCAAGGTGTCCTGTTCTCACAACAACGGCGGAACTAGGCAACATTCCTTGTTCTTCATGGTAGCCACCTCTGGCATATGGAGTCACCAACTTCACTTCACACATGGGCGATGGCCCAATCAGCACAGCAGTCCTGCAATCTTCACAGCTGCCCCCCCTCTGGCATACGGGATCGCCAACTTCTCTCCACACAACGGGCTTTTGCCCGATCGGCACGACAGTGATGCCAACTTCACAGCAGCCCCCTCTGGCTTACATGGTCACCGACTTCACTTCCAAACTAGGGCTATGCCCCAATTGGCACCGCAGTGATGCCAACTTCACAGTGGCACCCTCTGGCGTACCGGGTCGCCGCCTATGCTCTGCACACGGGTGACGGCCCGATTGGTGCAACCACGGCTAACTTCACAGCAGCCTCCTCTGGCATACAGGGTTGCTGACTGGAATCTGTTCAGGAGCAAAGACCTGATTGGTGCAGCAGCTGTCTCCTCACATCTTGCTATGGGATCTACTGGCCAGGATCCCTCCACTGCACCTTGCTACCTCCATGTGTTTTTCTCCTCCTCACAGGGCACACTGGTACAGGCAGCCACTGGTGCTCCAGGGACAGGTGGTCTTGGATTTCCCTGGGTGATGTCCCCTCAACCCACTAGGATACTGACAGGCCTTAGCCCTCATCCCTGGTCAAAGGCAGAAGTCTTGCAGAGCTTCTCTCCTCGACATGCAGCCCGACTGCCTGCTTGACAGTTGACAGTTTTGGGGGCCTCAAGCTCTTTCTTCTACTGGTACATTTCCCAACACCGAATTTGATATAGCGTCTGAGTCTTTGAAGTTTGTTATGGGGGTCTGCTTGCTTTTGAAATGCCCACTCTGTTGTCTTGCCCTTCCTTCAGAGAGCAGTCTGTCACAGCAGAAGCAACTCCAAATCTGATAGCCCCACAACGCAGACCATGGTAGTGACTATAGGTTCACACCTGGATTTCAGCCACAGTGATATGTGCATCAAAAGGTTACCCCAGGGCCCTATCCCTACTCTTTATGTTATTCTTATCAGCCTCATCTCCTTCCTGAGATGTGCCTAGGCCCCTTTCCAGTGATCTCTGAATCAAAGAGCATCATTTGAAGTGTACTGAATGAAGGAAGTGACCCGAAAAGGGTCACTCGGGTCATTCACGACCACCTTCTCTGCCTTCCTACAAATGAAGAGTTGGTCAGACAGTAGAGAATACAAACCAGATTATTTATTGATTACACTGCAGCGGAGCCCAGTCTGACCAGCCTCCTGGGATGGCTGTCGAGGGACTGAACCTCGTAAGCATACAATTACATTATGTACGTTGCGGAGTCCACAAAGGCCCGCCTACTATGGAAAAAACACTAGCAGGTGTCGTAATACAATGGGGGTACAGAACATAAGTTTTGATTCTGCAGCCGGGCACAGGCTATCTACTGCCCAAGGTCGTCTGGCCTATCCTCCCCACCAGACAGGTGGGAGAAGGACTCTATCTAACGAGAAAGGCATGCACTAACGAGACACTTGCAATTACAGAAAGAAAAGCTCAACCTTGGGAAACGAAACTTACCAAAGACCGTTTTCTCGAAAATAACCAAGCAGCAGTTTCCATTATAATACAAAATGGCGTCCGGATTACAAGATGGTTTCGCGAATGCTAGGAAATACAGACAGGAAGGCCCCTCAGTATTAACAGCCTGGCTCTTCTTCCTCTAGTGTGTGTCCAACTCAGTTCTAAGGCATGCAGCAATCCACAAATTTGTGAGGGTATTTCTCTACCTCCACATGCTCCTCCAATTAACCATGGGTCTCCCAAAATGGAACCTAGAGCCTTCCATGTATTGCACAATTCACAGGACCCATACACACAGTACACACATTAAATCCTACACGCGCTGCACAGCACCACATACTAAATTGATGTAGCCAAAGGTGAGCTAAGCACACAACAGCAGAACTTTAGATGATTTAAACTGTAGGCCTCATTCCAGTGACACAGGTAAAAAAGGCCACCACCACACTCATGCTGCTTAACTCCTGGCAAAGCCAGCAACCTTTCACCATTATGAGGGTAGCGCTTTGGGCGCATCCACCCAGTCCAACAAGACTACAGTCCATGAGAAAGCCCTAAGTCATGGTGCACATCATGATCTATGTTTGGCCATGACAACAAAAATCAGCATCAGGGATCCAGACATGGTTGCAACTGGGGCACTCAGGGCAGGGGTGCATGCCCGTTACCATGCAAGGGGCTTTTCTGTCCCAACACAGGTCAAAGCTTTCATTGTTACTAGTAGAAGGAATCTGCTTTTGTTACACTAATTCCGTCAGTTATCCAGCGATCTGCACAAATTTAAGCAGTGCTACTCTGATCCCTTAGAGGCTGATTATTCACGTCGAATTTGTTTACTTTTACATTAAATCATTCACTTCTAGAACTTAGTTTCCAAAGTGCCTGTCTCTGATAGATTTTTTTTTTATCAAAGTTAACTGGCTCAGTCAGTAGTTGTTTCGTGGGAATGAACTCTCCTCTTTTGGCTGGAGCACTGGGCAGTCAAATTCTTACTGAGACACCATCATTTTTAATACTCTTCTGTGTCCCTAACTTATCTCATGGCACTTTAATATATTTGGTGGCCTTGTTACTACACAAACTCTGCTTTTGCTGCAAGGAAGGATGGTAAATGAGAGAGGACATGACAGACCTCATAACGTGTACCATCTAATTCCGATGGTGTCGATAATGGGTTTCTTCAGGTATAATACCAGGAAAACAATGAACAGTAACTAGGAGAACCAGGATCAGAACTAACAATTTCCTATTAATTCCTCTGTAATCAGCCCGTCCTCCACCCCACTCAACCGCAAAGTGTTTATAATGGTAACTCTTGGGAGTTACTGGCTATGGGGGAACTTGTAATGTGATCCAGCAAGTTAAGCACATCCTAACCAAAAGTTGACGTGGACAGGGAAATGGGGGAACGGCGTTCCCAAGCTTTATTAATTTGATCAACACAGTCCCCATACTTTTTTTTTTTTAAACTGCAGTTCCTGAACAGTTGAGTTCCCGCAGGTGTGAAGTGAGAGAAGGGAGAGGAAGCTAAAAAAGAAACAGCCTTCTCTCCAAGGTCCTGTCTCCTGAAAGAAATGTAAATGTGTAAAGGCAAATGATTTAACCAGCAAATCTAAAGGCTGCTTGGAAGCCAGTGCAGGCTTTAATTGACAGAATCTGGAATTTGATATTTTAACAGTGGCGGCCGGCACAAGTAAAAGTGGTGAGGCGGGGCTGGGCGGGGTGGGGGTCGGAGAAGTCGACAGACAACGGGATAAGTTAAATTAATTAAAAAAAAAAATAAAACCACTTACCTTGTGCTCGCCGCATCGCCGAGAGCGCAAGGTAAGTGTTTTTTTAATTTTTTTATTTATCTTATCCCGTCATATGTCGCCTTCCCCGATCCCACCCCGCCTCGCCCCACCGCTCTTACCTGTGCCGCCACAACTGTATTTTAATGGAAACCTATGAAAAAGGTTTGCACTAGGTACAGTCAGCGTATTACTAAAAACATAACTTTTCAAGGCACTGTGAACATTTAAACACAATCTTTTTGCACATTTTGCGACAGCCTATTTGTACTGTGTACAACTTATCTTATACTGTGTGTAAAGATGTTTTGAAGCAACGACATACGTGTCGACAACGCTTTCTGTCACAGGCTTGGACCTCTTAGCACTTTAAATAAATGTTACCTATAGGTGAAAGCCCAACAAAATAGTTACAGAATATTTTTTTCTTTTTAGTCACATCTCGGACCCCGCCCCTACACTTGCTGACCCCGCCACCTTGTACTACGGATCACAGTTCCCATGCTTTCTTGATGCACTTCGACAACTGATCCTAACACAACAACCTAAAGCTCCTAGAAGTGGGTGAGAGTATCTGGAAGGGCGAGTCGATCTTGCGAATGTTGTGTACGGTGGCACTTGTGACTGTTTACACGTCTTACTTTACTGTCGACCCCTTTGGCCATGAGCCAGAAGGGCCTCACGGTGCCTGTGACACAAGCACACGCGTGGCAAAATATTTCCCGCGCTTGGGCTATGACAGACAAGCCCATTTAGGGGACTGTGACCAGTGTCATGGCGCAGCAGTAAATCCCGCTCGGATGAGGGCTCACAGTTAGGCATGTGCTGGGGTTTCCCGCCAAATGGGAATTCAATGCCTGGGGCCCGTGTTCGGGCCTTGTGGAAGAGTCCTTGTACGAGAGCGGTTTTATCTCTAATCATGGTTATTAGCGGTTCTATTTTTACCACGTGCGACTGGAAGAGAGGCGGGGCCGCCGAAAGACGAGGAGCGCGCGCAGCTGTTGTGGAATCCAGAGAAAGCTGGGAGATTTGGATCGGAATCCACCTATACTGATATCAAATCCATCACGTCTATTCTTGGGAGAAAGCCTTAGTCGCCGGATTGTTACGGGGCTTTAATGGACAGGAATCACAACTGTTTTTAGCACATGTGAAGCAAGCCTTTTATCTCAGCTATGGCATGCATCCCTCCACGGTGGCAGGCCAGGTTCAACACGTCCTTGAACAATCTGAGTGTTTCTTGCTGGAAATGGGGCAGGACTACAAATAAGGGCTGTTGCGAAGTTGCATGTGCAAATAAAACCAGAAACCTTTAGAAAGACAAATGCTGCTGTGTAGGAGGAGACAACTGAGAGGGTAAATGGGCCTTCCTCAAAGATTTATGTGTAAGAAACAACAGTCTAGAACGCTCTCTTGGATTTTCTCCCTTTTGATAATATGCAATATCTAAAGTCTGGGCCGCTGGAATTATGCGTCGTGGCAATAATTATGCGGCAAGGTCGACTAAATTAGGTAGCAAGATAAGGCAAATTATGCGGCACAATGTGGCACGTTTTTTAATAGTGTTTCCTCATTGTTTTGTAATTTGTACGCATGTTAATACTATCTGGGCAAAGATTTCACCTCATTAGCACCAGTTTAGCAGCCAAATACAGAAAAAAACAATTGAAAGATGACCAGTTAACACATTGCCACGTTTTTGGTAACTTTGGATCCGTCTGAGCTAGAAACAATTTTTGTTGTTGTTGTTGTTAAAATCTGCAGATTATGCAACAGATGATGGATTATGTTGCAAATGTGGAAAATCCATATTTATGCGGAAATAGCCATGGCTGCAGAACCACATAATTCCAGTGGTCCTGCCTATAGTGTCACTTGTAATAATAACACCTGTAATCAAGGTCTGCAGAGATGCCACTTATTGAGTATTACCACATCTATCAAACAGGTTACCAGTAAAAGTATTGCAATGTATGTGAATAGTGCTGCGTTATTGGGTGATGTGAAGTTGCCTTTATACTTATATCTATGTCTTTTGTGTATGCCTCTCTATTTCTCTCTTTCTCTATTGTATTCTGTTTTATTGCAACATTTATACAGTGCTTACTCACCCCTGTGTGAGACGCTGAAGCGCTTACTTACTTACATGGGCAGCATGCTACACCATGAAGAGTGCATGGGTGGAAGGGTGTTTTCTTTGTTTTTGAATCTATGTGGGAAGCGATGACCATTGAGGTATGGTTATTGTATACATCGCTTAGCAGGATAAGAGAAAATACATGCAGTTTATGGTTTTCAGTAAACTGGCAGCAGGGTCGGCCTTTGATACCAACCTCCAGATGGGCACAGGAGTTGCCCGCAGCAGTCTCCCTCTGTCCTGGGTCCAATGAAAAGTTTGTTTAAACACTGTTTCTGAAGGCCGCTTGAACCCATGTCCACATTTGTCTTTCTTTCATGGCTCGCCTTAATTTTTCTTCCCTCACCTTCCTTCTAATCCTCCCAATTTTTTGACACGCAGGCAATTAAAAAGGATGAGTAGGAGGGGTGCTTAATTTGGTTTCACAGAGGGCGCAAAGAAACGGGCACCTCTGGCTGGGAGCTTTGAGTAGCCCTGCAAGTCCCTTTATGGTGTTTGTTAGGATCATAGTGCACTTAGCTGGTTATTGCACACGGTTGTCCATTCTGGGATATTTTGTTTAAAGTTTATGGTCCTGAGTAGTCAGTGGCTGGATGGAGAAATGGTGGAGAAATCTGCTGGAATGGACTTTGTTACTATTATGTCCCATACAGTAGCGGTCGGTAGTGGGAGTGCTGCCGGGCGGTGACGCGGGGCGGGGGGTAGTAAACTACAGATTTCGGCCGCACTGAGGTAAGTAAACAAAAAATAAATAAAACGAATTTCGTTGCGCACGCTGCATCGCCAAATGCGATGCAGCGCGCGCAACAAAATTCGTTTTATTTATTTTTTTGTTTACTTACCTCAGTGCGGCCGAAATCCATAGTTTACACCCCCACCCTGCCTCTCCCCCGCCCCGCGTCACCGCCCGGCAGCACTCCCACCACCGGCCGCTACTGGTCCCATATCTGATTGCCATTATGAGATGTCAAAAGTGGTCACCGTATGTAGCTAGTTGCAACCTGCAGTGTTGGACTAAATTAGAGTTCTCTGATTGTAAGCGGTATGGTGCAGGCCTCTTCAGATATTCTACGCCTATATAGTTGGTGATGGGTGGTTTATTACTGTGGACCGGTACAGTGCTTGGTGATGGTCATGGCCCCTAGCAAGTCTGTCTTATGTGAGTGTACGAGGGTCAAGCAGTGTAAGGGAATTTTTATGTAGCCTTTTTAAACTTCAATTGACAGTCCCACCACTGAGTGTTATGATATTAGTATTAGTAAGAAACAAATTGAGCATCAGCAATGTGGGCCTTAATGGCGCACTAGTGTATCATTTTTAATATCTTCAATTCTAAAACGCTCTACTTTTCATAGGCGCATTTCCCGTGGCATTCAGATACCAGAACACGTAGAACAAATGTTGGAATAGGGGGTACTATATCACCGACAACAAAGACTGGTTCTTCATGAAGATACTGTATTTGGGAGAAGATTACATACCATTTTGAAATATGATAATGATGGAATTCACAACCCTGATGAAGTCCTAAGGGACGAAACGCATTGGCTGGGCTGATTGGAAAAAGTGTTTTGAAATAATGAATAAAGTTGGACTCTGAACTTATACGCAAGACTCCTGAATAATAGAATTTCATTGAACTATCGATATCAGATATGTTTTGGACATTATAATGTTTGGATCTTGTTGGAAAATAGATTAAAAAATCAAATTATTATAATTTACGCTCCTTTTCAGTTGTTAAGTGCATTAGTATTAGGGCAGGCTAGGAAAGTTATATATGATTGACAATACTGTTTAATACCTAGGATAGCCATAGGTCAGCCCTTCATACGTACCTGGACATAGAATGTTGTGTGCTTGTTGGACTTTTCCATATCTGTGGACTGTAGATTGTAAATGAAGGTGCAATTATTATTCCTGGTACTGTCCAAGGGTTGTAGGGTGATGTAGTTTTCTTGAAATTAGCCATGTTTTCAACCCTTTTCGGAAGTGTATATGTTCCTCAGTACTTTGAATCTTGGATGGTAGTGATCCAGAGTTTGGCGGCTTCTCTGGTCCTTCTCATCCCTCCCTCCTACATGCTCCTTCCTACAGCCGCTCTTCACTTATCTCATTTTGCACATCCTTCATCCATGAATCTATTCATCCTTCTTCCTTTTTCGACATTTTATTGAGATCATGGCAGGTGCCTTTACATAGTGGCCTGGTACTCCCATGGCTTCACAGTCACATAAACGTGGGAGCCCTATTGAGGCAAGGATCAATCTCTTACGTGATGAAAGGCCGCTCTAGTTCCATTAAAGTGCCAGGGCTCTCGTCAGGAGGCAGCTTGCACCAGCCCATTTCTCCTGTTAGCGTTGCATAAAACAGAACCAATTACTAACCTTGAATGGGGAGAGGATGTGGTGCAATGGCCAGAGCTGCAGAGTTCAGAGCTGGAGAACCAGGTTCGAGTCTGAGCATCGGCTCAACATCCTGTGATTCTGGGAAAACCACTTAATCTCCCGTGCCTGCCAAAAATTAGTGTGTCCTTAACTGGTGCTCATTGGATCCAGTTTGCGCTGTAAGCGCCGGTGTTGATGATTAAGTGCTGGTACTGAGCACCGGAAACCACCGGCTCAAATTAAGCACTGCATCTAATGCAACAATACTCAATGTATTCTTCCATGTACGAAGAAGCTAAGTGCTCTGATGTGGCTGATGCATGGTGAAGCACAGGGGCTTGCATGACAATCATTCACAGAAGAAATGCAGTAAACAGAGTAGCTCCTTGGCTCCTTCAGGCATCGGACGCAGGTGAATCCGCTGCATCGCAAGATGCAGAAAGCAGGCTCACGTTCTGATCAGTTTCAGAAGCAGGGCAGGATAAGGTGCAGCACATGGACTCACGTGATCACGAAGAACAGCAGGAGGGGTAAATGTATGCTGCAAGCACAGGGAATCTCACATGATCATCTGTCAGAGAGCAGGTTCTAATTTAGTGGCATTAGAGGTAGGCCTGTTGGGTTGAGGGCCACCTGTAAGGATCACAGGTAGGGCTGGGCAGTATCTGCTGGTCTTGCCAGTCTGGACAACTCTGTCCTTCTTGCAGCAAGATTACCAGTGAGGAACTTGTGCTCGTGCTGAACGTGTGGGCAGTTACTCTAGACACAGAGCAGTTCACCTTCTGGATCCTTCAACAGCAGAAGAGTTTCCACCTCAGTCGTGGGAGTACCTCTAAAATGGAGACAGCTGAGAATTCTGCATCTGGTCCTCGCCTTCTTCTGTGCGGATGTCCAGAGCTCTTGGTATATGCCACAAGGGTCAGCTTACATCCAGTCTTGGGGCAGTTAGTTGTAATTCATCTGCTAAACCAGATTCAAAGCCAGGTCCTAACTTGTAAGAGAACCAATGAATTTAGAGAGCATTTTAATTTCAATGTGCGATAATTCATGGCAAACCTTTTCAGGTGGAACTGAGCGTGTGCATTGCTCTCCAGACAGTGTCGCTTCAGCAACACAAAGCATGGGATCAGGAGTGGCGTAAGCAGCCCATCTTCACTCTAAGGGGTGCACAGTCTTGGCCCTACATTTGGGCCTACCAAGGGTTGCACTAGGATAGAAAATATGCCCTGGCACCAAAATTGAAGTGGCCACCCCTCTATGATTCAGACAGGTAAAAAAGTGCAAAGAATTGCAAGTTGGGCTCGTTTTGAACTTGTTAAGACATGCTTTATAAATGTTTTTTTAAATGTGCTAATCTGCATGCCTTTGTGCTTGCTGCAGGCAATGTTTGTGGCAATATCATGGAAATGAACAGTAAAAAGAGGCCCACAAGACCATAAGACAGGCTCACAAATTGCACCAAATCTGGACCACACACTGGCCTGCCAGTCCAGCTCTTTTGCCCTATAGGCCAGTTCAAACCTGGCCAATACCCTTGATTAGTTTTTGCTCTTGCTAGGACACATGCTGAAGTGGAACTAGTTTGGCCAAGTACAAGTGCAGCAAAATGTATCTCTGTCTGTTTCCTCCAAGATGATGATGAAACCAAGACATCTGCAATTGGATTTGTAAACATTCTAGAGTAGACACCTTTTTTTTAAGCCCTCTCTGGGCAAAACGCTTACACGCTTTTCAACCCACCAAAACTTCTATCTATCTATCTATCTATCTATCTATCTATCTATCTATCTATCTATCTATCTATCTATCTATCTAGCTATCTATCTATCCAGCCCTCTCTATTTATGTGACTTTGCAACCAGTGGCGGTCCGTGCAGGTAAGCACGGTGAGGCGGGCGGGGTGGGGGGATGAAAGTGACAAACGACGGGATAGGGAATGTAAAATAAATAAATAAATAAAACTACTTACCTAGCGCTCGCCGCATCGCCGACTCGGCGATGCGGCGAGCGCAAGGTAAGTAGTTTTATTTATTTATTTATTTTGCATTCCCTATCCCGTCGTTTGTCACTTTCACTCAGTAGTGGCCGGCATGGCTCCCGGGTGGGTGGGGGCGGGCGCGTGGGGGTCACACGCGGGGGGTGTCATAATTTTAAAGAAAAATTAAAAACCTACCTTTCTGCCTTCTCTGCTCTCCTGCCTCCAACAGGAACAGGAAGCAGGCAGCCTGGCTCCCTCCCCTAAGCCAATCACAGTGCTGCATGCAGCGTTGTGATTGGTCTGGAGCGCCGTGACACGGCGCTCAGCCAGGGGCTAGAGGGGTGGGCATGTTGTCCATGCAGGCTGCAATGCAGCCTGCATGGAGAAGGGCAAAGTGCGCATGACTGGTTTGGGCGGTCCGAGAGGGCCAACCAAACAGTCTTTGCTTACTCAGGAGTGGGCAAACCACTCCTCCCCTGCCCTGCTCGGAGAGCAGAGCAGCCCCGCCCACCCGTCCGCCCACAAAGCAAACATAAAATGGTAATAACTAAACGTTATTACCATTTTATGTTTTGGCTTCTTGCACTGCGAGAAAGCAGTGGGGCGACGCTCCTCTGCCATAGTGGAGGAGCCGTCCCTGCTTTCACTCCCCCCTCCCCGCCCGACCGCGCTTACCTGCACAGACCGCACTGTTTGCAACTCTCTCTATATATCTATCTTTTCAACCCTCTCCATTTATGTATCTTTTCAACCCTCTCTGTATGTATTTATCTTTTCAACCCTCTCTATCTATTTGTAATTAAGATTTACAAAACATTGCAAAAAAGCATTAACAAAAGCAAGAGGCTGGCAGCTAGCCATTCTTGCTTTTATCCATTTTTTTCCAGATTGATGAGAGCCTGGTAGCTTCCCATTGGAAAAGCCATGACAGAACACAACAAGAACTGCCAAAGCCGAAAGACTGGTGGACAATGACAGTCCTATTGCCTTTGCCAATGCTTGTTCCCATTACAATTACATTTTAACCAAAATTTGTGGAAGTCGATTATTTGTCTTGAAGTCACATAGCCCAGATTACAAGTGCAGGGGTAAATTCACATCCCTGTGTAAACACGGGATAAATTCCAGCAGGTCAAACCTGTCGAAGAGAGAGAGAGAGAGAGAGCGAGCGTGTGCTAAATATTGATTCTGGATATTATGCCTCATTTAAAGTTTAAAAAAAATGAAATTCGAGGTACTTACAACACGTGTTAAATACCTCACTCGGTGTAATGGTATTTACCAAGTGTGTAAATGCCTACCTATTCCGCCTAACTTGTAATGAGTCCCACAATCCAATTACATTTAAAAAACAAAGCAAAAAAAAATCCTACCAGCGGATTTTAAACATTTAAAGACAGTTTTGGAACAAACAGGCCGGCTTGCCAGCGTGCCCAGGAGCTCCCGTTCAGTGTAAAACATGGCATGGCGGCACCCGAACCAGCAGATTCATGTTTCCAAATTTACACAGCCGACAGGTTCCCAGTGGAAAATGTGAAGCGTCTGCTACGAACAATAGGGTTTTTTTCTCGGTCTGGGCAGCTCTGCAGCCAGCAGCTTTCCGCTGCCTTTTAACGGTGCATTAAGACATTTCAAGGGATGCCGGGCGGGGGGAGCGCAGCCCTGGAGCCCGGCCAGACGGATTATGCCGTTTTATGCTACATCCACATTTGGTTATGTTAATCTACACAAACTAGATGCTTATCGTCAGCGAGGGAAGTCGTTTCTATAAAGAGCGACGGACTGCGCACAATAAAAGTTATATTTAGCTGTACTGAAGCCTCCCCACCAGGCGGGGGAGGAGGGGGGGAGGTGTGGGGGTGGGGCACAGGAGATACAAATTGTAATCAAGATTCTGAGCGCACAATGTTGATCCCAGGAACCTGAGAATGCCCTCTGCCTCCCACGGGGAGGCTGGTTGGCAGGATGAGCTGGCATGGCTTGAAAGCGCCTTCCTGGTCTTAAAGCGCCTCCGGTTGGCAGGCGCTGCCAGTTGTTGGCCAGGCCTGGTAGTGCGGGAGGGTCCCAAGTCGAGTTCTCATCGGGAGGGCACCTGCGTCACTAAATGCCACTGTCGTAACTGGCACGGGCTGGCACATCGTCTTGGCAGGCCCAGTGGAGAGCTGCAAAAAGCCAGAGTGGGCACAGGCCGAAACCAAGCTTCACTCGGAATGGGGGGCGCCGTGCCACAGCCAGAGATGTTATTAAGGCATGGGCAAAGCGCGCTCTGGCACAGGGCCCCAACCTTTCAGGGGGCCCCCCTGACACAGCCATCTCTGTTCTGCAAAGAGTCTTGCCCTGATGACCTTGAATACTTCTTAAAAAGATTGTTCTAAATATTTTATTTTTAATGTGGGTGATGCGTGAGAGTCTGATACAGGCATTTTGCAGAGAAATGTTGGCTCTGTGTTTCATGCAACATCCATAAAAAAAAGTTTCTTTTAGATCAAAACCGAACTTCACATATTAGAAATGGGAGGGCGTCACAGAGATTATCTGCAGTAATATTAGTGAGCTGCAGCTGTGTTACAATATTCAAAACACGCAACTAACCCTGAATATTAGATGTAAACACATTTAGAATTTGGATGAGTGTGTCTGTGCACTGTCAGTGACCTGGCAAAAGAGGGAATGAAAGAACTGAAATTGAATCAATCATAAGTTCAAAGCTGTTCTGAACAGGGACCCTCAAAATGCGTTTGGCCCAGGTCCCCCAAAATCCTTAAGATGTCCCTGGCCACAGCCCAAGTCCATTTTAATCGATTTACATGTTTATAAAAATTAATTTAAACCTCTGTCTTTTAATCTAAAATATACTTATAACAGAAAACGAATTCATCGATTTAAAAACCAAAGAGCACGGAACCTCTAAACTCAGATTTACATTGGAGGAATAAAAATGCAGTGTATTTAATGGATGCAGCCTAAAACCCAAGCATGCTCCAGTATACGTTGAAACAACAAACTGAAAATATTTAAATTTACCTCATTCATCTGCCCCTTTAACTCTTTCACGAACCCAAAAGTGAAGGGACGGATGGCAGGGTGTACCTTCCTTTTCCCTCTCCCACACACCCCAAACAGAATTGTTACTTTAGGGCCTTCCTGTATTAAGATTGCATTCCTGCAGCTGGCATGCCTGGGTCTGTGGTAGATTGTGGGTAGAAATAATTTCCACCCACAGCTCTACAGAGTGGCAGAATGGTTTGCATTCACCCCCAGGTGAAATTCTACCTGCGCCCTGTATCCCACAAAGGCCACTTGAAGGGGGAGGTTCATTTTCTTGCCAAACTAATGAGCAACTTTGCTAGATATCAGATTAGAGTAAACTCAGGAACAAGTGTGGTTGGTTAAAGAAGCCAATCAGATTGACTGAAACTTTCCACAAGTTCCTTGTAACAAGAAGTCCATGTAAAGTTTCATTCGATATGACTGGCTTCTCTCCTACCAATGACTTCAATTGCTCTGTTTAAGGTAATTTGATTGGACTTGGGGCAAGCAGTTAGATTGAGTGAAAAGCCCTTTAGCCTCCTGGACTGGCTTTTAAAAGCCACGAGGTGCCCTGTGCAAGTTGACCTTAGCTGGCTACAGGATGGTGGAAAGCGGCACCGAGGCATGAAATCCCTTGGTTTTTCATTTACAAGTTTAATACTGGGCTGTAAGGCGTTATTGAAAATCATGAGGGTGTGGTGCAAGCTCTGATGGGCAAGGGGCAGGGCTTTAAGTGGGATGAAAAAACTGGGGGGGCACTCAAAGGGACGTGGCTGATGTGAGTAGGGCGTGGTTTAAAACACATAAGCTAAACATTTGTGCTTAGCATAGTGTGCCACCCCACTGTTAATTTGCTGCTTCTGTCATTGCTTCCAGATATATAATACAACGAGTGACATTACACCTACAAGCCAGGACTATTTGCTTTGCCAATGGTTGTTAGTTGCATAAGAGAAATAAGCAACAACTATGGCTTCGTTGCATAGAATATTGAAAATGCTTCATTTCTGAAATGATGAGACTGTGAAAGAACTATAACGAGTCTCTTTGAAGTTACATCAAAGGCAGTGAAGGGTGGTACAGCTGCAGAGGTAAAAACAAAATTTCATCCTGAGAGTGAGGGCAAAAATGGAGAGCCCGATAGGGACCCGTCTCAGCACCCGCTTTTTAGAACTGCAGGTGCTGAGCACTGGCAGGACCCAGCCTACTTAAAGCCCTGTCAAGGGGTGAGAGTTTGAGGCCTTTAGACATGATGTTTCTCTGTGTGTGATGTTTACATCAAGGTTTGGCGTGTCATTGCTGGTTGGTGTACCGGTGACAGTTGAACAGGGGACAGGAGGGTGCAGCCCCCACACTAGCAAGGGACCAGGACATTTCCAATCTTGCCTTCACAAAATGCAGTTGGAATCCTGCACTCCGCACACCATAGTTTCCCCAGTGATACTGGAACTGATTAATGCCTCGATCTTGACGGCAGCGGTCCCCGCCCCTTGGAAATGCGCCATGGTAAAGGCGCTGCTAAAAAAACCTAATCTTGACCCTGATTTTCTGGGGAACTATCGTCCCATCTCACTGCTGCCAGGGATCAGTAAGATTGCTGAGAAGCACGTTAACTCAGCTCTCTCTATATTCCTGGAGTCTCATGGTTACCTTCATCCTTCACAGACTGGATTTCGACCCCCAACAAGGTACTGAAACTGCCCTCCTAGCAGTGGTGGAAGAGTCTAGGAAAATCCTAGATGGCGGAGGCTGTGCTGCTATTATCCTTTTGGATCTCAGTGCAGCGTTTGACACTGTTAACCACCACACTCTGGTCCAGAGACTCAGGGATGTGGGAGTGACCGGGAGGGGCCTTAAAATGGCTGCAATCCTTTCTGGAAGGTAGGTCTTTCCAGGTCTTTGAAGAAGACGCTATTTCAGAACATATGCCCCTCAGTTATGGTGTCCCTCAGGGGTCCTCCCTGAGCCCCACTTTATTTAATGTTTATATGAGCCCTTTAGTGGAGATAGTAAGGCCTTTTGGAGTTCAGATTGTTACCTACGCCGATGATACACAGCTTGTCGTTGCTCTCAACCACTTTGATAACGCTTCGCCTGGTTTAGGCCTGTATTTGGAGAAGGTAGCAAACTGGATGGAACACTCATATCTGAAACTAAATGGGGTTAAGACGGAGCTGATGCTCCTAGGTAACTCTCCTACTTTCAATGTGGGAACACTGTGGCCAGTCTGCCTTGGTCCAGCTCCCATCCCTAAGGAGCAGATTAAAAGTCTGGGCATTTGGCTTGACCGCAACTTGGACTTTAAGGAGCAGGCATTGCAGGTGGCAGCTAGTTGCTATGGAATCCTTAGGATGTTGCGAAAAATTCTCCCTCTTCTTCCATTCTCTGCCAGAAGACTTATGGTCCAGGCATTGATGATGTCCCGCCTTGACTATGCGAATGCTCTCTATTTAGGAGCACCACGTGATACCATTACTAAACTACAGATTGTATAAAACTGCAGCGCGTATGCTCCTGTGGATTCCCAATCGCCAATCTGCGAAGCCAGCTCTTGCCACCCTCCACTGGCTTCCCATACAGGAGAGAATCAAGTTTAAGGCTCTCTGTATTGTACACAAGACATTAGGAGGGAAGGGACCGCCTATTATTTGGTCCATCATTTTGCCTTATTGCTCGAACAGGGGCCTGCGTTCGGACAATCGTCGTCTTGCCGCAGTTCCTAAAATAAGAAAGGAAAGAAGTGGATGCCGTCTATTTTCCTATAATACCTCCAGGTTATGGAACACCCTCCCCCTCCATATCCGTCTTGAAACTAACCATCTGACCTTTCGGAAATCGCTTAAAACATTGCTCTTTCCCTAATGCTGCTTTGAAGTTCTTTCTGGATGTGCTGCTACTAGCGCTGGGATGCCCTCGGGTAGCTATGCGCTTAAGAAATGCTATATTCATTTCATTCATTCTTTCATAGAATGAAAGTACTGTAATTGCATTTATATAGTGCTTGCTACCAGTGACAGGGCATCGAAGCGCTTTGTGGAGACTAGCATGCTTCTCCCGAAGGTAAGGTGAGTGGTTAAACCTGTTGCTATTGATTACTGTTGCATATTGTTTTTCAATTGGTGTTCTCAAGGAAACCATTCCACACATTTACCCCCATTTCCTTTCTGGTAGATGTAATGAATAGGCGCTAGATGTGATCAATAGTGGGGGATATGTGAGCTCATGCAGTAGTCGGTGAGATGAATGCATAGGTGAGATGAGATTAGGTGGTTTTAGTTTGCAGGGATATTCAAAGGAAAGTTGCGATCTATGTATTGAAGTGTGGGTAGTTTGCAGAAATACAGCAATAGAGAGTAAGGCAGACAGGCATGCGGCTTAGAGTAGGCTACACTCAGAGAGGGTAAGGCATGCAGAGGATGGAGGGTAAGGAGCAGGGCCAGACTGGGAATGCAAACCGGCCCTGGCAATTGAGTCGGACCAGCCGCGGGGGGAGAGGGGGTGCACCTTTATTCTATTTCTTTACTTTTGAAGCAATCACGGCACCCGCGCTTTAGCTTAAGATGTTTAAAGCTATAGCGCGGGTGCTGCTGTTTTAACAAAAGTAAATAAGCAGAATAAAAGGCATGCAGCTGCGTTCAGTGCCGCAAATAACAAAAGAAATGCGTGGCCACCATTATGTTAGCTGTGGCGTGACGTGCTGGGTACACAAAATAAAAAAAGCGTTGCAGGAGAGCGTGTCCTGCCTGCAACAGCAGGCCGGAGAAAGCCATGTACGAAAATAGTGCTTGAAGGCTGTAATTAAAACGTACAGAGTAACAACACATGTAACAGGGGGTGTCCTCATGGGAGGTTACAAGAAGGGAAAAGGCTGTACTAAGGAGAGACTACTAATCCTATTGACCAATGAAAAGCCACCATTTACAAAGGACAGTAACAGGAGCCAATTAAAAAGATGGGGGCAGAGAGTGGGCGGAGCTTCAGGCCCATATCCTGAATACAGCATGTTACGAAAAGACAGGGCAAGCGCTGCCTAGGCGAGACCTAAAAAAAGTAGTGCAAACTTGTTTTTTTTTAAAGCCTGTATTGGAAACAATATGGATGGTGCTGGTGGAGGAAGGGATACAGAAGTCACAGGGTGGGAGAAACGAGGTGGTGGTGGAATCAATGTGGAGGGTTGGGGAAAAGCACACGGGTAAGAGAGAGCAACATAGAGCGCGGGGGCAGAAGAACACAAGGGCAAGACAGAGCAACATGGAGCTGAGGGAAGGAGTAGCACACGGGCAAAGGAAAGCAACTTGAGAGGAGAGAGGCACCCAAGAGAGAGAGAAAGAAAGAGAGACCAACCTGAGGGCCAGTAGGGGGAAAGAAGTATGTGAGTGTGACACCTGTAAAACACATGAATTCTTGTGAAGTGCTTAAGCAAAAAGAAAAAGTAGTTCTCTAAAAGAGAGCATCAGAAGGACATAAGTAAACGCTCCAAGGGAGGGACAGCAAAAGACGGACAAGGTAAGTCATCAAATAAGAAGCTAGCAAATTAGAGTGTCAATAATGCCAACCAACGGTAAGTAATGCTGTTTGGTAGGCTCAGTCGAAAATGTACATGTATAATACGTGGAACATGTTCAACATGATCTTACCCCCAATAAAGGCTGCATTCAGGTTTAATGAAGAAAGCATCCTGAACATATTGAGTCAAATTCAGGTCACGTTTGAACCCTGCACCAACATCTACACTACTAGATTTTCATTTTTGAAGCTCCTGTCTGCCCTGCATTTCTGTAAATCTGGACTTCTGCAGCAGACCTTCTTATGGCCATTTAACCAAATATTGGATGGAATGATATTTGGAGCATAATATTGAAGTTTCCCAAAAGCAGGACTGAACTGAATGCTACTAAGGGATTTTGCAATGCGATTAATTGTTTCAGACATTGTTGGGTGCCTGGATGTATGGAAGAATCCTACCTCAGAAATATTCAGGAATATGGAGATGAGGTATTCCACGAATATTCTGATGACATGTGATGCTGACCTGCTCATCACACTCTGATACATCACTTATCCAGGACCAGCACATGATGTGTACATCATGGGACACAGCAGTGTCCTGGGAGTTGTGGCAAGTAAATGATTACTGACAGATTGTTGACATAATTTATAAATAAACGTTAGTGGGTGTTACACGTCTCTGCGCAAAACGTGCAACTTATATTATTCCTTTAGAAATAGGAGATAGTTCCTACCCCCTGACCTCATGGATAATGATGCCTGTTCTCCATTCCCATTTAGCTAAGGGCCTGATTTAGAGCTTGTCATATGTGCTCCATCACAAACATGATGGATATCCTATCTGTTTTATTACAAGTGCCATAGGACATAATGCACTTGTAACAAATAGGGCGGAATAGCAGATTATAGTAGATTTTTTTTACCTGTACATCTCTTGGGGTGAAAACACGTTTCACCCTTAGAAAGTGCATCATATCACAATGATGAGCTGCGGGAAACAACCGTTACAACGCATGCATTACAATGCATGCTTTTACTCCGCATGCCATTACAACAAAAATGGCTTGCTGTAGGGGGTAGAAGGTGTTGGATTTAACTCCAACACCTTCCCTACTGTTGCACAGACTGGAGTTGGAATAGTAAATTATACTATTCCAAACTACAGCGCACCCCCGAGAGCAAGTCAGGGTTTAAACTTGCGTTGTAACAGCATGCAGGGTAAAAGCATGCGTTGTAACGTCATACAACCATGAGCTGCATCATCCACAATGTAACTGGACCAGAACCCAATGTGACGCTGCACTGTAAACTTGAGGATGAGGGCGAGGGAGGTCAGCATCCTGAGAACATTCTCAAGGGCACAGAAACAAGCAGAGACCTCGTGGAACATTTGTTCATGTACTCACGTAGGACACAATGCTAACCTCGTGCTCTGCTCCACATGACATTTATGCTCATCACCTTGCACTCCTGTTCACCATGGTACAGTTCTGCCCATTGTCATTCCCTACTTTCTTGTCACTCTACTCGCACATGCATCACTCATGTCATGCACCAGGTCATAGTGGCCAAGCAAGAACATTTAAAAAAGGTTTTATTTTTCTTGCATTTTGAATACGCATTAGTTGCATTAGTTACTCATGTATTTCTTTGAAAACAAAAATTTTATTAGATTAACATGAGGTGGTAAAACCTCTAACAGACTTTAGGCTGTCTCAGTAAGTGTTGTAAGCTGTGTTTCCACTTAGAAGTACGGGACACGTAATGTTACTTTTCTGAGTGCAAATAAATAGCATAGTAAATAGAAATCACTTGTACCTGTTGTGAATGATTCGGTGCTCTATGTACCAGTTCAGGTGCTGCCTCTTCGAGGGGGGACATGCTGTGTTTCGTATGGCACTATGTGCACCTGCATGAGTCAGATTCATCTGGAGTGTCACATTTGATGACTGAATAATGACCAAACCTCTGGTGCACACCTCTGTATGTCTTACATTTTCCAACAATTGCAACACACAGGGTCTATGCCAGTGGCGTAGCAAGGGGCGGTCTGCCGCAGGCAGCACAGGTTTTTTTTGGGGGGGGCCTGCTCTTACCTGTGGCCGTTGAGGGGTGACAAATGCAGGAATCGCCAGCAACACCATCCCGCTCTTACCTGCGGCCATAAGGTCTAGCTACGCCACTGGTCTATGGAATTGTAGCATTGTTTTCCAGAGCAGTATCCATCCTCTCAATGACATTGATGGGGCCAGGTTCCCTTTCTCAAATTTACTCTGGAACCCCTGGTCAATGGACCGTCGGTGTCTGCTTAGAAGTGTAGAGCGATACAAAAGGGGATGATGGACGGAACGTTTGAGCCAATCAAACACTCACCCCCAGTCAACTGATCTGGGTTTAATCCATCATCATTCTTTAGCTCACTCCACCACCCCAGTTCAGACATGGCCATATGCAAATCAGTCTGACCCTGTGCCTCATGGGAACAGTCCAGCCCGAACTGCCAAGCCATGTCTTCCCTTGGCAGTTCGTGCTGGACTGTTCCCATGAGGCACAGGGTCAGACTGATTTGCATATGGCCATGTCTGAACTGGGGTGGTGGAGTGAGCTAAAGAATGATGATGGATTAAACCCAGATCAGTTGACTGGGGGTGAGTGTTTGATTGGCTCAAACGTTCCGTCCATCATCCCCTTTTGTATCGCTTAGAAGTGTAGAGGGCAGGAAAAACTTGTCACATCAGGTTCTAGGTTAGTGGGCTTATTACAAAGCGAAAAATAACTGGACATACAAGTACCTCAAGATGAGGTTGTAGAAATACATCTGAACTAATACAAAGCCAAACCTACGGGCGAAATTAAATCTCTGGAGCATGTAAAGAATGACAAATTCCAAAATAAGAAACGCAGGCAATAAGTGCCCCCACGTCAAGATCAGACTTCATTGGAAGCTTGTAAGTAAAAAGCATTAGTCTATCCCTACTCTACCACTAACGTGACATCCCTACTTAGCATTCCCCAGGCAAGTTTAGGAAAAGGTGTCAGCACGTGAAGACTTCCTTAGAAGTGCACTCACGTTAAATGGGTCAAGTAGCCTAAGGCTACAGAGCTCGTTCTAAGATGCTCCTTCTCTCTCCAACTCAACCCCCGGGGCACTATCCCTAATTCCAAAACCAAAATCATAAAACACGCCCATTACACATCATCCGATCGCCTCATCCAGCTGGACACCTCCTCGTAGGTGATTTTCCACTCAGTCTCGATACTCCCAGCCTTTGGCTCGATGACCTTGATTCCCAGGCCTTCTCCAGTGAGAAAGAACACCGTCCCACATTATCAGCACTCCTTGTACAAATGTATCCTCTCCTCCCTAAGCCTAACTCCTAAAACAAAAGTGTTATTCTAACTAACAAGATGAATTTCTCCACCTGCAACAGAAACGTGAGAAAAGAACGAACATGCACATGAAATTCAGCTTGCTAAATCTAATATGAGAGCTTCCAGGGAGGATGCATTTCAGGCCTACAGAAATCGGCCAACATAAGAGAATAGCACACAGGCCTCATAAAACTACATATAAATGAACTCTTTTACTGAGCATTTCTAAGTCAACATGTTACATGAGCACATCAAATATGTGATTAAGTGTAAGCATCTAACACAATTCTGCACGTTAATGTTTTCAGCTAAACACACGTGTATTGCAACCTTAATTTCTTCACGTTTATGTGGAAAATATACCTAACACATAATTTTTCACATTATTACAGTACACAATCTACTGTCACATGTTAATATGAAAAAAGAAGAAATGCAGGTGCAATCTACTCGTGATTATAATGCACCCCTACAAATGAAAGAACACAATCGCGCTCTATCAGTCCCCCCTCTGATGACAAGTGTCATCACAACCAATTAAAACTCCCTGTAGAAAGAACCGACCTAAAGAGAAGTTGTAGCCAGCTTTCCCTGTTGAAACTTCTCTAGACTTTTGAGATTCTCATAGTGACTGTCCTGCAGTCTTTCCATTCTCCTCTCCTGCTCTCTAAGAGATCTCTCAGCCTGTCCTGACCTGTGCCATTTGTAGGCCCTTATCACTCCAATCAGAAGAATCACACAAATCACCACTATGATAATGCGCTTCAAGATGCAACCAAGAATTCCCTTACCAAGGTTGGGAAACCAACTTCCAATCCTTCCAAATCCTTTCCCAACCTAGTCCCAAACTCCTTCTGTTGCCAAGTCATGCATCTCATGGTCAATCTCAGTGATGTTACTTATATACTTCCTCAGATCCTTGCTATGATCTGGGATATAAGTTCAGCACTGTTATACCCTCAACATTTTACAGACTCTACCTTCTTTAGCTAATAATACGTCTAATGCAAGGCGGTTCTGCATCACCATGGCTCTTATGGATACCATCTCTCCATCCACAAGCAATAAAGACTGAGCTGTATTCGCTGACAATAGTTGGCGACCTTCTAATCTTTATATCGTTCAGACCCACTCCCAAACTTGGTATCATTGCTCAAATACATCTCCAACAATCTCTCCTGCACTCGCACCTCGTTTCTCTCTATGGTGTAATCCACCATCCAGCGGTCCCAGATCCTCAACATGATAAATCTTGAGAAACACGACAGCCACATAACATGTGCCATACCAATTCAGTGGCAAACGCACATATGCATTTTTCCCACACACAAAATACACATTTGGTACCACCTGCACTGCTTCTTGCAAGAACTTCTTTGCAGTGGCTTCAATCGTGAAAATGTGATCACACACACTCTGTCCAACAAAGATTTTATCATAATAAGTCTGCACCTGTCTAATGCAAAGTTTTCCATGCTGTTCAAAATCTAAAGCCAGTCGCCTGTACACAGGTCGTGGCAGAGGTCCTTCGAGGTCGGGGCAGGCGCAGCTACAACCTGGTGAGACACAGAACTGACCACATCAGCCAGTCCTTTGCAATAATCAAGGATCAAATCATCGGTGATGTTTATCAATGCTGTAGATGGTACTGCTGGCAAACGCATCGCCCTCCCCATCAGGATCTCATGGGGCGAGAGTCCTGTCCTCCTATCGGGGATGCTTTGCACACTCATCAATACGAAAGACAATGCATCGGGCCATTTCAGGGACGCGGACGAACTGACCTTTGCCATTCGCATCTTAAGAGTTCCGTTAATCTGCTCCACGAGGCCTGATGCCTCGGGTCTCTAGCTACAATGCAATCTCTGATCAACTTGTAAGGTAGTACAAAGCATTTTCATAATCTCACTATGGAAGTGCGTTCCTCTATCCGACTCCAATGATGCCAGAAATCGGAACCGCGGTATCAACTCTCTAAGTAACAACTTTGCCACTGTGAGACTATCACACCTTTTCGTTGGATATGCTTCCACCCACCTTGAGAAAACACACACCACCACTAAAATGTACCTCAATCCATTGCACCTGGGCATCGCAATAAAATTGAGCTGGATCCTGTTGAAGGACCCCCAGACCTTCCAATGTGACTCAATGCAACCACAGTCTTCTTTCCAGCATTCATCTGTTGACACGCAACGCATCTGTGACACACTGCTTCAGCAAACGCACAAAACCGTGTATTGAACCACGTCTGTCTGAACACTCGCACCATGGCATCTCTCCCAATGTGAACTGCTCCATGAATCTGCCTCGCCATAGGGCTCAATAAATCATCCGGCAATACTGCTCAACCGTCAGTCGAAACCCAAATGCCATCATCTCTCTTCTCACAACCTGCTTTAATCCATCCAGCTTCTTCCTGACCAGACACTTCTCCCTGCAGACACTTGACCTCATCCTAAGTGTCCGCTATGGCTAACATCATGCTGAGCTCGGTTCTCTCTGTGCTCTCCAGTATATTACCCAGCATAAATGCACCCTTGTTCAGCACAGAAACGTGCAACTTCATCTGCATACCTTTTGCCGAGTGTCACAAAGTCCTCCCCTTTCCTATGGGCAATACATTTGACCACTGCTATTTCTTTTGGTCGTTGCACGGCTTCCAACAATTGTCTCACATATTGCCGATTTCGGACTGGAGATCCTGATGACTTTAGGAACACCCTCTGTGACCATAGCTGTCCGAAGTCATGAACCACACCGAACCTCGGTGTAGATGGTGACTCGGATCTGATCAGAGACCAGCCATGCACCTGTCAAGTCAATGATTTCAGCTGCCTGTGCGGAGTTTACTCCCTGTAAACAAGCAGCTTCCACAACTCCAGAAATAGTACAGACAGCAAACGCTGCTCTCAAATAACCTGCATTGTCTCTTAGGCATGAACCGTCCACAAAAAGAATTTCATCTGATTCAGGCAGAGGTTCATCAACAATGTCGGGTCTCGATTTGGTGCAAAGTTTAGTCACATTGAGACAGTCATGGTCTTCACAATCTTCATCATCAACATTTGGAATAGGCATCAAAGTAGCAGGATCCAGTAGAGAACATCTTTTCAGAGTCACATTCTCTGAGGCAAAAATGACTTGCTCATAGCGTGTGAGTCTGTTATTTGTCAAATGATGTGTCTTGGTTCTCGTCATCAGAAGCTCAACTGAGTGTGGAACATATATAGTAAGAGGATGACCCATCACAATACTCTCACACCTTTCAATGCTGACACCTGATACAGCAACTGATTTGAGACATCCGGGCAACGCTGAAGCTACGGGATCTAACGTAGCGGAAAAGTAGGCAACTGGTCTACGGACACCTCCATGTGTCTGTGTAAGTACAGACAGTGCACATCCCTCACGCTCGCAACAGACTAATGAGAATTATTTGTTGTAATCAGGCATTCCTAAAGCCAGAGCGCGACACAGGCTTTCTCTCAGCTCCAGAAAGGCAACCAAACAGTCGTTGTCCCATGATACCCGGTCACTCATATCTTTGTGTGTAAACCTCTGCAGAGGTTTTGCCTTCAATGAGAAGTTGGAAATCCACTAACGACAGTACCCAACCATTCCCCAAAACATCCTGACTTCCTTTTGCGTGGTAGGCGCATTCATTTTCATGATCGCCTCAATGCAGTCTGGTGACACCTTCCTCTTGCCTTTCTCAATGCGATGACCCAAATACTGAACTTCAGGCAAACAGTACTGTAGTTTGCTTAGGGACACCTTGTGTCCATTCTCTGCCAGATGATTTAACAGTGCAACAGTATCAATCCTGCAAGCCTCCTCTGATTCCGACGCAATCAGGAGGCCGTCAATGTCCTGCACGAGTACTGAACTCTGCGGCAGTACCAGACTCTCAAGATTCTTCAAAATCTGATAAAAAATCGATGGACTTTCAGTATACCCTTGTGAGATACGACACCACATTAACCCCTTTACCGCGGCCGAAATTCCGCCGCGGTGCGGCGGCTTTGAAGAGTGGGCGGGGCCGCGTCGGCCAACGGACGTGCGCAGCACTACGGAGGTAGTGCTCGCGACGGCTGTTGGCCGACAGAAGCAGCGAACGGGTTAACACACGATTTACCAGACGGAAAGCAAATAAAAATTGGCATTCCTCGTGCAAGGGTATCGAAGAGAACGCCTGACATAGATCAATCACAGTAAACCATTCAGCCTCACAAGGAATTTGAAACAGGATCACTGATGGATTTGGTACCACAGGACAACACGGAACTACAATCGTGTTGACCTTCCGAAGGTCTTGCACGATTCTGAACTTCCCACTTGGTTTCTGAAGTCCCATTATAGGGAAATTGCATGGGCTCCCCATTATTTCTTTCAGAATGCCCTGCTCGATTCATGGACTCAATCACTGTCTTGATTCTCGCCACTGTTTCAGGGATCAGGTTGTACTGGGGTGTTCTTGGGAATTCAGCATTCGGCTTGATCTGTATCTTAACAGGCTCAACCCCTCAAATCAGTCCTATCTCTTCTCCAGTGAAATTCCATACCACCGGAGAGACTGAGTCCCTCAAGTCATATGGCAGATCTTCAGTTGTCAACACGGGAAACATCTCTATGCAGAGAATCTGATTCGCCAATTTGAATGCAATGTCATCATCTTTATTCTGTAACTCCACTCCCTTGGGTGTACAGTAGATGGTACAATTTAATTTGCACAAAAGGTGACGACCCAACAAACACACTGGACTTGAATCGCACACCACAAATTGTTGTCGATCCTGAAAGGTTCCTATTCTCACAGGTACTTCATCTGTCAATGGATTGGTCATTCTCTTATTAGCAACTCCTACAACTTGGATTGATTGTCCCGAGAGGGGTAGGTTTGGGGCTACTGCGGACCTCACAGTAGAACGGGTAGCACCAGTATCAATCAAGAATGTGATGGGATGACCGTCCACATCTGCCTCTACATGCGGTCCTCTCTGGTCTACCTCTAAGACTGCTCCAAGGGTACAGTCTTCCTCCCCCCTCAGGCACCGTCATTGCAATGGGTCTAAATCAAACTCTTCCAGAGTTTTGATAAAGGGCACCTGCTGGTACACTCGATTCCCCTGCGGGATCCTCGGAGGTTGGGGAACCTGCACTTGTGGACTCACACCCCCTACTTGTATGGACCTGGGCCTTGTCACAGTGTTTACGACCTCAAGTGCCTGCACCATCTCCTCATCTTGGATCTGATTTGCTGGATTTAATCAACACTCACGCTTCCAATGCCCCACCTTGTGACAAAAATGACATGCAATAGTTTTTTTTAGGGTACCAACGTCTATCCCCGTCTTGGGATCTATGGGCTTCCCTCTTCCCTACCCGCATGAACCAACGTATTCTGGGCTCCTCCATGGTTGTTTCCCTGCTTCCGTCCCAATGTTCCTCCACTCGACTGCACTTGGTCTACCCTATCTGCATTTCTCATCTGGACTAGCATTAGCTTATCCTTTCTTGTGCTTTGAATCTACCTCATCACTACAATATCTGGCATACCATAGGATCTCATCCACGGATTTGTTCTGCCAACAAATCAGATGCTGCTGGATCATAAAGCTAATTTCTGGCCTTAATCCTAAGACAAATTTGGAAACAAACTGTCCCATAGCCTTTGAATCTAGCATGTCCAGCCCACTGTACTGCTTAAAGGCTTGTAAGAGCCTTTCATAGTAAGCGTGTACTGATTCCTTGGGCTTTTGGATAGTCCGTTCTATTTTAACCCAATCGATATCTTGCGGTGAGATCTTGGACTGTAACCAGGTGATTACCTGCTCAAACTTTTTCATAACCACAGGTGAAGGACCATACATTATGGGATCTCGATCGGGTTCAGCAGATGGCCATTCAATTGCAATTTTGCAAGCAGACCACAAATCACTCAGTACCACAATGTCAAACAAAGTATTCAAATCAACCCACAACACTTTTGAAATCTTGACAAAGCGATCAACTTGCTTGTACCATTCAACAGGTTTTTCCCTCAGCCGAGGAAGATCATTTGTAAATGCTGCGAAGTCACCCCTGCTCTAAGGCACATGCACATACCCTCCGCTTGGTACCTCTCGCAATGGGTAAGCCTCTACTCCTGCTGTCCCCCCTCCCGGAGGCGGCGTATCTCCTGTCCCCTTCTTAACATTCTTTTTCTTCGACCACTTTTCTTCCCACCTATCAAGCATGCTCCATGCACATATCCCTACAATCAATTCTCGAATGTGGGTGTTCAATCCTATGACTCTCTTCTCCTCCAATTCTTGATCAATGTAATTTAACCTATGACCTCAATGTAACATTTTGGTCTTGGACAAATCCACCTCATACCTTTGTGCCAATTCTGTCAGTTTCTCATGTGACCTCCTTGACTTACTAGTGATATCCTTCGCCACAAACAACAGCTCATCTTGTTCACAGAGTTCTATCCTTTCTAGGGGCAAATTTCCACGCATTATTTCGTCCACTTCTACCTTCAACCTCACTCCGTCTAGCACCTCAGCCTTTACTGCAGCCTTGATTGTTCCCTGACTTGACGCACTACTCAGTTCTTCACTTTCACTGCTCTGATTCCTACAAGGATTTCCTTCTGCTATGTTCCGTGGAACATTCGGACTCCCAGAAGCTCCCTGATCATTTCCTGTTCCTGTTATCCTCCCCGTGGGTCCTCTAACCAGAGGTTCCCACATCCTCAAGTCAGAACGTGAGTCCGCCAAAGACACTGATCTTACTGCACTCGACCCAACACGCCTTCTAGAAGAGTCTGCAGTAGCTGGCAACAGAGTACTAGCTTCTATAGGCACCAAAAAGGGGCCATTCCCGCTCACAGTAACATTCCCTCTGGAATCAATTCTTCCTCCTATTCCCTGATTGTGACTGACTGATGTTTTCTCCCTCCTTTGGGTTGTACACTGAAACTATGGGTCCAATGGTGACCGGTACCGTAAGGGCTTCCGGCAACCGCGTAGCAGCGCTAACTCCGTGCATCTCTGTACCTCTCAGTGCTGGTATCCCTGTTCCTTCCATTCCTATTGAAATCTTTCCCACTACTCTTGCACTAGGGCTCATCTGTGGTTCTCCTGTTTTCTCCTTGAGTGCTCGCCTTCCCTCATCTGAATCTGGATTGTATGGAGGAGGACGCTCTGCTAGCAACCTCTCTAACAAGCTGTCGTCGGTGTCGCTATCATCCTCTTCCTTCCTCTTCCGAGGGTCTCCTGTTTTCACTAATAATGGAAATAGACTCTCTCCCTCTATGGTGTCTACTCTCCACTTCTTCAACTGTGCGTCCCATCACGCATCCTGGTACGCCTTCATCGCCCTTTTCATCCTTCCCTGACTCCGCTCTCTACCTTTTGCCTGTGCTGCTCTCATCCATGCATCTAATGCCTCGAACTGTGTTGGTCTAGGCGGAGGTCGCAATGAAGCCATCACTCCCCTCAACTGATACAGCACCTCTAGTCTAAATGAACCATAATGTGGAAAAGCCAGATCTCCCTCTTTTTCGGTAATCTTATGCCAATTTTGGAGCCAAACTATAGTATGGAGTCCTACATTTGTGGCCATATAATGTGCTGAGGTATCCTCGGGTGGTGCTTTCTCACCCAATCGAGTCACTACTCCTCTATCTCCCCTACAAAGATCTCGTAATACTCTAAAGCATCGCATGATTGAATCAAATTATTTTACCCACAAGATGTTTTCGTTTCAACTTCCTGATGACAATCCATCAATCCCAGCGTGGCTTTACACAAACCGACCTATCGCAGTATGGCACACTCTCATGTCACGCTTCCTCCTCACACAACAGTTCACCTTCCTTCACAATCTCTCTTTACGCATTCACGCACTTCACTCATAGAATCTAGTAACTGTCTGTCCACCAAACGACCGGACAGTTTCATATCCGACTGTCTGTCCACCAAACGACTGGATAGTCTTGAGTAATTGTCTGCCTCTCCTCTAGTAACTACCTGTCCGCGGGACGACCAGGCAGCTACATATCAGACTGTCTGTCCACGAATGACCGGACAGTCATATAAATAAAATCGATAGGATCCAATCTCTCAAGACCATTCACACCGTGACCCATGACCTGGATTGGCCACCCGAATTGCTGTGGTCTGCCCTTGTGCACTAGCTTCCCACACGATTCTAACAAACTCACTCGCACACGTTCCCCATCTCCAACGGGTCGTCGATAGTGCTTCACGACTCCCACAATCACTAGCCAGACAATTACATCAACTTGGTGTCTTCTACACCTCAAATCTATCCCGGGATCTTAGGCTACTCCTTGAGCCTGACATCAAAATCAAAATCATATCACATGGACCGCGCGCGTTCGGCCAGAAACCACATTCACTCGACTCTCATCCCAACTCCGCAAGACATCACACAATGAAATCATCACCGCAATCTAACACACACATCCCTATTCATACTCACTCCATGAACCGCTGTTCCCGCCGCACCGTCACTCTCCGTCGGTCTCCGCTAGGTCCCGTCGCTCTCCACTCTCAATCTTTGGGGCTCTCATCCTTTGGGCTCTTTGGGACTCTATGGGCTAAACTTTTCATAATTTTTCTAGATTCTCCCCGCACTCCAAGAGGCAACCATCCGACAGTGCTACCAACTGATGGGGCCGGGTTCCCTTTCTCAAATTTACTCTGGAACCCCCGGACCGTTGGTGCCTGCTGAGAAGTGTAGAGGGGAGGAAAAACTTGTCACATCAGGTTTACCAGCACAGTAATTCATGACTCCAAAGAATCACAGACTCCAGGTTCTAGGTTAGTGGGTTTATTACAAAGCCAAGAATAACTGCACATACAAGCAGCTCAAGATGAGGTTGTAGAAATACATCGGAACTACAAAGCCAAAACTACGGGCGAAATTAAATCTCTGGAGCATGTAAAGAATGCCGAATTCCAAAATAAGAACGCAGGTAATAAGTGCCCCCACGTCAAGATCAGACTTCATTGGAAGCTTGTAAGTAAAAAGCATTAGTCTATCCCTACTCTACCACTAACGTGACATCCTACTTAGCATTCCCCAGGCAAGTTTAGGAAAAGGTGTCAGCACGTGAAGACTTCCTAAGAAGTGCACTCACGTTAAATGGGTCAAGTAGCCTAAGGCTACGGAGCTCGTTCTAAGATGCTCCTTCTCTCTCCATTGATCTCCTCTCTTCTCCTAACTCAACCCCCGGGGCACTATCGCTAATTCCAAAACCAAAATCATAAAACACGCCCATTACACATCATCCGATCGCCTCATCCAGCTGGACACCTCCTCGTAGGTGATTTTCCACTCAGTCTCGATACTCCCAGCCTTTGGCTCGATGACCTTGATTCCCAGGCCTTCTCCAGTGAGAAAGAACACCGTCCCACATTATCAGCACTCCCTAAGCCTAACTCCTAAAACAAAAGCGTTATTCTAACTAACAAGATTAATTTCTCCACCTGCAACAGAAACGTGAGAAAAGAACAAATCCAACATGCACATGAAATTCAGCTTGTTAAATCTAATATGAGAGCTTCCAGGGAGAGTGCATTTCAGGCCTACAGAAATCGGCCAACATAAGAGAATAGCACACAGGCCTCATGAAACTACATATAAATGAACTCTTTTACTGAGCATTTCTAAGTCAACATGTTACATGAGCACATCAAATATGTGAATGTGTAAGCATCCAACACAATTCTGAACGTTAATGTTTTCAGCTAAACACACATGTATTGCAACCTTAATTTCTTCACGTTTATGTGGAGAATTTACCTAACACATCACTTTTCACATTAATACAGTACACAATCTACTGTCACATGTTAATACGATAAAAGAATAAATGCAGGTGCAATCTACTCGTGATTATAATGCACCCCTACAAATGAAAGAGCACAATCGCGCTCCATCAACATTACACCTCAAGACCATTGCAGTTTGAGATTTCCTGACAGTGGCTGTGTGGCAAGGAACCTTTTTTCATTTTGGCTTTCTGTGAGCATGGTCAACAACTCAACCTCAATGTTGGGTCTGCCACATTTTAAGGAACATTGGAACCCTCGAGGGTTACAACCAGAGAGTCATCTGTGTTGTCACGTCACAGAGAAGGCGGAGCGAGGGACCGCGCTTCACCAAAATCTGACATATCCTGACTGTCCTCCTGTTTGGGCACCATGGAGTTGTCTGAAGGCTCCTGCTAAGTGCCATTTCCTCGTGGTTTGCTTCAACAACATCTGGAAACAAAAAAAAAAAGATGCGTATGGACACATGTCACAGTTACCATAGCAAGGAGTGCACTTTCAAAGTTTATGCACCAGAGGAGGACCAAATTGTGCGGCAGGGTTAACTAAATTATACAGTAAGAAAAAGCTAATTATATGACGCAATGCAGATTTTTAAACAGGTTAACACTGCTTGGGGAAAGGTTTTGCCCCACTAGTACCAGTCTAAACACCCAAATACAGAAATAAGCAACAGAAAGGGGACAAGTCAACCTTTGCAAAAGGCTTTCTGCAGCACAGAAACACATATTGCCACTCCCCATTGCTTCCCCGGGCAGTTTCTCCATTGTGTCAAACTTTTTTGAAGTATTTAAAAAAAAATGTGGGAGGGATCGACAGCTCCCATTTGCTGCCAGGCTGCACTGCAGTGCACACATTTTCATTCTTTTATTTACTGATCTGAATGGTGTCTGCCATCTTGAATCAGTAAAACAAAAAGAGAAAAACCTTCCTGCGTCATTACGCTGGCGGGCACATGCGTGAGAGAGCATGCACGCGCTAGCATAATGACAGATGTGGCTTTTGCTCCGCATTATCTTTTCTTTTTCTTTTTGTTGATTTTGTGCAACATCTGCAAAAAGCATTTAGTTCTTTTCTTACAATAAATAGCATCGGCAAAAAGAATATAACAAAGCCAATAGTTCAACAAGGCGATACCTATTGGCTTTTCCAGTGCTTGTTTTACTTTTCTGTGACAACAGTGTAGTTGTCTCACAGGTTCATTGTTGAACATCCTACTACATGCTAAATTTGGAAACATGGCATGTTCACACAAGTATGTGTTCAAGTATCATCTCCTTGTGTTTGCTTTGTGCGCCCTACGTTGGCAGAGTATGCCCAGACGTGGGTCCCTTACTCACTTTGCCACTGGATTCAAGCTAGGCTGGCTGATGAGGGGTGATGCCCCCGAAACCGGTCCCAGGATGCTTGTTTCCGGTCCAGGGAAGACCTGGCTTGGAGGTTCGGGCTGGACTGTTCCCATGAGGAACAGGGTCAAGACTGAATTGCATATGGCTGGGTCTGAACTGGTGTGGCAAAGTGAGCTAATGAACGATGATGGATTCAACCCAGATCTGTGACTGGGGGTGAGTGTCTGAAAAGTTTCAGCGCTCCGTCCATCATCTCCTTGTGTTTGTTCAAGCATTTTTTAAATGTCTTTTGACATACAACATCATGCTATTGATTGCCCCTCCCCCCAAGTCTTGCTTGTCATGTCATGTCATGTCGAGGATGTGCTTTCACCACATGACAGTACTTCCAGGTGGTTGACTTCAGAATAGGGGAAGTAAAACCTGACTTTCCTTTTTGTCTTTCTCCCACTTCGAACCGCCTCTTATTATGAATATGCTTTAGGGTAACTAAGGGCGTTCATTGCCCATGTGCATTGTAAATGCAGGTTTTTAAAGTTCCCATGCCTCTCTCTGATGTCCTGCAGTAGCATGTTCATCCCATACATATAAGGTGGATGGGGCAAACATCTGAATTTTAAATGCATATTTCATGGATAAAATCACCATGTATTTTTCCAATGTCCGTCTGCAGACAACTCCAGAGATACCAGTGTTTCCCACGAAGACTCGATAACCCCCCCCACTGGTGACCCACCAAACGGCGGACTCATTGATCTGAAAGGACTGATCATCCAAGATTAATTCTTTCTCCCCCTTTCCAGGACACACATACCAGTAGCAAACTGAACGGCGCCAGCCCAGATGGTGGGCATATCGACTTGTCATGATCAGTTACATAAGGTTACCCCTCTTTCATCCCTTTCTGTCCCTCATACATGTACGCCGCATACATAATAGGGCCAACCGGTAGCCTGACAATGAGCACCGCTGCCAGCAACTGCCCCGAAATACACTAGACCCACGACCCACATACTCGACAGAAAGGGCTGCACTAGGCTATGAGCTCAGAAAATCAGTAGAGTACACCCCCGCGATACATTAGAACGTTGTTGAAACATATAGTTTGGACGTATCACCGGTTGTGATAGGTCCGTGATGTTGGAACCTGGTTCCTCAGTATTAGCTGTTGCACTTCCCAGTTGCTTTGAACCCTTGCGAGCACAATCACATTCGGGACGGGCGCTTTCATATATCAGACCCACATGCGGGAGGGACAGGGACGCAGACAGGACGCAACACTTCCCACGCCTCTTCCCCTGGTTCCCCAGACCTGAACGGACACCATGTCGCACACAGCAGATATTAGTTTCCTGACCTTAAACGTCAGGGGGATGCACACGGCAAATAAGCGGTATGCAGTGTACTCATTTGCAGAGCGACAAAAGGCGCAGATTATTCTGCTACAAGAAACACACCTCACCTCAAAAGAACTAGACTGCATACAGAAGCGCTGGCGGGGTATTTTCTGTGCCACTACTTACTCCGCGTTCGCCCGAGGGGCAATCATATGGCTTAGACCTGGGGTTCCGTTTAAGGAAACGCGTAGAGTAGTGGACAGAGAAGGGAGATACGCATTCCTGGAGGGATTATTGGACGGGCGACCCCTGTTAATAGGCAGCATTTACGCCCCTAACTCGGACCAGGGGCTGTTTTGGGACTCACTTTCGACAATTCTCCCACAATTTACACATACGCCGTGGGTGCTCGGGGGCAACTATAATTGCGTACTAGATTTGGCATTAGATCGATCATACCCCCCAGGCCTGGGATCCCCCGCACAAGCGCACACAGAGCGATTTCGCTTCTGGACACAACACTAGGCCCTAGCAGATGCATGGCGGGCCCAAAACCCAACCGCTAAACTATACTCCTACCATTCAGTGCCACACGATCTGAGGGTGCGACTTGATCGGTTTCTGTGCTCACAGGAACTATTGCCCATGACCCAACACAAAAACTATCTCAGGAGAGTAATCTCAGACCACGATGCGCACCTGCTAACCCTTAGATGGAGGCCGCCTCACCCACCAGTCCCGACCTGGAAATTACAACGCGAATGTTTAGAGGACCCGGTATTGCGCCACGATCACAAGAGTAGTATCGTGGAATACTTTGAGGACAACGCCCATACAGCATCTAACAGAATGTTGGAATGGGATGCTTTTAAAGTTGTGATGAGAGGTGCCTGTATCAGGCAAATAACCGGGGTCCGCAAGGCACTTGATAAAAGTCTCGAGAGGGCAGAACCCAAACTAGCATCACTGACTAAAGCGGAGAATGCAAGTGCGGCAACCCATATACAAGTCGCGGAGGCAAAAACGGAATATGAGGAGGTCTTTGCAGACCTAAAACGCTACAACTTTAAGTTATATGCAACTAAGCAGCACAGGGAGAGAGAGAGATCAGGCACGCTCTTAGCCTGGTTAGCCCGCCAGCACCAGGAAATTCGTCCAATTACCGAAATTAGGGACCATCTAGGCGGAACTGCGACGGCCCAATCCGACATCTTGCAGCTCTTCTGCGATTACTATGCTACACTTTATTGATGCCCCACGCGAGACGGTCACGAAGCACTTGCCCGATTCTTAGCACCACTCACACTTCCCCAAATACCGCGCGAGGATGGCGACCTCCTGGAAGAGGAAATCACGCAATTTGACGTGAAAGAGGCGATCCGTGCTATGGCCCGAAATAAAGCCCCGGGATGGACGGTTTGCCCCTAGAGTACTATAACACTTTTATCACTCAGCTGGCGCCGCGACTGACCGCCATGTATGCGGCAGCTCTGGAGGGGGGGAACTACCCAGCTCATTACGAGAGTCCCTCATAGTCTCGATCCCGAAACCTGATCGAGATCCGGTATACCTGGCCTCGTGCAGACCAATCACGCTACTCTCCACCGACTGCAAAATATTGGGCAAGATCCTGGCAGATCGATTAGGCCCTCTACTCCCGCCACTCATACACCACGATCAAAATGGATTAGTGCCGGGCAGAAATACGTCCCAGAATATTCGTTGGCTTTTCCAGGTTCAGGGTCAGGTTGGGGATCGTTACCCCAGGGCGGCATGCCTGATCCTGGACCTGGAGAAAGCTTTCGATACCCTCGCATGGCCATATCTCTTTGAAACGTTGGGGCGAATGGGAATAGGCCCTAAATTTAGGGCATACATAAAACTATTATATACGAAGCTTACCTCTAGAATACGGTTGGGTAAATACGTCTGATCGCCCTTCCCAGTAGAGAGAGGTACCAGGCAGGGATGCCCCCTCTCCCCCATCCTATTCGCCATGACGATGGAACCCTTGGCGATTCGATTACGGCGGGAGGGAGACGAGTGGGGCGTTCCAATAGCAGGAACCACCCATATAGTATCAATGTATGCGGATGACCGTTTGCTCTACGTGAGGGACATAGAGTCCGATCTCAGCCCCATAGGAAACATCCTTGCGGACTTTGCAGCTGCAACAGGACTTACAGTGAACTGGGCGAAATCTGTTATATACCCCCTTAACCCTCATCTTCCCCCACTGGAGCTGAGGTTTGGAACCTCTCGCGTAGCATGGTGTTCTGGTGCTCTGCGCTACCTTGGTATTAGGCTTTATCATTCCCCAACTGACCTCTTTGAAGGTAATCACCGCCGGGCCCTGATGGGAGCCAGGACGCGGATACATTTCTGGAAGACTCTGCCCTCAGCGCCCATTGGCAGAATTGCCTTGGCCAAGATGATCCTGGTGCCACAATTTCTTTATTATTTTGTCAGTACTCCTGTCATCCCCCGCGCTCCTTCTTTTGTGAATTGGACACTCTGCTGAGCTCCCTCATATGGGGCGACAAGCGTCGCAGAGTTGCACTCTCAAAACTGCAGCTCCCATTGAACAAAGGAGGGTTAGGGGCACTGTCCTTTGAAGCCTACTTTTACGAAGCACAAACACAGTGGATATCTAGATGGACAGCAGGGCGCCACCTAGCAGAGACGGTCACAGACGACGGGCCCATGTCAATACAAACCGTTTGTCGCCTACTACTCCCGGGCACACAGCCCAGAGCGTCGCACTCAATCCAGGTGAAGGTAGCAAGGGCATGCATGCTGCGCATACACCGCATATCCGGCAGCAGCTCATTGTACACTCCACTGTACCCACTGGCTGGTCTACCTAGGCAGAGAGGGTTTTACACTGCCCGCGCGATGCAAACATAGACGGACCATAATGTTCCGGAAATTGGGTCTCTGTTCGAAGAGGGTCAACTATTGGCGTTCAATCGCCTCTCGGACGAGACGGGCCTCCCCCCGGGACAGTTTTTGCTACACAGGCAGCTAATTCTCAGCAGTCGCCACATATGGTATCTTACCGAAGGGGAACCAAAGACACACCCAGTGCTGCACGCAATTCTCCATATGGGGTTAACGCGGCACTTAATCACATGGCTTTATAAGGCGGTCCGAGATCTCACTGCCACTACATTGGTCCCATTACGATCACAGTGGGATGACAAGATAGGTCGCCCCTTCCACAATAAGGAATGGGAACGGGTTCTGGAATACCCGAAAAAGGTATCTAGAAATGCCCGCTTTAAGAACATACAATTTTCCATACTACACCGCACCTACCTCACTCCAGCAAGGCTCCAGAGCTTCTACCCAGACACGCAGTTGGTATGCCCGAGATGCCAGTCTGCAGATGCGACGTTCATGCATACGTTCTGGTCATGCCCCACACTGCGGCCCTATTGGCAGGCTATCCACGAGACTTTGCGAGAGCTAACAGGCCTCAGAGACATTGACACGTGGGAAACCAGTGGGTTGGGGCTCTTCCGCAAACGCAAAACTCTCAAAGTCCAAGCGCCCTTCACTTCTTTGGCTCTTTTATTGGTGAAGAGAGGGATTGCTATGCACTGGAGAACCCCAAGTGGTCCCCCCTTGGTGGCCTGGGTGGGGGCAGTTAAGAAATGGGGCTCAGCGGAGGAGGACACTATTAGGAGAGAGTAGGCGCAAGGGATACGCAAACAATACATCTCCATTGAATGGACCATGCTACTACACCAATTCCACCAACATTGGATCGACACACAGCATCCAGCGATGCCCCTAAGTACCCCTGAGGGTTCCAGCCATGCCTCGCAACCTAGGCCCTCCCTTGAAGCAGACGACTGTGACCCCCAGCCGCACCAAGAGTCATGATTGGATGGCATCACCCCAGGACGGAACACTAAGGCAGCACACCATACCCTGGCCGAACAACATTCCCAATGACTTATGCGCTCCCTGCGGAGACCCTGTCCCCTCCCCTGCATACAGAAATGTATGATGACATATATTCCTTTGCCCCTGCAGGACACAGCAGACAAATCTAAGTCGCCCGACCGAACCTTCCCAGTTCTAATCCCCAGTTTGACACACACGCCGGTGGGTTTTTCCCTCTAACAAGCCGGCCTCATAATCCATGACAAGATATTATGCTAAGCAAGCACTGGCATATACCAAGACCTGCACGATGTCGCAAGATTAAGTGGGATTTAATTGCATTTTTCTATTACTTTTGACTTGTAATCTTGTGATCTCACCTGAATTAACGAACTGCAATATTTGATCGTAAAGTTTTGTTTAACTGCCATTTTTGCATACTTGCCTCAATGTGAAATGATGAAATGCCAATAAAAATTGTTTAAAAAAAAAATGTATGATTCCAATGTCTTGGCATGTCCCACTGTTCAATGCTCATTCCTAAAATGAAATTCTCAGTCCAAAGCATTCGTTTTTTACTGAGTTTTGACAGTGCAGCTGTGAAACTGACCTATTGTATTGTATTGTATTCCAGTTGTATTTATATAGCACTTTCTATCCCTGACAAGGCGTGGAAGCGCTTTTCGGCAAGTAGCATGCTACTCCGGAACCCAAAAAAGATTAGTGGTGGATTAGTATAGTAAAATTTGAGTTGATTTGAGCGGTGGACATGTGAGTCTGTTAGTGGATTGAAAAGGAAAATGGGGGGATAGAAGAGGGAAGAGTCTAGAAAGTGTTTATTTGGAGATCATAGTTGAAAGATGAGGTTTGGGATGAATACAAGGAGAGATGGAGAAGGGAAGAATCTCTAGAAATGGATTAGGGAGATCATAGTAGTAAAATGGGTTTTGGGATGAGTCAAAGGAGGGATAGGCGAGGGAAGAATTTAGAAGGGTTGTTTGGTAGATCATAGTATTAAAATAAGGTGTGGGGTGAGCCAAGGAGGGATAGAGGAGGGAAGAGTCTGGAAATTGTGATTTTGGAGATCATAGTAGTAGATTGAGGTTTGGGATGCGTAAGAGAGTGGAGGTAGAGCATATATTGAGAGAGGTATAGGTTGAAATATAGGGAAGTGCATTGGAGAGAGTCAACGTTTTTATTTATAGTAGGAGTAAAGTATTTAATATATGTGTAAATAAGTACAAATTATTATACATATTTATATCAAGAAATAAACATATCTAGATACATACATATAATCAAATTAAATGGGATATGCTGTTTGAGTATGGCCGTTATGTAGGAAAGAGACAACTCTTGAGTAGTCTTCTGAACATAAGATAGTTATCTGTGGATCTTATGTTTGGGGGTGAAGAATTCCATAGTTTGGATGCTTGAACAGAGAAAGATGTGCCACCTGTTTTTTTTCTTTTATGGTGGGATTTTGAAGTGAGGTTCCTTTGTTGAATGTATTTGGTGATTTTATTCCTGATGAAAAGTGGTACTGTTCCATGTATTGCTTTGTGGGTGATACAAAGCAGCTTGAGTGTGGATCTTCTGGCAACCGGTAACCAATGCCGGGCCCTCTAGGCAGGGGAGAGGTGGGCTTGTGGCTTTACATGTAGGAATAGTCTGGCAGCAGAGTTCTGAATCCGTTGTAGTCTTTTCATAGTTGATCAAGATGATCCGTGGTAGAGGCCACTGGCGTAATCCAGTTTAGACAGTACAAGACAGATAGTAGCCTGGACCTTGTGTGGAAATCACAGGTGGGGAAGATGCGTCACAGAGTTTTCATAGTAATTAAGCTTGATCTTGCTAATTTGTCCAATTGGACATTCATTGATAGCTTGGAGTCCATGGTAATTTCAAGGTTTCTTACTTTCTTAGATATTTTAGGAGGTGGTCCCAGATCATCCGGCCAGGTGCAAAGTGGGCCATAATTTTTCCAATAGCCTCATCTGAGTATTTCCATTTTAGAAGCATTCAATTTGAACATGGCTTCATAATATCCACTGATCAACAGCTCTGATGCAACTGAAGATTTGTGAGTTTCCAATGTCTTTGGGACTTTCCAGTTTAAGGAGTATTTGTGTGTCATCTGCATAGTTATAGCATTTGAGCTGAAATTCATTGATGATTGCTGGTAATGACTTCATGTAGATGTTGAAAAGCATTGGTTAGATGATAGAGCCTTGAGGGACCCCTGCTTTTGTGAAGTAGGATTTGGATGAGAAAGGTGGAGAATGGATGACATTTGTTCTGTTTTGAAGGTAGGATGTGATCCAGTTGAGAGCAGTCCTCTCTATGTCAGCTTTGTAGAGTCTTTAGAATAGAGTGGCATGGTCATCTCTATCAAAGGCAGCTGAGAGTTCCATGAGAAGTAGTGCAGCAACCCCGTTGTGGTCTACTGTGTTATTAAGGTCATCTCAGATGGCGATGAAGGCAGATTCTGTGCGGCTTCCTGGATGGATTCCTGTATGGAAGTCGGCAAGTCTGGAGTTATCTTCAATGAATTGTGACATCTGGGCGAATGCTGCTCTTTCTATCAGTTTGCCCAGGAAAGGTCCATTTATAATCGATCTGTGGTTGTCGGGGTCAAGGAGGTTCAGGTTAGTTTTTTTTTTCACAACAGAATTTTATTGTTGAGAGCCAGAGCAAAAGGAATGCCTCATGCGGCACCCATGATACACATATACAATAGCAAAAAGGGTCATCAACATTTTTAGCATGATCATGACAATGGTCACACAGAAAACTAATTACAGCGAAAAAGAATAACCAAAAGAAAACAAAAATGTACCACGTTGCTTCTGTCAAATAGAGAGAAATGTTGCGTGTGTACGGAAAGTCCATGCCATTTGAAATTGCATCTTACAATTATATAGTACATAGTCCAGTGCGCTAAATTCACTGCAGTAGGTCCAAGATGTCGGGCGGGGGGGGAGGAGGCTCCAAGTAGAGACCTCTATAATCGGCCCACCTCTTCCAGATCTTATAGTGTTTCTGGGGGCACCCCCTCGCTTCAAAGACAGGAATTTCTAGGCCCTTACAGAAGTCCAAACCCCGTTTCCAGACCCCAAGCAAAGGCGAGGACTCTTCCTTCCATGCCCGGGCAATGTCCCTTTTGGCCAGTGTAAGACCTAAGAATAGAAGGTGACGCTTGTATTTGCTTCCACCCAGATCCTCTGTGATATGGAGCATGGCCAGCTTCGGGGAGGAGGGAACATCCCACCCCAGTACCTCGGACAGACAAACAAGTATCCCCCTCCAGAACCGTGACAGTGCAGGGCAGGACCACACGGTGTGTAGGAAGGTGCCCTCTGACGACCCACAGCGCAGACAGTGTGGAGATGCAATTAGCCCAGCACGCCATAGCCTGTGTCTCGTAAAGTAAGCTCTATGGAGATATTTAAACTGAATAAGACGTAGGCGGGCCGCGATAGCCGCACTCCGTGGGGACTCCAGGGCCTCCACCCAGTCGTCCTCCTCTAAGGAGCCCAAGTCCTGTTGCCACGCATCTCTGAGTTTATGTAGGGTAGTAGGTGTATTGTTGATAATCGTACGATATATTTTTGTGATCTTATGGTCTCCCAATTCCCTCATAAAGACCTTCGCGTCAACCAGGTTGAACTCGGGTATTTCCGTTAGGTGGGATATATAAGGGGTAAAGGCATGTCTGAACTGCAGATAGCGATAGAAGTGTGTGCGAGGCATATCATATTCTGCTTGCAGATCAAGAAAAGACTTGAGGGTACATCCAAGCATAACCGCCCCCACCGTGTCTATGCCTATGGCCCCCCAACCATGAAAACCAGGCAATCGTGCCAGTTCTGGCAACTGTCCATTATCCCATAATGGGGTTTCTCTAGTGAGTCTCCCCCACCAACCCATCTGACGGAGTGTAGATTTCCAGGGGCGAAATACCGTGACAGGCGGTAGCACTTTCAGAAGTGCCGTCGAGTAAAGTGCCATGTGCAGGGCAGTATCCCCCAGCAGCCATCGCTCCACTGCATATGCCGGGTCCCCACGATCCCCATACCACTATTCATTAAGGACTAGCAGGTGCGAGGCCAGGTAATACCAGTGAACGTCCGGGGTAGGCACGCCACCGGTATAGGTGGACTGAAAGCAGGTTCGCAGCGCAACTCGCAATGCACCACCCCCCCAGAGAAATCAGGCAAGATTAGCATTCATTTGGCGGAACCATGTCTGCTTGATCAGGTATGGGTGGTTCTGCAGCTGATAAAGGAGGTGGGGGAGAGAAACCATCTTAAAAATAGCTGAACTGCCAAAGAGAGACAGGGGCATATGGGACCATATACGCGTCTGGTCGCTTACCTGCGTCCACAGGGGGGCGAGATTTTTAGCCCACGCCTCAGACTGGGACGCCGAGAAGAAGACACCCAGATATTTGAAGCCATCAGGGACCACCACGACTTCCCGTGACCAGCTGCCCAGCCGATCTCCACCCCGCAGTGGCCACAAAAACGATTTCCCCCGATTCATGTATAAGCCCGAGGTTTCACCAAATATTTGCATAATACGAAGGAGGCGTGGGCCAGTCCGGTCAAGGTTGGTAAGAAAAAATAAAACATCGTCCGCATACAATGCTATGCGGTCAGAAACGCCCGGTGCCCACTTAAAACCGCATATCTGGGCGTCCACTCGAATCCAGGCTGCCAGCGACTCCATAGCAAGCGCGAAGAGGTACGGGGAGAGTGGACAACCCTGGCGCGTACCCCGTTGAATAGGAAAGCGTCTGGCGGCCGAGTCAGCCACCCTAACGGAGGTGGTTATATCTGTGTATAAGAGGCGAATAAGCTTCAAGAGTCGGGGGCCGATATTCAGACGGCTGAATAGGGCGAAGAGATAGGTCCAACTGAGGGAGTCGAAGGCCTTGTTCATATCCGCCAAGAGAAGTGCGGCGGGGCACCCAAGTTTGGCAACCGCGGCTATAGCATTGTGCGCACGTCTGATGTTATGTCGTGTGGCACGACCCGGCATAAAGCCCGCCTGGTCTGGATGATCCAGCTCTGTAATGTATGGGACCAGGCGATTGGCAATCACCTTAGCCAGAAGCTTGGCTTCTACATCAAGTAGTGAGATCGGGCGGTAGGACGAAAATTTTTCCGGGGAGCATCCAGGTTTCAGGAACACGACAATTTCAGCATGTCTCCAGTCGGGAGGGAGACTGCCACTCTCTGCAGAAGCCTCAAGAGCCGACAGGTACGGTTTTAGGAGTTGCGGATGATGCTTTTGAAAGAACTCACAGGGAAAGCCACTCGGTCCCGGCGCCTTACCCGTTCGCATACTGGTCAACGCAGTCAACAGCTCCTCTAGTGACACAGGGACGTCTAACGCGTCTCGCACCTCGTCGGACAGGGCCCGAGGTGGAAAGTCATCTATAAATTTTTGGACAAGTGCTGCGGGGAGGGCCTCATGGGGGGCATATAGGTCTGAGAAATAATGAGCGAAGCCATCAGCAATGGCAGACGGGTCCGTAAGGGCAGCACCACCAGGACCACATATACACGTGAGTGTCTGAGGGCGCAGTGTCTGTTGACATAGGCGATGCAACAAGGCGCTCGACTTGTCTCCCCACTGGTATATCCGGCTACGAGTGGCAAGCCAATACAACCGGGCTTCATCAAGGAGTTCTCTAGCGTACGTCTGTTGTGTGGTTACCAGGTGTCTGCGTGCAGCGCTTCCCTCCAGGTCCCTGCTCGCACGTTCCATGGTGAGCAGCTGGGCTTCGAGCTGAATTAGTTTGTCACGGCGCTGGTGGCGCCGCGCCGTACAAAAGGCAATATCTGTTCCCCTGAGGGTGGGTTTCAATTCTTCCCATAAAATAGCAGGGGAGGCAACCGAGCCCGCATTTAGGGAAAAGTATTCTGAGATGGATTTATGAATATGTGCCCTATACTCATCATCTCGGAGCAACCACGGTGAGAGTCGCCACCGAAATTGGGAGCACCTGGGATCCAGGGAGAGAAGAAGGGAGAAAGGTGAATGATCCGATAGCCCCCGAGGAAGAATATCCGCTGCGAGCAGTCTATGAGTATGCGCCCCGGAGAGAAAAAGGTAGTCTAGCCACGAGAAGGACTCGTGTGCGCCCGAGAAGAATGTGTACGCAGATGCAGTGGGGTGTAATGTTCTCCACGTGTCAACCCATCCCAAACTCTGCACCAAGGGTAGTAATTTAGAATCTTGGGTCCCCGTCGACCGAGCCACGGCACGCCACCTGTCCTGTGACGGAGAAAGAACATCGTTCCAGTCTCCGCCGACCAGAGTTAGCCCGACGGGAGCTCAGTCCAGAGTGTCGTTAAGCGTTCAACAAAGGACCACGACAGGGGGGCATAGACACTACCAAGAACAATGGGTTTGCCATAGAGAGTCCCATAGATCACGACGAATCTGCCCTGGGGGTCTGACCACGTTTTGTGATGAACGAAGGGGACACAGCGGTGTATAAGGATTGCAACCCCCCGGGAGCCTCTAGTAAATCCTGCATGGTAGACATGTGTGAAGCCAAACCTCCCCAAACAAGGTGTTTTGGTTCCCGCTAAGTGAGTCTCCTGGAGAAGGAGAATGCCCGCCCTATGGCGTTTAGCTTGGCGCAGCACCGCTCCCCGCTTGATCTTATCAAGTAGGCCATATATGTTCCAGCTAAGGACTCGAAGCTCTCTACCCCGCCCCGATCTAAATCTGATGACATGATTGACAACAGTGTAAAGGCACAGGAAGAGCGAAGTAAATGGCATTAATAATTCTTAGGTCACACATGACAGAGAGCATAGTGGCGGCAACGAAGTATAAAAACAAAACCTGCATAGATTTCCCAACAACCCCCCCCACCCCAATACCTCATAAACATAGAAGTATCTGTCGCGGCATGGTCCAGGCCAAAACCCCAACAGGGGGTAGCAGCTAGGAGTAGCCAATGGATCCCTTGTGCAAATCTCCTACCCATATAGAGACAGAACAAGAGATAGTCAGAGACTCGCACCATAGTGGAAGCCTGCAAGAAAACTACTTCGTGCGTGACATAGAGTTGGCATAGTTACAGTTTCGGAGCTATAGTGTTCAGGACACAGAGTTCTGATCGATCGTCAGGGAGCTTCTTATTAGATTTGCTACGAGCCTTAGATCCCCTCCTAGGTCGTGATCAACGTCGCTGTCTACCATCGTCTCCCGGGGGTCCACGCCCGGGGCAACTAGATGAAGAGTCGGAGTCAATTCTTGGCGGGGGGTGAGGTTTAGGCCGAACCCTCTCTTCAAGCCACTGGAACATCTCCTCTGGGGACTCAAAGAAGTGGGTGCACGATTCATAAATCACCCGCAGGCGGGCCGGATATAGCAGGGAGTATGGAAGCTTAAGGCCCCGAAGGCGAGCCTTAGCCTCCAAGAAGGACTGTCTGCACTGCTGCACGAGTCTAGTGTAATCCGGAAAGATGAGAATGCGCTGCGAGTCATAAAGGAGAGAGTCCCGCGCCCTTGCCTGTTGAAGGATGACATCTCTGTCCCTGTAGTTAAGCAGACGAGCGATGATAGGGCGGGGGCGGGCGCCCGGGGGTGGTTTCTGCAGCAGTGCTCGATGAATGCGCTCCAGGATGAAACATGGAGAGAGTGATTCGGGCGCCAGCCATCCTTGAGCCATGTGGTAAGGAAATCCACCGCATCTTTCCCTTCACATCCTTCTGGAAATCCAATAAAGCAAAGGTTGTTGCGACGGGCGCGCCCCTCCGCATCCTCAATACGCGTGGCCAGGCCCCGCGTAAGAGAGATTCAAGGGTAGACACTTTCTTTGTCAGCGTGCCCACAGTGTCCTCCACATCCGAAATGCGGGATTCCGCCTCCGTGATCCGTTGCACCGCATTACGGAGATCCTGCCGGAGCAGCATGACGTCCGCGCCCACCGCACCTATCTTGGAGTCCAACATGTCCCGTGACTGTGTGATCGCCGCTAACAGGGTCGCATTGTCCGGCACCTGGGACTCCGTGCCTCCCAATGACGGCCCCGAGGCCACAGCCCCAGTAAATTTATCCATGGAACATTGCTTGGAGGATACGCCAGGCTGTTTGACCTTGGCCATAGCGGCGACTCACAGGGCCAGAGAGAGCGAATCTGCCGTCCGGGTGATGCCGTTTCTCCCAATATGCACCAAGGATCACAGGCGCTGCGAGTCCAGCACAGCAGCCACGACGTCTGGGAGGGGAGGGCCCGACCAGGCAGGGCAACCGTGTCCACAGGCCGCACCAGGCCTATGCCTGGCCACTTCCGCAGGCACTGCAACCTCAGCCGCCCCTAGTGGGTGTCAAGGCACAGCTCCCACCCAGCAGCAATGTCAACGGCACGTGGGGGGCTCCCAATCACCGGTGTCAATCACCACAGCCAGGAGAGGGAAGAGCAGCAGTGTACAGCACAAGGCAGTGAGGAGGGGCGCCAAGCAGAGCAGCGTCCGTGATCAATCACTCCAGCCGGGGAATCCCCACGAGGACGCCCGGGAGGCGCAACAGTGCAGGTAAACGGCAGCAATCGGAAAGTTTCAGATATGCCCAGGTATCTCAGGGGTTGAGGTAAATCGTAAGGTCTCTCGGGACCAGATCAGTCAGTTATGCCCATGTAGAGCGTCCCAAGCCTTAGGATTTGTAGCCAGAGCCCCCGTGCATGCAATATCCGCCCGCACCGCAGCCGGCCACCAGGCAAGGGCGGGCAGGAGCACCGCGCAGGCACCACCTCAGGGCCGAGATCCGGTGATCACACCACAGCCCCAAGCCACCACCTACCCGGCCAGCCACGGTACGCGAGCAGGACTCGTCTTCACCGGTGCGCAGTGCTCACCAGGGCGGGGGCTCACAGCACGACATCCGCAGCTCCACCCGGCCGGTGTCAGCCAAGTCGGCGCGTCTCCAGCAGTAGGGCCCCCAGGCAGGGAGGTCCGCACCAGGATTCAAGCAGCACCCGGATGTCGCCACCTCGCCTCCACGATGTCCACCGTCGTGCGCCGGGCGACAGTCGCCCACCTCCACAGCTGCGCCGCTACCGCCCCAGGCTCCGTGTGGGATGGGGTGGCGATGACCCACGAGGCAAGGGTGCAGTCCGCCGCAGAAGAAGTGCCCCTCGAGCCAGCCCCGACCTCAGCCTCCCGGCCAGGCGGACATACGGGAGCTCCTCCCTCCACTCTCCGGCACTTAGCTCGATTGTAGGCCCCCACGGGGGACGGCGCCAAGGATAGTGAGGCGGCGGCAGCAGGCAGCAGTGTAGCTCACACGCACCAGGCCGCTGCTCCGCCGTTCCGCAGCAATCCGGGGGAAAGCAAGTCGGAAAACGGTACAATGGTCGCAGCAGGTACTCCTCAGGTCACCTACAGGCTCCGAAGTAGTAGATTAGGCACTCAGAGGCAGGATGAATAAAGGATTCAGAGCAGGCTGCCAGAGCTGTGCTAAAGCACGTCCACCATGTTAGACGGCTAAGCCACGCCCCGGTTCAGGTTAGTTTTCTTTAATAATGGGCGTATGTATGCCTTTTTAAGGTCTTCTGGAAAGATTCCCGTAGTTAAGGACTTATTGATGATTCTTCTTACTGATGTGGCAGCAGAGGTAGTTAAAAGAATGTTCTTGAATATTTGTGGTGGACAAGGGTCAGTAGGGCTGCCGCAGGCCTGCTTTCTTTGACCAGATCCATAAATTCACTTTGTGATATTTGTTTGAAGGAATGGAGAGGCTGGGTTAGCCTACTCATAGAGGGTTGTTTTGGAAATGGGTTGGTGCTGGTGGTTCTCCTTTGTTTTAAATGGAGTTTAATATGTCTGCTTTGGTTGTGTAATGATTTGCCAGTTTTTTCCGTGAATTCTTGAGTAATGGGAAGAGCTGTTGCTATGCATTTCGTTTTATGAGATTGTGAGAATTTTGTAAAATTCTTTATTTGCACATTTAGCATTTTGAACTCTGTCTGAATAGTAACTTTAAAAATGTTTTTGACAGCTGACGTGTTTAATCTGTTAAGTTTCTGTAGGTGAAGTTTGTCTTGATTGCTCTTTGTTTTGAGCCAGGTGTGTTGCAGCTCTCTAATTTGCTGTTTTATCTCTTTTAGTTCTGTACTTCTCCAAGGTGCCTGTTTTCTTTTGTCCTGTTTTGTTGTTCTGAGTGGTATTAGGATATCAAAAGCTTCCTGTAGCCACTCATATAGTTTTTGAACTGAATTTATTGTGTCTAGATCTGTGTTGGATGTTAGTTGTGTTTCTAAGTATTCAAAATTGAGTTTGTTCCATGGTCGATAGGTGGATGCATGTAAGGTGGTTTTAGGTCTGTTGCTTTGTGGTGGTTTATGTTGGAAAGCTAGCAAATGGTGGTCTGACCATGTGACTGGAATAATCGTTTGAAAGGTAACTAGTTCTGGATTTGCAAAAATTACATCTAGGATGTGTCCAGCGATGTGTCTGGGTTTGTGAATGATCTAATGTAGGTTCAGTGTGTCAAGGCCAGTGATGATGGTTTTTGGATGAGGCATATTGGGTTTGTCAAAACAAATATCAAACCAGAATGCATAGTTTGGAGTGTAGTGTTATCAGGTTTGAAAATGCCTCTAGAAATGTGTATGGGAATGTTGTATTGCTAGGAGGAGGTATGTAAAGGAGAAGGAAATTACAGGAGGAAGGTGGTGTAGGGTTGCATATGCATAGACTAGAGTCGACTTTTGACCCATTTCTTTCAACCACTGGCTTTGTTACACCACCCTCTTTCAGCTATTGGCTTGAGACTTTGTCAATCATATCTTGACTCAGCCCAGTGAAGTATTCATCTGTCACCCACTACTATTGGCTGGTTTAATGTATCCTTTCATCGCCACTTTAGTGCTTGCATTGAACTGCATGAGGGACTACTATCTTTGAGGGACTATGGCCCTGTCTCTCCATTCCTTCTAGCTCCCTCCCACCTGTCTCTCTCTAATGTGCTAACATTAAACCCAGACCTGTTGGCATTGCAAATGCTTGTTTTAATTTATCAAAGCTTCACTTTTCTTCTTGCAAAATGCTATTCCTGGTGCTACTGCCGACTCTGACCTCACAGAAGAATTAATCAGATATGAAGAATTTCCAAAATAAGTACGCAGTTGATAGACACCAGTCATTAGGGTCGGGCAGCGACTAGCCGAGTGGTTATGAAAACCATGGTATTGTCCATTTCACCTACACAACACTTTGAATTTGACAGCACTTTGGAAGCTGTGTGACATAACCCAAATTCCGCGCCTGCTAACTTGAAAACAACGCTATTTCAAAGAACTTTTCTTAAATGTGTATGCCTACTCAACTCGGCAAACCCTAAAGCAAGACACGCGACTCACTGCAGGTCTCAAATACTGCATACCTTAGGTTTAAGTTTTTATCGCATTTCAGCATCCTTTACATCTTTTATAGCTGGTACTATCCCCTAAATACAAACGCAGTCTAAGCCGATGACACCACTAATCTAGGCACTTTGGCATCTATGGAGGAAAGCAACCAATGCCATAACCACCAACCGCAAAAAGTATGCAAGGATTGCAGGCTCTTTTCAGCATATTCAAGAAAACATGCAATAAAGAAATGAAGAGATCAAGCAAACATACAATAAACAGATAAAGAGAATTCAGTGGTAATTCCAGTGGTTCATTTATTGCCCTGCAAGTCTCCACAGCACAGTATAACATGCTCTGGTGCCTTTTGGTGTATTACACGTTTTGTATATCAATAACTTAGCCTATTAGAGTTGTAGTAGCATCAGCTGAGGATGTCTGCAGTTTGTGGCCTTAGTATAAAGGTATGTTATTTTATGTTATGATGTGGTACACAATGCAAGGCTATGCTATATGTCACGTTATGCTATGCTCTGGTATGCCATGCTGCGCTGGGCTATGCAAAAATAGGTTGTATTTTAACATAATTGCATAGCATTTCATGACATAGCCTAGAGTAGCAGAGCACAGCATAACATCACATATTATGAGACAGCATAGCATAAGCCATAGCATATTGTGACATAGCATGCAACAACATATTATAGCATAGAATAATATGACATAACATTATAATATAGCTGTTGGAAAGTGGGTTATTAGTAGTGGTAAATATATATCTAGCACGTGCAATAGGTCTCAGAAAATTATTCCTATGATCAACCCTTGGTAGCTTGGCTGCTAGCAGGCAGGCTTAACTTCAGATACAGGTATGTAAAGCATTTAAAAGACCAATTCAGTAAATAATTAAGACAAAACACACAATACAGATCCAACACCAATTTATAAAAATAGGAAATATTTGTATCTTTAAAATGACACCAAAATGAAAAAATCCAATGTAGGGAACCGAAGATATGAATTTTCAAAGATGTAGCACTATATAGCACATAGAAACCTATAGCGTCTATTGGGACATTCGGTCGCACTAGATTGGGACAAAATCAAAGTTTCAGACTGACCACGATAGAGCCCTGAGCGCCTACCCCTCGCGGTGACTTAGAAACTTTCATGGAGCTTTTTCTGCCGGGGTCCCTCAATGCTCTTTACCAAGTTAGGGTATGCCGGCTTGCCTTTCGACGAGCTCCTGGTCAAACTATGGAAGTCGGACCTCCATAGCTTTCCAGCGGGACGAACCAGGGATCTAGGCCAGCTCGCGGTTGAAGGTGGAAGACTTGGCTCTCGCGGTTGGGGCTGGTCGAGTCTGTTACCTTCAGACTTAGGAACTTTTACAGAGCTTTTTCTCCCAGGGTCCCTCGATGCTTTTCACCAGGCCGGGTTCGGTGAGGGTTCACCGGCTTGGTCTTTGACGAGCTCCTGGTCAAACTCCGGAAGTCGGACCTCCAGAGCTTTTCAGCGGAGGAAACTAGAGGGCAGGCCGGCTCGCAGTTGAGGGTCGCCGGCTTGGCTGGCCAGGTCGAGTCGGTCCACTAATGGAGATTTCTTTTCCAAAGTTGCTCCAAACTTCTCCAAACTTCTGTAACTTCTTCCTGAAGTTCCTTTTGGGGTCCCAAAGTGTCCAAAACACAATCCAAGGGTCTGGAATCTCCAAGATGGTCCTTGAAAGTTTGATACTTCAGTTCCCACAATTGACTTAGACAAAACCCTTACAAATCTAACTTGACACACTCCAGGCTGGGGATCCTTGGTGGTGATGGTCCAGGTGAGCTCTGTTAATCTGTAGTTGCAGGGAGTCCACTCTTTATTCCTCTTGAAGCAAGTTAGGTCCACAGGGCTGTAGTTCCAGAATGTGCAGCAGGCGCAGTCACAGTGCAGGGACTGCTTGGTGCAAATCAAACTTCCAGCATGGACACTTCTTCTTTTCTTGTTTCGAGCAGCAGATTTGAGAGGCTCTGCCATTCTCAGATACTTATTCAGTGTTCTCTGGGTCAAGCAGGAGGGCACTCGTGTTCAATGAGGTGCAGGGCAACACCCCAGAGCATGACCATTTCCTCCAAAGTGTGGCACAATGGTCTCCAAGAAACCACTATTCTTCCAAAATTCAATATGGCTGAAGTCTCAGCAGAGAAGCACGAGCTAGCTTAACCAACCTCCAGGATGGCTCATTACCATAGCTCCCCTCCCTCTGACATCTGCAAGTTCCTTCCTTAATCCTACCATCTGGCTGGTTTCCGAGTGGAAGGGGGGTAGATGGACCTGGCTGTCTCTGCCTGTCCCCTTCTACCTTTGAAGCTGATGCTTTACGACCCCTCCCCCCTGCTCTGGCATTGCTGTAGAGCCGGGTCCTCTTACAAGAGATAGCCTTTTCTCTCTGGGTGCCACTTATCACTTCATCAAAGCAGCCTGGCTAATCCACTTAACTCTGAGCAATCAGGGCAGACGACTGGAAGGTTGAATTTTGGCTTACAGACAAGAAAGTCTTATAACATCTTTTCTGTGCATGTTAGGAAAAATTCAATAAAAGCATATTGTCGGATTTATCAATACCATTCTTCAAAGTCATTGAAAGATATTTTTTGGTGGTCCCTTGCAGTAGTTATGAATTTATTAACTATTGCAATGTTAACCTATGTGGCTAGGGATCTACAATGGAGAAAATTAAATGTCCAATTTCTCCAATTTCAGGGCCTATAAAACTGCTTACACGGACCCTGCTATAACTACTTGAGCCCCCACCCCTGGGACACCTAGGAGGGACTTTAGGGGTCCTGAATATACAAAAATAATGTAGATCCTCACTCCACAGTGCTCCTAGCACAAAAGTCGATTTTGGGAAGCACTTTACTACAATGAGGGAAGTGGCATGTGCAATTTCTCTATCCCCAGGGCGTATAAAACCTCTTTTATAAGGGTAACCATATAAGTACCTGATCCCCACTCCTGGGACACCTAGGGGAGACCCTAGGGGTACCTAACATGCCACAATATTGTAGTATATCAATTTGTAAGTTTCCCTAACACCAAAGTCGAGTTTGGGCACAATTTACATTTAACAGCTGTTCTGCAACACAGGGCTGTTTTTTAAATGACCTCAGGCTCTCAGCAGTGCACACATGCAAGTGCAGAAAGGGCTGCTGGCCTCTAAACTGCTATGCCCTATTATATACTAGGGACTTTAAGGTAGTTTTAATCCCCCCTGCCCTATTATGTACTAGGGCCTTAAAGAGGAGGTCATGCCAATCATAGGGGTACCATAACTCATAGTGTACCCTAGGGTGTGTAGGTGTTTTCACTGTATTCTAAGTGTTTTCAGCATAGCACTGGCCCTGGACCTGGTTAAGCAGAACCCAGGGACGTTCAGAGTCAGTTACCACCAGTACCAATCAGCAAAAGAAATGGGGGTGCCCAGGGCACAGGATGGCTTTGCAACAATAGCATAATAGGAAACAGCATGTCACGTAATGCATTATAGTGTAGCCTAGCATAACATAACTCATGGGAGCCTAAAATCCCTGTATTAAGGCCAGTCTCCTTTTCCTAATTGTAGTCGAGTTGTGATGTGCCATAGCCAATTGCCAAGGTGAACCAAAAGTCACAGAGCATCATTACAGCTGCAGTTTTCACAACGAAAATTAGAGCTCACGAATAGTGATCAGCAGAAACGAGCTATTTAAGACATCATGTTTATTTTTTTCATAACCTTAGTCAGTGGTTCTTAACCTTTTGATTTCAGTGAACCCCCCCCCACTTAATCATTACTGGAACCCAGGACTCCCACTGAATCACTATTGGAAACAGGGGCCGCCACAGAGTCATTACTGGAACCCAGGGACTCCCACTGAATCACTATTGGAAACAGGGGCCCGCCACGGAGTCATTACTAGAATCTTGGGGCACCGGCCTAAGCATTTCAATGATTTGAATGACAAAATAGACTGTTCCCATGAGGCACAGGGTCAAGACTGATTTGCATATGGCCAGGTCTGAAACTGGGGTGGCATGGTGAGCAAAAGAATGATGGATTTAACCCAGATCTCTTGACTGAGGGTGAATGTTTTGATTTGTTCTGCATTCCGTCCATCAATTGTGTGTCTTTTGCTTTTTCGCCCTAAGTGCGCCAGGTATGCCCAGACGTGGGTCCTGGGCTCACTGTGCCACTGGAATCAAGCTATCGTGGCTGAAGAGGGTGAAACCCCGAAACCGGTCCTAGGATGCTTGTTTCCGGTCCAGGAGGACCTGGCTTGGCAGTTCGGGCTGGACTGTTCCCATGAGGCACAGGGTCAAGACTGATTTGCATATGGCCAGGTCTAAACTGGGGTGGCATGGTGAGCAAAAGAATGATGGATTTAACCCAGATCTCTTGACTGGGGGTGAATGTTTTGATTTGTTCTGCATTCCGTCCATCAATTGTGTGTCTTTTGCTTTCTCGCCCTAAGTGCGCCAGGTATGCCCAGACGTGGGTCCTGGGCTCACTGTGCCACTGGAATCAAGCTATCCTGGCTGAAGAGGGTGAAACCCCGAAACCGGTCCTAGGATGCTTGTTTCCGGTCCAGGGAGGACCTGGCTTGGCAGTTCGGGCTGGACTGTTCCCATGAGGCACAGGGTCAAGACTGATTTGCATATGGCCAGGTCTAAACTGGGGTGGCATGGTGAGCAAAAGAATGATGGATTTAACCCAGATCTCTTGACTGGGGGTGAATGTTTTGATTTGTTCTGCATTCCGTCCATCAATTGTGTGTCTTTTGCTTTCTCGCCCTAAGTGTGCCAGGTATGCCCAGACGTGGGTCCTGGGCTCACTGTGCCACTGGAATCAAGCTATCCTGGCTGAAGAGGGGTGAAACCCCGAAACCGGTCCTAGGATGGTTGTTTCCGGTCCAGGGAGGACCTGGCTTGGCAGTTCGGGCTGGACTGTTCCCATGAGGCACAGGGTCAAGACTGATTTGCATATGGCCAGGTCTAAACTGGGGTGGCATGGTGAGCAAAAGAATGATGGATTTAACCCAGATCTCTTGACTGGGGGTGAATGTTTTGATTTGTTCTGCATTCCGTCCATCAATTGTGTGTCTTTTGCTTTCTCGCCCTAAGTGCGCCAGGTATGCCCAGACGTGGGTCCTGGGCTCACTGTGCCACTGGAATCAAGCTATCCTGGCTGAAGAGGGTGAAACCCCGAAACCGGTCCTAGGATGCTTGTTTCCGGTCCAGGGAGGACCTGGCTTGGCAGTTCGGGCTGGACTGTTCCCGTGAGGCACAGGGTCAAGACTGATTTGCATACGGCCAGGTCTAAACTGGGGTGGCATGGTGAGCAAAAGAATGATGGATTTAACCCAGATCTCTTGACTGGGGGTGAATGTTTTGATTTGTTCTGCATTCCGTCCATCAATTGTGTGTCCTTTGAATGACAAAATAAAGCACAAAAAATACAGAAAACAAGCATTCATCAAGCAAATACACAAATCATCAAATATTTTATTTGATTCACAAACTTAAAAAAAAATGAAAATGTTCATTTTAATGAGACGAAATTCAATTGAGACCACTCAACAACCATACTATATTCTGTTTGATGCACTTGCACTGCTCTTATGTATCAATGTGGGGAAAGTAACTTAGGGGCCGATTACGATGGGGGTGAAACCGCCACCGGCAGGCTGCCGGTGGCGGTTTCACCGCCATCGCCAAGCACTTCTCCGCCTGCCATATTATGATGGCTGGCAGTGTGCTGGCGGATGCAAAGTCCGCCCGCCACGAGTCCGCCACAGGCAATCGTTCTGATTGTCTAGCGGACCTGGACAGCATGCGTAGAATGGTGGCGGTGCCTGGCAGGCACCGCCCGCCAAATTACGATGCTGCTTAAAGCCAGCCTCTCCATTGTGGTGAAACTGCCATGGAAAGGCTGGCAGGGATTGGATTTAGGGGCCCGTTGTGGGCCTCCCTTGTGTTGGGGGGAGGTGGTTGTGCACTGGGGGGGTACCCATGGTACCCCCTACAGTTCCGTGCACCAGGTGGCAGGCACCGCGTGGTACCTGCCACGTAGTGCAGGGAAACGCACAACATGCTTTTTTAGCATTGCGGAGGGGGCTGCAGCCAGCAGCACCCGCCGCAATGTTAAACTTGCAGGCTGCGACCACCACGGTGGCGGTCGCATCGTAATCGGGGATGCGGGAGCGCCACCTTACAGGTGGGCGCTCCCAGTCCCTGCATCGATGGCAGACGGACTCAAGTCCGTCCGCCATCGTAATCAGCCCTTTAATTTTCAACCTCCAATTTCAAATTCTTTCATACTTAATGAATGTTTAAAAATTTTAAATTTTGGCTCTTACATGCTCTGCGTACTCACATCCGACAGGGGGATTCTATTCCGGATTACTCCCCGCTCGAAGACCGGCTACTGCTGGATCCCATACAGGGGAAACCCACCTCCACGATATATCGTAAATTGATTAACACCCTCTCGGACCCCCTGGTCTCCCTTAGGGCGGCCTGGGCCGTCGACCTAGGAGTTCTTGAGGATGACGACTGGCAGGAGGCGCTCCAGAGTCCTAGGGAAGTGGCCATGCGCGTCAGATTCAGATTAGTGCAGCTCAAGATCCTGCATCGCGTCTACTACCCTCGCAATCACCTATATTCCTGGGGTCGTGCCACGTCTGCGCAGTGTGTTAGGGGGTGCGGGGAGGAAGGTACCTATATACACATACTATGGGAATGTTCTGAGGTTTCCGTATTCTGGCGGAAGGTTACGGAAGTCATGTCGGAAGTGGTGGGCGAACCTATCCCATTGGACCCAAAATGGCTTCTTCTCCTGATTAGAGGCGAGGCAAATTGGTCCAGGTATGTGGGTATATGGTTGGCATTGGCAGCGGGGGTGGCAAAGCGCAACATCGCCAGAAATTGGGGGCACAGGCACCCCCCCGGATTGAGGACTGGAAATGTGACCTCGATTGGTGCCAGAGAGCGGAGGAAACAGTATATATGAGCAGGGGGTGTGGCAAGAAATGGGAACGGGTGTGGATGCCGTGGAGGAAATACAGAGGACTGGGGGGGACAGGCCAGTAATGGGGTATGGAATAACAAAGGGGCCTGCTCCACCCGTGAATACGTTAACTGTGACTTACTGTACATGGCAACTAATGTCCTCATGGTACTGTTTCTGTATGATGTGGTCTCTCGAGTCTCTGTTAATAAAAAGAGTTTAAAAAAATAAAAATAAAAAATAAATTTAAATTTTGTTTCTTTATTTGTACACACTTTATTCATTTGTTAGTATTATTTAATTTTCTAAGCAGTCGCGGACCCCCTGAGTAGGTTTTGCAAACCACCAGAGTCCCCGAGCCGCAGGGAAAGAACCACTGCTCCAGGTAAATACTGCAAAGATAGAATCTCTGCATGTTTATAGAAATAATGAAATACATCATTTTTTAATCTGACATATTAAACTGATACTAATATTTTTTAGACAAATTGCTAACTGCTTTTTTGGTGCATTTAATTTTGTATGACCAGTTCTACTTTAATTGGTTAGTTCTGCAAAGATAATAATTCTTTCATATGAAAGACCCAGAGGATTTTATTGGTTTATAGGAAGGGTCATGGTCTGCCCATGTATTATATGGGATAAAATACCCACAGTTGTACATTGCAAGGATATTGCAAGTCTCCTCAGAGTTCCATGACCTTATAAATGAACTCGGCCTTTGGCCTCTTTCCTCTATATGATCCCACATGTAATTTTAAAGTCGAACACTATTATTGGTTTCATTTAAAGGGACAATCAAGTTCATTTTTTGATGATGTCATCTAGGCTAGGGCTTGAGATGTATTGGGACATCATTCGCTCAGTGCCCCTGTAAGGGGCTGCATTCAAAGCGGAAAGTTAAAGCCCACGGCCCTCTTTCCCTGCAGCAGGCGGTGTGCGCTTGCTCACCACAACCAAGAGAGCAGGTCGGGATGCAAATCTCTTGTCAAATCCTGAATTAAATAGCTCGGAATCTGTGCAGTCTGGTGATTAATGGTGTGAGCGCACACAGGTATCTTTAACCATGCTGTGTCAACAGAATCTAAAAATAGATTCCAAAATGATCTGAAACAGGAGGAAATTAGGGCAGCTGCAAGAAAGGTAACAATTGCCCAAGGGTGGAAGTAATCCCGCTTTACAAATCTACAAGCAGGTGTCAAGGCTGGTATCTGCAGCCCCTAAGCCTCAGCCTAGTCGAGGTTATTTAAGTGGCGCATCTTTAGAAAACAAACATTGACAAAGTCAATAGGCCTGCCTTTAAAAGAATGTTGTAGGATTACGTGAAGCATTAAAAGTAAATAGCATGGGAATTAATATGTATTTATGTGGAAGCAAAGAACTGTACTATAATATTGGTGTAGGGCAGGGGTCAGGTGACAGATGCACTTTCAACCCAAAGCCTAAAACTCCACATTGGTTAAGGACTGCCCCCCTCCCATCTGTGCTGCTGACAGAGAAAAACAACATAAATTATGTAGTTATTAAAGCTAAATATATAAACAAAAGGATCACATCTGTTGAAGGGCCAGCACTTTTTTTGTGGAGGCACACAGCCTGTACACAATCAAAACATGTACTCCTGGCTCCCAACATATGGGCGTAGCCAAAGCCCCTCTCGAGTAATGCTCAGATAATTGTCTGTCAGGCCAGACCAAAAAACACATTGACGGGATATTCTGAAGTAATGGGTCCAAAGGCTCAAGAGGTGGCATGCATTCACAGGAACAGGGGGGTGCTTAAAAAGTTTAAAAGTTATCTCTAATTGTCCTGGGCCCACCGTATGTTCAGGCTCTGGGAATAAAGATATGCCCCCCCGGTTGATAAAACAGCCACACAGAACTATAATGACCTCATGCAAACAGCCCACACAGATTTACAAAGCTGGAAAATGGGTGGGCTCTCCTGGTTTGGCATAAATGCGGCAATCAAAAGGACACTTCTCCCAATGATTCTGTACAAGATGCCGGTGTTAATGCTGCATCCACCACCAGGCATGATCGACCAACTACTGAAGGTCTTGCAAAGCTCACCTACTAAAACAATAAGCATACCTTCCACCAGAGGAGGGTGGGCTGGGAGTTCCACACTCGCACATTACTGCACGGCACCTCAACTCAGATATATGGAGGAGTGGTAGCGAACATTCTCGGAGAACTACTGGTGTTTGGTGGATCAGTCCATTGATGGTATCCATATTTAGAAGGCCCTTTGGCTTGCCAAGACACAAAGCCCCTGAGAAGTATACTTGTTGTGAAACTAAAAGACACACTGGGAGCCTGGAATAAATTAGCTGTCTCAAGTCCCCTTACCGACATACCCTCTCCCTTGACACCCATCATTGGGAACCCAGATTTCTCTCCTGCCCTTAATAGCAGTGATTACATAGAGTGACCAGTGGCAAACTGCAAAAGGGTGGAAGACTTTAATGATGTGGAAGGCCTTGAGTCTTTTGAGCAACTGAAAGAGGGCTGTGGGATTCCTGAGACGCATCCACTATATGCAGATTCGACAAATGGTGGCTCGCCCCCATATCAAGCCATGTGCCGGCCACCAGTGCTTAATATGAGTCAGTGGTCTCCGGTGGGGGGCGACGGTTCTCATTTGTAGGGACCAGCACTTATGTTTTTCCTTATTAGACATTTCCCGCAAGCAAGAGAGGGAAAACACACAAATGGGAAAAAGGAGGACGATAAAGACGGAAAGCCAGTCACCAATGTAGAAAGCAGGAACATGCTAGAGTGGAACTAAGGGGGAGGGAGGGTCTGGCTGTTGATTAAAGAGGCCTGAGGTGGATTCAGGACTACGAACAGGGCACAAGTTGGGGGTACACGCGGGTACATGGCGTCCACCCGCTATTTTCATGGTATGGACGCCGTCCACCCTGCCAAGAAGTTGGGCCCCACAGATATATGCTGAACTTGTCCCGGTGTAATTTTCAGACAACAGACACGTTCATCAGTGTCTGCACGTTGTCTGCTTTCCATTCCCAGCAGCAAGTGCTGCCATTGAGGGGGCTTTTTTATTTTCACCTCCAGCTGCGACAAAGATAAAGGCCAAACTTAACTGATCTCCTTTTGATCGAGTATCCTGACTGGACACGGCCTGGAACCTCGCATTTAAATGTGAATACAACGGAGGGGAAACAAAAGCACACACTTTTTAACTCTTCACATGTACTCATTGTTAGGCATGGTTTTTACTTTGTTCAGTACCTGTATATAAGTGCATGCACTGTTGAAAGTCAGATGTGTTGGTCTGTCCCAGTATTTACACAAATAATAATTTAAATAGCACTATCTTATTTCTTTTATAGCGCTGCTCATCCCAATGCAGGGTGTCAGAGGTTTTTATGTAACATGCACATTATACATTGACATAAATCATGTAAGTGTGTAAATCAATGTACAAGATGTGTTACATGAGACAGCGAGGGCTACAATGTATAGGAGTCACTTGTACTTCATAGCTCACTGTGCTATATTAGAAGGATTTCATTTTATGAACTGCAAGTAACAAAAGGATCTCTGTGTTCAAAGTAGTAACCCACTTACTTAGCTACATAAAATAAAAATCTGCCATCAACATGTTACATGATGTGTTTTGCAGGAGACACATTAACCTTCTATGCTACTTTGATTCAAGTCTGGGTCTACACAAAACACAGATCTCTCCAACAAATGCGTTAACCTCCAGAGTTATCTCACCATTATTATTATTCCCTGAAATTTTCTGGCCACCTCTGCAGCAGATGCCTTAATACCATAACATATTTTAAAATGCAAACTTTGAAACCAATTAAGCAGAACAGATCTACTACTATGATTTTCCTTGTTGCCAATTTCTTTGTGGCAGGGTTTTAAAAAATATAAATGTATTAGTTGAGGGGCAGATTTTGCATCGGGGTTGCCCCACTTTTTTGGGACAACGCTGATGCAAAATCACATTTGTTAAATCTCAGAATGCGCTTATATGTACTCGTGATATGCCTGATAAACATGTGTGATATGTGATGACACTTCTTATGATGCCATTTCTTGTGATGGCACTTCCAGTGAGGTCACTTTCTTTGATGCCATGTGCGATGTCATGCGTTGTGACGCCATGTGCTGTGTTGGCATGCGCCATGATGTCACTTGCATACTGCCTAACTTGTGTAGTCCCCCCACTTCTATTTTTAGGACTTGTGCCCTGACTACGCATCTTTGATTTTCGGAGCACTGACATTTAATAGTGCCGGCCATAGACTTCTGAGCAGTGCTTTGCCACTGGCACAAATTAAGCACTGCCAGCCGCCCATTAACTTGTTTTTAACAAGCATTTGCAATGCAATAGATCTCGCATTTGCGAGAGTTTAAGTTATTGGCATTGTAATTGACAATGCCTTTTATTTATCTTTTTTTGCTAATAAACACATAAATAAAAGGCATTGTAATTTACAATGCCAATAGCTCAACCTTGTAATGCAAGATACCTGAGGGACACCACGTAATGTTTTAAAGGTGGATTGTCAGGTGGCCAATGAAACAGCTTGTGTTTGTCGGCTCAGGAAAGAACTAAACCAGTGAAACACAGTTCCCCCCCTATGTCCATCTCCATCCTCGTGAGCAAGATGACACGAGAGACTGTGTCGAAAGAGGCAGAAGGGTCGTGAAGGATGAGAATGGCTCTCCCCCCTCATTCAACGTACGCCACTAGTGGCTGCAATCAACATGGTCTCAAAGCTTAATTCTGAGCCAAAACCTGAATACTGTTAGTTGAGGAGGGCACGACATTCCCGAAAATTAGTAAACTGTTGACTCTCACATCTCACTGTTATTTTTTAGCAATAATCAGAACATTGTGAGATACAAAATAACACCTGCTCCCGACCACCACCCTCTCTTTCAGAGGAGAGGCAGCCGAGAGAGAACAGGCAGGGAGAGATACAAAAAGGCATGAGAACGGGGAAGAGTGGAGGATAAATAGGTGAGAAAAGGAGAGGGCGATACGGGCGGAGCAACGAGAGAGAGAGGGGGATGAAATAAAGGAAGTGACCGAGCTGTTATAGGATAGCGAAGAAGATAAGCCGAAAAGAAGAGGCAGCTGCAGGTATAAGGGAGAACAAGCATTTGCAATGCAATCGGACTCGCCTTTGGGACCTTATATGTATGTAGCTATGCAGCACATTAGCCTGGGTGCTGAAACACCTACTGTTCTTTAACATGGAGGGAAAGTAAGCACCAAACTGCGTGACACACCAGGTATGGGAACACATGGAGAGAAATATTGCTTTTCAGCTGGAAATGGTAAAGTGCAAAGCTCTGTATTTAATATAAAATCAGGGCCTTCGGTGGTCATATCACTGAAAATACAAGATTTGAAAAAAATATTATTCTCTACGGGTGCTCGTGGAAGACAATTTCGATGGACTGGAATCTAGAGAATGCTAAAGTGATTCTGGTATTTTACTGACCTCTGCTGGTCGTTTTCTATCAAGAAAGTTAAATAGAGGCAGTTGCCAGAAAAATAAAAAAAAGAAAGTCCCTCAGCAGAAAGCAATTCTGGTATTTTACTGACCTCTACTGGTCGTTGTCTATCAAGACAGTTAAATAGAGGCAGTTGAACAAGCAGAAAGAAATTCTGGTATTTTACTGACCTCTACTGGTTGTTTTCTATCAAGACAGTTAAATAGAGCCAGTTGAACAGAAATAAAGTCCCTAAGCGAAAGCAGACAAGTCCTAGGGCTGATCTCCAGAGCCCACAAAGTACATACACATATAAGTATATACTAAAGTATATACAAGAGGTTTCAAATGCTCGACCTAAAAAAGAGGGGTGCGCAGATGCGGCAGAAATAAGAGGGAACGAGAGGAGGGTAGACTCTGAGAAGAGAGGGGCCGGGAAGAGGGGGTGGGAGACCGGCAGATGAGAAGCAGAGAGACAAGGGCAGGAGAGAGTGGGGTACAGAGGAGGGAGAGATAGGGCGGGAGACATCTTGTAAGAAACAGAGAGAGGGTGATGGAGGGAAAAGGACATGGAGAGGGGAGACAGACAAGGACTGACGAGAGGAGACAGTGAGACAGGAGCGAGGAAGGAAGAGCCAGGAAGAACAAAGAGAGAGAGAAAAGGGAACAGATAACCTGAAACGCACACAACGAAAAGGAAAGACTGTTCGGGAGGAGAGACGGCTGCATTGGTGGCAACTCTGTGGGTGTCGCTGTCATTCCGAAGGAGCCAAATATCAGTGCACCATCCAGGGCAATTTTTTTTCCGATTCTGCAATTGTAAAATGCCTCGAGCCCAGCGCTGCCACCCACCAGGACTCCGTATCTACCACTCACTCCCTGCACAGAAGAGCCTACATCCGTCGCAGCTGTCTTCATGAACTCTTTTTACCTGACTACCAACCTGAATGACTTTCTGCCAAATCCCTGGCATCTTAACGGAAGTTGTGCCAGATGCTGTGACACTCCTGGGCTCTCTACCCATCTCTGTTACCCCCAGGGACTTAACAGGGCACTGTGTTGACTCTTAGTAGTTTAAAGGACTGTGTACCCACGGCTCCCACTCTAAGACATACTGAACCTACAGCTGCCACCCTAAAGGACTCTGCACGGCGCCATCCTAATGGAATAAGTGGTCATTGCGTCCATGGTACATGGTTGTGCTTGCTCCTGCGATTCTAAACAAAACTGTCTTCAACTCTGCCACCCTCCTAGATCCTTAGCCTATCACTGTCACCCTTAGAACCCCCGTGTTTATCGCTGCCCACTGCTTCCAATTTGAAGGACATAGTGCTCACTGCCACTGAGAAAAAGAGCTGCCATGTGACTGCAGCCTCCCTGTCTGGCGAGGGGTGCACTGACATGCCTTCTTGCTAACAGTAAGGGACCCGGGGAGCAGTGCAGCGAGGAACCGAAGCCTGATTGATGGGCCGTGAGTGAAAGGCCTGCTAATCCCCTCACACCGAGGTAATTTCACCCACCTTTGTTATGGATCCGACGGTGCAGACTCCAGCCACGAGACGGACTCTTCCTGCCTCAAGGCCAAACCCAGCGGGATCTAAATGCAGAGCATGGTGTCCGTGATGCGGGCGCCGCGCTCACCAATAAAGTTTTTAAAAAAAATAACGAAACAAAGCACACCTCTATTCTGGATCCGATGGTGCAGACTCCAGCCATGAGACGGACTCTTCCTGCCTCAGGGCCAAACCCGGCGTGATCTAAATGCTGAGCGCGGTTTCCATGAAGCGGGCACCGTGCTCACAAATAAAGTTAAAAAAAATAAAACTAAACAAAGCATGGTGTTCCTGAACGGGCGCCGCGCTAAACATTATAGTTAAAAAAAAAATGAAACTGAGCGCGGTGTCCCTAAAGCGGGCGCCGCACTCATCATGCACTTCTTCCCAAAAGTAATAACGTACAAAAAAAGCGGCCACCATTGTCCTGTGTGGGCGCGCTGCAAATACAGGAAGCAGCCGCTATTGTCCCCATTAGTTAGTTAGAAAACAAAATAGTGCTCACAGACTTAAAACGGAGACCGTGTAACAAGCCAAGTAAAAAGTCCAGTCGTTATGGGCGGTAACAAATGGAGACAAGGCGGTACCAAGGAGGGACTAACAAGCCTATTTACGAATCTTAAGCCAGCATTTAAGAAGGACAATGACACAAAGCCAATGACAAATATGGGCGGAGAGTGGGCGGGAATGCTAGTGCATACCCCAATGCAGCATGCCTTGCAGAGCGAGCAGCGCATGCGCGCTGCCGCTAGGCTCAACCTAAAAATGACTCAGGCGACAAATGCCTTACATCGGAACTCTACATATTTCTCCAAACGGCTCTCCCCCCCAGTGAAAATCCTCCGTCCAGAGACGGTCAAGGTGGGAGACGAGACTAGATCGCATATTCTACAGAGGCGGAATGGGCTGAGATCTTTCACAAAACTCGCACCCAGGCCATGAATATAGCTGGTAAAGAGGCCATGACCAAAATCACCATGTACTGGTATTACATCACAGCTTGAATGCCTGGTCCTCAGCAAAAACCTCCGCCTGTTGGAGGAAATGCGGCCTTACTGGAACGCTGACACCTCTTTCATGGAAATGCTCCAAACTACAACGCTATTGGCAGGAAGTTCTGTCCAGCATAAACAACAAATTTGCAACCGATATCTGGCAATACCCAACATATGTCCTACTGGGCCTATCAAATAAGTAAACATACCCACTGCGTTCACCTGAAGCAAAGCAATCACGTTAACCCTTTGTGCAGCTGAGCAAGTTATCACTGCACTGTGGGGTAAGGAACTTGTTCCAGACTATCACACATGGCTCAACAACTGTGGGAACTCCTCTGGATCTCTGGTTGGAGAAACTGCCAATTATTCTAAAGGCGAGGGGAAACCACTAAAGAGAAAACATGGGGTCCTGTCCCAGGAATTGGATGAGTTCACGTGCCCCATATCTTTGTGAGTGCTCCAACTCACACAACAACACAACACAGAGAAGACAGCCATGTTAACCTTGTAATGCTACATCAAGGACTAGATAGAGAGATCTGCAGAGAGAGATTCATGAAAAGACTCCGCAAGCACATGTCAGTGCGAAACGACACGCTAAAATGACGCCAAAAGCTGGGTCAAGCTTGGCCGTTGAGTTTTAAGATATGGTACACTTTTATTTATGCTAATATTACAGGTTCTTAAAATAACCAGTAGTTGTAGTTGGGCGTATGTGTTACCTGATAAACAATGAAAGCAGATTTACTTTTCAATAGTTTTTATTAGATTCATTTTGCAATACAAAAAAAATAGTCAAATAACCGCCGGTGGAGACAACCATCAACACACAACTCTCAAACCCCTTCCACATTCAATCACTCTTAACTCAACACAGAAGCTCATTATTCATCATATATCCAGGGCTGCACAGGATCCAAAACGAGGGGTCAAGGAGGGCTTGATCAGTCCCAGAGCTCCCAGGGTTTGTGGGCACATCCTACTTCTGAAGTTTTAAAAACAGTTTTAAACCATAAAATATGCCTCTATGACCTGAGATGTAAAGGAAGATAGGGAGATAGATGTGGTAGTTCTGGATTTTTGACAAGCACCATGCTATCTTTCATATATTTTAATAAATTGTGTTAATATTTTCCTCTTGCTCCCCATTGTCTCTCCCTCCTGGACCCACTGTATGAAGGGGGCCTGTGATCTTAGCAAAATGTGCGCCTATGCGTACAGGCAAAATAGGTAATTGGGTTGTACGCCCGATGTGGAGAGATTTCTTTCACTTCAGGTCCGCTTTGAATGCTAGTAGGCCTGACTCAGCCTTAATCCTTCTGCAGGAGATACAAGAGAGAACCATTCAGTTTGGTAGTGGTGGCACTCCTCATTCAGGAAATTACAAATCAGCAAACAAATTGGGGCAGTCAATCGTGTTTAAAGGCTAGTTGTTGTTAAAAAAATTAGTGACTGCACCTTTTGTGTGTTTGACGTAATACACTAAGGGCCTAATTACGAGTCTGGTGGTCCTCGGACCGCCAGACTCGTGGTGGGCGGCAGTGGCGGTCTTCCGACTGCCACATTACGACCTTGGCGGTCGTGCCACCCTTGAACCACCGATTCCACCAGGGAACGGCGGTTCCATGGCAGTGGTGCAGGGGTCTTGAGGCAGTAATATGCTTGGCAGGACCGCAGCAGTCCGGCCAAGCATTTTACGACTTTCCTCACTGCCACTGATTTCATGGAGGTCGTTCCTCCAAGAAAACAGTAGCGGTGAGGAAAGAAAGGGGGCCCTACAGGGCTCCCCCTTGTGCCTCACTCCATGTGGATGCACACAGGGGGCACAACATGTGCCCCCCTGTGTGCATCCCCCCCCAGTTCTAGCATGGCAGGGACTTCAGACTCCATGCCGTGCTGGAACTTCCTTTGACGTTCCCACTGGGGTGCCTATTTTTTAGGCACCGCCATGGGAATTCCAAAGGAACCGGCCGCCGCACCGCCAAACTCGTAATTGGGCCCTAAGTTGCCATGGTTATGCACATACTCGGGATCTTGCTCATTCTTCCACTGGAACCCAACTTCACCTAACTAAAGAGCCCCAATCATGGTGAATCTAGTCTTGGGTTGCTTTTGTTCAGGTTCAGAGAGGAACTGGCATGGCAGTTTGTGATGGACTGTTCCCGTTTTGAGCAGGATCAAGAGTGATTTGCATATAGCTGGGTCAAATTTGAGATGCCATGGTGGGCAAAAGAATGATGGGTTAGAATGCTACAATGATCGAGTGCCAGTGGTTAGACTTATTGCAAGCATCCTCCCATAACCTGTTGTGTGTTTGATGCATTTCAATAAACACATAAAGTATGGAATTGTCTCTTTTTGAATGTTCACTCCCAAAGCTGATGCTGCTGGTTTTTCGACTCAGAGATTGCAATAAGGCCTGCTAATCAGACCCCTGTGCCAGTGTTTTGACCCTTAAAAGTGTAATGTTGATTTGGCTATACCCATTTAGCATAACTTAACTTACTTATAGGTCCCTATCATATGGTACCCAGGGCCTGTAAGTTAAAGTGTCCTCACCAGGGCTGCAGCACTGATTGTGCCACCCTAGATGGAACAAGGTGAAACATGTCCTCAAGCCTGATACTGCAGCCTGGTAGAGAAGTTTTAAACTGCTAACTGCTAATGACTGCTAATGACTTTGTCATTTCAACTTTTGGCAGAGTCCAAACCTCCCTTTTTATTAATATATATATGCCATGACCAGCAGCAGGCCTATCGAGTCCTAAGGCAGGGTGCTGTATATTAAAAAGTGGGATGTGTGATTTTGTATGTCCTATTGATAAAAACTCCCAATTGTCGTTTTTACTGTGCAAAGGCTAGTAGCCCCATTGGCGAGTACAGAATTACACGCTGGCAATTCAGCTGAGCTAACTTTTGAATGGAACTACTAAAGTCGATACTTCAAGGTATCAAAAAAATAATTGCATTAAACCCACCTTGATGCCCAAGTCGACCTCAAAAGGACTTTTTAAGAAATGCTACTTTTAGAAAGTTGCCATTCTGGTTCCCAAGTTTTCCAGTGGCCATTCACAGAGGCTGGCCACAAGACAGTCTTCTGCCCTCCTGGGGAGAATTCTGAATGACTCCCAGGAGTGGGAAAAATAGAGGCCTGCCATTGGAAGACATCACCTCTCCCTGGCAGTAAGCCACGCAGAGAGGTTCAAAGAGGAAACCGCCTTTGAATGGCAAATGGTGACTATGCACAAGAGAGACTGCTCTTTTGTTCAAGTAGATGGGTTGGCGTCGAGGGCAGAGAGGGGAGACCAGTTGCCAAACCGTTTTTTCAGTGGGCATGAGGCCACAGGTAGCCACACCTCTAGAGCAGGCTACCAAGCTCCACACACCATGAGAGGGGTCCTGCAATCTTGGGAAAGGGCAGAATAGTGCATTCTGGGATAGCTAGATGCCACACATCACAGAAAGTAGTCACCAGACGGGGAAGGTCCTAGTAGTCCATTGACTAGTAGCTACCTCCCCTGAGGGCACTTTCTCTGCATAAATACGGCACCCTTGGCACCTCAAACCTCAGATCACATCTGGACTGCAGAGAGGACCGAAGAAGGACTGCCCTGCTGTTCACTGGACCTGGCAAGAGAGGCTGAACTGTAGCTGCTGATCCTAAGGCTAGCAAAGAGAGGACTGTGCTTGTGGTGCCTAGTTCGTGGGAAAGTCGGTCCTGAGCCCCAGACAGAAGTGGTGAATTCCAAGAGTTAGTTGGCTGACTTTCTGTTACAGCACCAGGGCCACAAAAGGTGACCTGTTCTGGTCAATCAGTAGCCACAACCCTCTGACTGCCACTGACCACCAACGTGCAGCCCGGACGACCAAGTCCTGAGGCTCAAAAGTTGTACCGATGTTGTGGGACCTGGGGGAGTCATCGGAGTGCAGTTTTCTCACCCAGCTATTGGAGTGCAGTTTAGTCACCCAAGATGGACACTAGCCTTAACCAAAGGGAATCATTGGTTTCTCTGTGACTGCAGACCAGGAGTCCAGTGGCAACTGGACCTTTGCTAGACCAAAGAGGACTTCGAGGGACATCGACCTCTGTGGCCAAAGTCACTCCACCAGGACTGTGGACCGAGGAGTAGCTCCAAGAAGAGCCCCGCCGACCGCACAGTATCTTACATAATTTTACAACTCTTGTATCCCTTGCATCAGGATTACTCCCTTGAAGTGTATGGCGGCTCACACATAGAGCCTGGAACTGGACTTGAGGCTGCTTTAGTGCCAAGGTAATTGACCTACCACTCCTTATTTGCCCCAGTGGTCTTCTCATTATTGGATTTGGCCACCCAATTAGGACCGGAGTAGCCAAACACAATTCTTTAAAAGTTTTACAAAATTTCCAAAGTTTGCGGTTACTAATGCCAGAAGAGCCACATTCAAGCTACTTGCTTTGTATCACACACAAAGCAATACATGGAACAGGACCGCTTTTCATCAGGAATAAAATCACCAAATACATTCAACAAAGGAACCTCCGCTCCAGATTGGCACCTCGCCTCAAATCCCCACCATGCTAGAAAAAGCATAGGTGGCACACCCATCATTGTTCAAGCAACCAAGCTAAGGAACTCAGTACCCCCAAACATAAGATCCACAGAAAACTATCTTATCTTCAGAAGACTACTCAAGAGTTGGCTCTTCCCTACATAACCACCATACTCAAACAAATGTACAGCATCTCCCTGTGTATATAAACATTTAATTTGATTATATGGATGTATCTAGCTATGTGTATTTCTTTGTATAAATGTGCATAATAATTATGTTTTGAATAAATATTCTTTAGGTCTGCTTAACAAATGTACATTTTATGTATCGCTAAAATATATATATATAATATTATATGCTTAACATGTTTATAGGTCACTGCATAGTTTTCATATAAGTTGTTTGATTAGATGCTTATGGTTCTCTGTTTATTTATCTATCACAATATGTAAATATTACCTTGGGTATTTATCTTCAATTTCTTCACTTTACAAAGATTGAAAAAATATTTTATAAAAAAAGTTAGAAAATACACAAACAAATTAGCTTAAAGTACAGCAACCCTTTGAAAGTCTGAGTATATTAAATGCAATTTAAATCTTGATATATTACCTACCTTATACATGTATTCCCTCGATGTACTTATGTATCTATATATTTATTACTTTACTCCTACTGTAAAATAATTAAAAGAAAGAAAATAAATATGAGTCTCTCCAATGCACTACCCTATGTTTCACCCTATACCTCTCAATATATCCTCTACCTCCACTCTGACTCATCCCAACCTCATTCTACTATTATGATCTCCAAAATAATCCTTTTTAAACTCTTCCCTCCTCTATCCTTCCTTAGATCACCCCAAACCTCATTTTACTACTATGATCTTCCAAACAACCCTTTTTTAAATTCTTTCCTCATGTATTCCTCCTTAGACTCATCCAAAAACAAATTTTCTACTCTATCTCCCTAATCCATTTCTAGAGACTCTTCCCTCCTCCATCACTCCTTTGTTCATCCCAAACCTCCTCCTACTACTATGATCTCCCAATAAATACTTTCTAGACTCTTCCCTCTTCTATCCCTCCATTATCCTTTTCAATCCAACTAACAGACTCACATGTCCACTGCTTAAATTTACTCATATTTCCCTAAACTAATACACCACTAATCCTTTTTGGGTTCCGGAGTAGTGTGCTCAGATGCCTCGTCAGGCTTAGTAAGCGCTATATAAATTGAATTACAATTACAATTACACACAATAGAGTGCTTAGGTGTACCTGAATAGGCCATCACTAGCAGGTTGGCAGGGCAGAGCTGGGCACAGCCCTACTTGCCCTTGAATCAGCTGTGTCCTGCCTTCCACACAAAGGGCTACATACACCCTGTAGTTAGTCTGGAGCCAGGACTGGGAAGGCAGGATTCCTGGGGACTTTAAAGGGAAACCTCAAGAAGCTTCTCCCACTGTAAAGAAAGGCCCAGGTAAACATATTAGACCGAAACACCAACTCTTCAGTGTACTTCTGGACCTGTGGATACTCTGCCAGGAAGAAGGACTGCTGTGCTCCTGAAAAGACTGCCACTCTGCTGGAATGCTGCTCTAATGGACTGATGTGCTGACCTGCTGCCGTCTTGCCTGGTTGAGAAGGACTAGACCGGCATCTGTTGAACCCAGGACTGCAAAGTGACTCCAAGGGCTAATTGGCTGGCCTCCTGACTATAGCCTCATGGTCAAAAAGCTCCAACAACCTTGAACCTAGTACCTGGACTCTGTCATTTGTGAGTTCTCCCAAGGCAAGTGGTGCCTCCCCAGCCCTGGACAATTAGAAGCGGGCCTGAAAGTGCTCTTCCACTGCATATGTGGATTCCGCAGAACCGATGCATTTCTTCTGCTCCGCAGCGTCACCCTGAGCAGAAAAGATGAATTGCCTCTACTGCGAGGGTTGTGCCAATGCATGGACTCCGCTTCGACCTCGCAGCCCACATCATAACCACCACCTGTGTGAATCACTCCGCAGACCCTGACATTGCAAATCTCTCATCAACAGTAGTCTCGACTACGGTGTAGGTTCTTGCATCGCAGCCTCGTAGCTCTTCAGAACCGACACAATGCCTCGACTGTGCATCCTTGATGCCGGACTTCGCATCACAAGCCCTCGTCCACAGGATCCTTATTGATGATGCAGGACCTGGCATCGCAACTCTGCAGCTCCTCTGAAGTGACGCATTCCCTTGTCTGCACAAAGCGTCCTCAGCGCCGAATCTCACAACGTTCCACAACAATTACTTAAAAAACCTTTGCTCAGCGGGCCGAACTGGGACACTCTAGCTGGCCCGTGCTCCATTACGGTTGGCCTGAACTTGTGACTCTGTCCCAGTCCAGTGCGACCAGATGTCCACAGTTGATGCCTTGTGCTTCTTGGCACTATTTTTACAGAAATTTTGAAATCTATATATCTCTGCTTCTACTGATTGGATTTTTGTTGCTTTGGTCTTGTTCTATTTATTACAACATACTAAATTTTCCTAAATTAGCGTGGGATTTTTCTTGTGTTGTCTTTCCACTTTATTACTGTTTGAAGTGCTGCAGAAATACTTTACACATTACCTCTAAATAAAGCCTGACTGCTCTGTGCCAAGCTACCAGAGGGTTGAGCACAGTTAATTTGGGGTTTGCTTGTGGCTCACCCTGACAAGGATTGAGGTTGCTGCTTGAGGAGGGTTTCACCCTCCTCAACCAGCAACCGAATTTCTAACAGGTGCCAACCGACACAATATATATCTCATCACCTCAATTTAAATCAAAAAGTTCAACTAGATGATACCTGTGCATCGTGTATGGCAAAAATGCTTTCTGAGTCTCTGTGATAAACTCAAGGTTTGCTCCAGAATATTCTTGCAGATGCCTTTGTTAGTCTCTTGTCTCCTGGAGGTCGAGTACATAATGTTGCTTCTAGGTAGGCAAGGCTGTCTAAAGGCGGGAGCAGGCACCGCAGGTTTGTAGTTTGATCTGAGTTTTTCTAAGCTTCCCACTTGATGAATTTCCCGTACTCATTTCGGTCATTCTCTGGAGTTTGATCGTGAAATGATTTCTTGGCCTTTTGGAAAAGTTCTGGGTCAGTGTTTGACCGCCTCACCTGGTCATGACCATTGTGACTTCCTTGGCGGTAATGGTGCATCGATCAGATTCATAGAGTGTCCTAAACGTGCTTCAAGGTATTGGTCTCGGACTATCACCAAATTTCCTCTTTGGAAATGGCTGTGCACTTCTTTGACTTTCTCACTAAGATGGCGTTATTGATTTTCTGAGTTTGCCTTTGCTTGCTTGAGAATCCGGAGCCGGTGTAGACCAGAGCGGTGCTGCTGGGATGATGCTGATCTTCTTCTGGCCTTCTGAAAGGAAGGTTGGACAAGCTCTTTTCAAGAGTCAAAGTCAGGGTTAGAATATACACTTAAGGAGTGATGAATGGACATTTTACATTGCAGTTTTACTCTACCCCTATTCAAACTCCTTTGCTGAGAGTTTGCATACTCTACAAATCTCTATTCACTTCAGGGCCAGCGGGGGCCATCTTCCAGTCAGAAACCCCCAGGTCTGGTGGGTAGGTTCCAAATACTGCTCCTTGCACAGGGGTCCATTGTCCGTTTTTATCATCTTGGGAATGCCAATGATTTTTTCCAGTTTGGTCGGGCATGTTCAAACGGTGTAGTTTGGATATTTCTGTAAATGGGACATTAGTATGTTCATCAGTGATCAGTAGCTGCCTCCCATCAGGTATGTGCTGAGGTTGGTTCACAGGGATTTGCAGGCCTCTTCCTTGATGAGTGATGTTGTTATTCAGGGCTGCTTGTGGCTGGCACAAGTGGTAGTTGTTAACTGTCTCTTCAACCTAAGCATCCATGACAAGGCATCACAGCTTCTCAGTTAGTCTTGCCTTTGTCTTGACTATGCCTTGGTGGCCTTGATGTGAAGGTTGAAATACTTGGTCCCTAAGTGACAGAGGGATTATAATCTTGTTGCCTCAGAGAAGTAGACCTCCGCTTAAGGCACTTATCTTATTACAGAATCTATACATGGCTGTGAGGGTTTGAAGGGTTGGGTGGTCTTTATCCTTCTAATTCCAGAGAAACATCATCCATGTGTTATTTATTCCTTGATGCTTCAAGTGTGAGTTGGAGGCATGTGTACACAGCTGTGCTTTCTGCTATTTCTTGGAGGAGGTTGAGCTAGGGAATGCTGTTTGTGCTTCGAAGTTGACATGACCTTGAGCATCCTCCTGTGGGTGCGGTGTTCAGTTAGCTGGATGTTGTGAGAGGAAGTCAGCCGGACTGTCACATGCAGGGCAGTATGTGACGTAGAATCAATACTTTTGCAACTGCAGGATCCATTTTTTGATGATCGGTGGAGGATGAAGGGAGTGTCCTGAAAAGAGGGGTTTCAGTGGCTTGTGATTGTTGATCATATGGAAGTCCTGTCCGCACAAGTAAAGGAGGAAATGGGTGCATCCTCAATTGAGTGCAAGCATTTATCTCTACATATGAGAGCCCCAAATTTCTGGATCTGTGTGGGCTCAGCTTTCAAATGCTGCTGGTGCCTAGGCTTTTGTTCATTGTTCCTGGAGGAGTATGGTTCTAAGCCCTACAGGACTTGTGTCAGCTACAAGCTCTCTTTGTAGACTGGGTGAAGAATTTCATCACAGCACTATTTAGCAAGGCATTTTTTAGAGCGCTCTTTGGGGTATCTCTGTCCATGTACCTGGGCTTATTCACTTCGATAAGTGCTACAATGGTTCGTTCCGGGGGGCCAGATTTGGAAGAAAATGCTCACATTAGGTGGCCATTCTGAGGAAGCTCTTGGCTTCGAATGCAATTTGAAAGAGTTTTACGACGTTGATGTAATTGACCTTTTGGGTTTCAATGCTTACTCTATGACGGATTAACATGTACCCGTGAAAGGCACATTTGTGTCTGTGCAATGTAAGGCCACTATAGATATTCCTTGAAGGATGCCATGTGCTCATTGTGGCCTTCACAAGAATTAATGTTATTGCTTACATTTAATACACCCTCGAGCCCTGAGAGTGTTCCCCCGGTGGTGTTTTTGAAGTCCTCTGCTGCAGATGATATTCCATTATTCAAGTGAGTGTACCTATGCCAGCCTACATGCCGAGAAAGGAGGTGAATTACCTGCTGGCCTCATCTTATTGTCATTGGTGTACCCCAAGTTGAAGTCTAGTTTCAAGTTTTGGTGGGTGTCAACTTTGGAAGTGGCCTCAGTCCTTTGAATTATTATTTCAGATTCATGACATTCACTGATGTCCCTGTGTTGATGAGGGGATTTATGCTGAGTTCTTGGATTTGTACTGAGCAGGCTGGCCTTAGTGATTTGCTAATCTGAGTGTGATCATTGATGGAGATGTGAAACAATTCTTCATCCTTGTCACCATAGTCAATGGTCATTGACGGTTATGTTTGATGTGATTCACATTCGCGATCTTGTGGAGCTGCGTGTAGCATTTTTGGTGTATCTGTTTGTTCCCCGGGCAATGTCCTCTGCACCCTGCAGGTCCTATTCTAGGATACCTTGCTATATGCTGGACACTGGGCTCAGCGTGCGGGTCTACTCCACTGTTGCTGCAGTTGCAATGTTCATTCTCATAATCTTTGTGCATGGGCGAGCTCCACTTCTGCCCTAGATGGACTCGACTTTTTCTGTCTTGATGGGATAAGGTGTGTGGTTTCCTTTACAGACATCTTAGTGCCGACTCCATCTGTTCAGCTCTGACATTGAACGGTTTATGCTGTTTTCCCAGAATCAATCACGCCCAGCCTCATTCCTGGTTGTCTCAGGATTAGTCACCGCGGCATGGAGCATCTGCATCATTGGATGACTTATGCCTTTCTTCAGTTCAGTTGTCTTCAGTTCAGCTTAAAACCCATTGATGGTCTCATGCTTATGTTGTTTGCTTATCTTAGTTTGAAACTCACATATTCTGGTTTCAGCTGTAGGTTAAAGTATGCCTTGAGGGCTGCTACTACCCTCTCACAGTCTTCCCCCTTTCCTGTGTTAGGGAAGTTTTGGGATAGTTTGAAGATTTCTTCCCCCACATTGTGCAGTATTAAGGACCTCTTTACACCATTATCTCTCTCTGTGGTTGCTCTATAGTAATTGTTCTGTCTTGCCATTCAGACATGCAACCTCAGTGCGGCTGTCGCTGGGGCTGCAAGTTCACTTTGTGGTGGTAGGGGCTTTTCTTTGACAACTCCAACATGATGGACAGTGGTACTGGGTATAGCACCTCCTGTTGCTTGATGCACTGCTGGGGCTAACCTAGCTTCTTGCCTTCCAATGCATCCCAGATCGACCACCTGGTCTTCAATATGGCTTACTCATTACCCACTCTTTCAGATTTGATGGAGTGGGCCGGCAATGACTAACGCTGTGGCGCCTTGAATCATTTAGTGTTCGGTGCTGCTTGATGTGCTTGAATAGGGTTTTTCCTAGCAGCTTGCTTTGCTGTTGCTGGTTTATGTGTTGATAATGTCTCTCTCTTTAGCCACTATTCACCTTTGTACTTTTCTCAGTTGTATTTTTCTTTTCTCTTGCCACAGATGTTACTGCACCTCTGGGGTGGAGCACACATATTTTCTTTGGGCTATGCTCCCTTTGGGCTGTGCTCTTCAGGTATTGAGTACTAAGAGCACATGCGCCCGCAGATACTAGCTCTGCGCATGGCTGCAGATAATAACATTGATAATGGCATTGTGAGATGTCGTTGTGGTGTCAGCATTTATGGGGAAGAGGGCATCTGCCCTACACTGCTTCATGCCTTTCACATGGAGTCTGCCCTTTACATGTGGTGTCTGATCATTCCTCAGGTCTGTATGATTTCTTGGGTTGTACTTTCACCACTCCTGTGTGGACCCACCGCCCTGTGTACGCAGTGTCTGATAATTCCCTGGATTTGTTTTCTGCCTCCCCCTCTTGTTTGCTCATCCATCATAACATTTTCTATAGCTGGTGGTCTATTTTTCTCAATATGATAGGCCTTATGTTCTTTAGCCTTCGCATGTGAGACTGGCCACCCAAGATTATAGTTTGTGTTGAGCACATAAGTATTTAGCTCATGAAAATACTACTCACAAGCTATGGCATCAAGAGCAGTTCATGGTTGTTGAGTGACAATCATACTTCAGATGAAAGTTCCTGGGTCTGTGTCAGACTCTGAAGTAGTGCTAATTTGGAGTACAAATAATTGCAGGGGCCCAAAGAATTTGTTAGAGGCCCACCAACGGCACTGCCGAATGCCAGGGTTGTTGAGTACCACAGGTGGTTAGTCGTGATTCCACTTCGAGCCTCTTTCTTTCACTATCCTTCATTTTCTGTCTCTTTATCTCACTCTTTCAGGTTCTTTTTCATACCAGCTTTATCCCTTTGTCGATGTTACTATATCTTTCTCTTCCTTCTTATTTTCTTTTCTCTCTCTTGCTCTGGGTCAAAGTCTCATGATGAAAAATAAAACCCTCTCCCCAGAAATGAATTCTTGTGCTGAATTCTGATGCTCACCGCCTGTACCCACCGGTACAAATTAAGTACTGCTCAGTAAACAAGGGCTAGATGTTCTAAAAATGGAGTCGATAAAAGTGATTGCAAATTGCGCACCAACTTCTACCAAGTCCATTCTGTTTTTGCGAACCGACCTTTGTACTAATAGGTCAGCGCTCAAAAACCCGATTCGTAGTGGGTTGCAATTCGAGCTTCCTCATAAATATTAATGAAGTAGATTGCAAATTGCAACCCACTATGAAGCACAGCCATCACAGGGCTAGGTCTGAGGCTGAGGTAAGCAGCCCATCATGTCTGTGATTGCTTTTAACTAAAGCTATTTTATTTTTTAAATGCAACCTGTTTTTCTTAAAGATAAATGGGATGCATTTAAAAAAACGAAGAAAGTTTAAGTAACTTTTTAAGAGTAGGCAGTGGTCCATTGGCCCACCGCCCACTCTTACAAAATGTTTTTGTCAACCTTCACAAAGGGAACCCCTTCCTGTTTGCAAATGGGTCACTGAATGTGTGTAGTCTGTGAAGTATTAATGTTTTGAGACGGTATTTAGGTTGAAAAATATTAATACAGACCATTCAGATCCGCAGTGGCTTAACAAAGGCCCCGCAGCCCCCGCAGTGCGGGGGGCCCCGAGCTCCTGGGTGGCCCCCTCAGCACAGTACCCTGGCCTGAGCGCTCCTGAGTAGATCCGGAGGGGGGCCCTCCATGTACTCTGCAGGGGGGGCCCCTCATGTTTTGTTACGCCACTACAGATTCGGTATTTGGAAACAACTCCTTTAAGGCACCCCTTCCAAAAACTAAATTTGTGTTTGGTTGAAAACCCAAATTGCAATTTGGTAACGTGTTGCAGAATCTGTATTTGGGTTTCATACAAGACACAAAACATTATTGGGTTGCAAATGGCCGGATTGCTCGATTCCGGTCTTTTGCAAACGCAAAAACACTTTATACATCTGGCCCTAAGTCCTTTATTAGCCCTGCAGGCAGTCAGAGTCACTGAGCTCTTTCTTAGAACTGTCTCTTGTCTGGAATGTCTGTACAATATGTCTAAGCAGGAATTAAACAGAACCATTTCCAATACACAAGATGAACTCTTGGATGTCATATTACATTGAAAAAACAAATAAGCAAAAATAATAAAATGGGTAATTTTGTCCCAAAATGAATACGTGTATTCCGTTTTTGAGAGATCCTGTTATTGTTATAAAAACATCATGCCTCCACATACTTCAAAGTCAGTGACAGGGCTATGTTGATTTATCACGGAAGTTCAGTAGGATTGCAGAACTTGGGAGCAAAGAATATTAGTTCTAGAAATGTAGTTTTGACAATTTTAGATTCTTGTTTTATGCTTTTCCTAATTTTAGACACGTATATAGGAGAATAACTCCTCCTCTGTCCTTCCTGCCCTTTCTGAGAACCCTGTGTCCTGTTCTATAGTAAAATAACCAAGGTCAGGAGGGGGAAGGGCTTGTAGAAAGTTTATTAATACAATTTAGTCTATTTTCTTTTTTCAGTTGAGCCTAGCTCACAGAAAGCTAACTATGTTTTGCCTCACTGGGAGAGAGAGATTCTGGGAACTCCATCATGTCTCAATTCCAGGATTTTGATTGTGGCAGCCAAGACTTTCAGGCTAAATTTGCCTTGCATTCGAGTAATAGAATAGACTCATGAAGTTGGGGAAAAATGGCTGAATTGATGCATAGGTTATGAATGGATGATCAGAAAGAGAGATTAATAAATAAATGGATACATGGGGGAGGATAAATTAATGTTGTATTTCCACAGAAATCCAGACGGTTAAGTAGGTTCGGGACATTTTGGAGTGGAATTTTATGGAAATCTGGGGAATTTGCAGAGACCATTATAATTTCTAAGGCCTGATTTTGAGTTTGGGGGACAGGTTACTCCTTCACAAACATGCCGGATATCCCGTCCGCTGTATAACAAGTCAATTGTATCCTATGGCAACCGGCAGATGGGATATCCGTCACGTATTGACGGAGTAGTAGTAATATACTTTATTCGGTAGCCAAGTACCATCAAAGTGCACATGTGAAAAACATTGCGAAAATACATCAAAAAACCTTTTTAAGACATATCACAACACATTCATTTAAAAACAATGGGGCATATTATCAAGAACGGCGTTAAAATTATCGCCGGTTTAGCGGCAGAAAACTGCCGCTAAAGCGGCGATAATGGGCTTGATAATATGCCCTGGAGAATTCCAATAGAAGCCCATGTTCACACCAGAACATGGACTTCTATTGGAATTCTCAAGGGCATATTATCAAGCCCATTATCGCCGCTTTAGCGGCAGTTTTCTGCCGCTAAACCGGCGATAATTTTTAACGCCGTTCTTGATAATATGCCCCAATACTACTCAGAATTCATTTTCTTTAGCCATTACTTGAGTGCAAAATAAGAGCAAAAGTCAAGCAAAGCTATGTGCAAATTAAGCAAAAAGTACATAAAAACACATAAAAATTATCTTTCATCTCTATATATAAAATGAATATTGTTAGAATAAAACAGTAGTTAAAAATCTGTAGTCTGCCACGTTTGTGCCAGACTGCCTGTAAAAATTTGCTCGCAGCAATGACTATTTCAGGGGTAGTGTCACTCTTTAAAATTCTAAAAGCCACTGAATATTTTGTCAATTTCAGATTTCGACATATGGGAATAATCCATTTCCGGCGCGGGCTATGATAACTGCGACAGAAAAATAATATGTGTGCCTCATCTTCGTCTGCCACATGCCAGACAAATGCTAGGGCCGAGGGCCTTATGTCATTGACTAGTTATTGTTCTCAGGGGTAAAGTGCCAAGTCGAAAGTGGATATAAAGACTTTTAGCTAGAGGGGAAGAAACTAAATCTAAAAATTCCTCATAACGGGAAAATGGTTTAATATCTAAAAATCTATTTGTTAATGTACCAGTTAATTGGTTATTTAAATGAGTATCTTGAATGTAAATTCAATAACTAGATTTGATGATATTAAAATCAGTCTTACACATTCTTTCTGGGTTGATCCATATCCTTGTCAGTCCCAGCTTATTAAACCAGTCAGAAACAAATTTGACCCAAGGTATTGATTTGGCACCCCTAATACATAACAATTCAACGAGGCAATCTCTAAATTCCCTTAACTCCGGAGTGACCCATAAGCGAACCCAGTAAACAAGTGGTCTAAGGGTGGCCAAATCTACAATTCCTTTAAGCCCTAAATCATAGAACAGGGGGAATAGTGGTGTGCTACTGGGGACAGAGACCAGCCTTCTGGCAAATCTATTTTCTGCAGCAGTAAGTTGAGAGACGTCAGTACATCCCCAAGTCTCGGCTCCATATAGTGCTGCCCCTTGCGCTTTGCCACGCTAAACTTCCAGGGCTGGCGAAACTGCACGGGAGCTTGTTTGCCTATGCAGCCTATTATTAGCATTTGCTCTGTGCTCAAGTAGTAGTGTGCTTTTCCTTAGCTGATCATTCCACTTCAGGCTCTCCATTACCTTAACTCCTAGATAATCGAAGCTCCTCACCCTCTCTAGTGCTTCTCCCCCAGCCCATATGATTGCATTTTTGACCACTCCCTTTCCAAATACCATATATTTGGTTTTATTAGCATTGAGCTCCAAGCCCCTTGGCACACAAAAATCTGTAAATTTATCAACAAGGAGCTGGAGACCCATTGGAGTCTTAGAAATGAGGAGGGAGTCGTCTGCAAATAAACAAATCGGTACCTTATTACCATTTTGTGAAGGGGAGTCATTTCTGCAATTCTTCAAGATATCAGCCACTTCAGTTATATAGAGGGTAAAGACGGAGTAATCTGTCAGCCAAACTCCAAATCAGGCCCTGAATCACAGAAGCAGATATTGTCCAGGCAGCTGAATCCTTTATAGGGGGACATCATTTGCAAAACTTTTGCAGCAAAAATAGGCAAAGAGGAATCCAATTTTATGTCTTGCTTGGACCCCGTACCACTGGAGGGGAATATCTCCCGAGATTAAGGATTTCAGAATATACCTTCTTTTAGCAACACAAGTACATGCATGTCTGTTCCCAGAGGCAGCAAACAGATGGATGCCAGGTTATAAAATAGGCTCCTTATAGGGTCATTTCATCACTAGCTCTCATAAGCAGGTCAGTATCATGAGGAGGTCTATTCCAATTCTCACTGTCATAGTTTGATCTTCTGCCTTCATGCTCCCACTCACATTCATGCCATTGTATCCTTGCATGCCTCCCCACTGAGCCAGATTTGAGGTTACTATATCGGGGCCATTGAGCCTCTTGCCATCTCGGCATATCCTTGCCGAGAAGAGATTTGACTACTGGATCCAAAAACATAGGGTGCACACACCACACTTACTATGCTTTTCCGGCAATGAGCTATGGGATTTCAGATGAAGTCTGTGGTTCAATTGAACAGGATAATCCCTAGGGGCATGATACTAAGAGCCAGATTTTTTTTTTTTTTACAGCCTCCAAATTTGCTGCGCTGCATTGTGCAAAGGGCAAAACACAGCAGAGAGCCATAACTACAAACACTAGCCTGCTGCTGATGTCATACCCTGTGCTGGCGCTCAATCAAAGCTGCTTTACAGCAAGCACATCCTCACATCATGGTGCAAAGGTCAGCGTGCAGTCGCTAACGTCTGATTTGTACTGGTAGCATGCACTTTTAGTACAAATCATTTTGTTTTGACAACTTCAAAAGGATCCCAAGCATTGGATATGTGCTGAACATCGCATTGCACACAATGCATAATTTTTGGGAGAAATGAACACATTTTCCCCTGTTTGCAGTAACTGCAAGTAGGTTTTTTGACCAAAAACTCTATTTGGCTATCTTAGTAGGTCAAGCTTTATGGCAAAACCTACAGGTATTGATGACGATTTACCACAGAAGTACCCTGTTCATGCAAAGCACTCCAAAGCTGTTTTTTGTACTGTGAAAAGTAAAATTTCCAGCACAAACCACCTTTTGCACTGGATAGTAAATAGCAGACATTGCTTTGCACCACTGTGCATCACTCTAGCACTTGGTGCAATGCTAGTATATCTGGTCCTTAGTGCATGACCTGTTTCCATCTATAGTAAGGGACTTTGCAGATGGAGGACTTTACAGTTAAGACACATACCACAATATATTTGCCATGGTGTCACAGCTCAGCCTTCCAGGATACCAGCATAGGCACTGGGGTTGGATCCATCTAGAAGAGTGGTCTTCATAATTTTTAATGCCATGCCCCCGCAAGGGAAAAAAAAAATCATCGCCCCCCTCAGAATTTTTCACAATTATTCTATTCAATTGCCAATGTTTAAATATATCTATTATTTAAATATTGCAGTTAGGTTCTGTTACTGTTTTAAAAGTGCATTCAAATGCATGATTGCCAAACATACTATTCTGGTCAGGCAGGCCTTACTAATGCGTACAAGTATCTACAGTGTGATTATTAGAAGTGGGGTGGGGTTTTTAAAGAATATTTGGAGTCCCTTCCCTTTTGGCACATACTCCCAGCTAGGAGTTAAATGACAAAACATGTAAGTGATAACCCATTACAGAGTGACTTACTGCTGCTCATTTTTTGAGCTTAAAACAAAGCACTGTTATCAGCATAATGATTCTTTTGGCCAGAGCCTGGCACCCCCACCCACCCTGGGAGCACTTGAGGCCCCCCAGGGGGGCCTTCCCCCCTGTTTGAAGACCCCTAATATAGAGCATCATTGACTATATCCAATATCTGCAACCCCCTGACATCTACATGATATAATTCAAGGCTTTAGGACCTCACCATGGCTCCACATAGCCTTCTAATTGTTATTATCTCATTTAGAGTAGAATATATCTTCTCACTCAGCATTCCTTTTTTGCTTGTCCTCCAACTGACATTGCACTTTCAGACTACTAGACAAAACTGCATTTTTGCAAATCAGGGTTTCTCTCACACAAAGGCATGAGAGATAGCTCAGACTCTGCTTTGGAAGGCAATGCTCAGTGCATGAACGGCTCAGATTCATGTCTCCAGCATTCAACCACAGACTGGCTCATTCCATTGCCACTTGCTACCAATCCCCCTTCGCCTCGAAAGTAGCAGGGAGATTTGGAAATGAGTTTGTCTGAGATTTTATACCGAAGGCTAAGATCCTAAAGTAACTGGAATGTGAAAAGTCTATGAGGCTAATTGAGCAAGCTGAAAATGATTTTTGTCACTGGATTGAAGCCAGCCTGGCTGATATGGGGTGATGCCCCGAAACCGGTCCAAGGACGCTTGTTTCAGTCCAGGGAGGATCTGGCTTGGCAGTTCAGGCTGGACTGTTCCCATGAGGAACAGGATCAAGACTGATTTGCATATGGCTGGGTCCAAACTGGGGTGGCGTGGTGAGCAAAAGAACAATGAATTAAACCCAGATCTTTGTGACTGGGGGTGAATGTTTGCATTGTTCAGCATTCCGCCCACCATTTGTTCCTTTTGCATTCAAAAATCCATGGCAAAAATTTGCTTTATGTCATTGAGCAAAGCGACAGTGACAAAATCTGCATCAAGTACACAAGATGATCACAAAAACAGAACAAATATTCAGTGATTATGCATCCCTTCAGACCTTCAAACAAGCTCTCAGGAAATATACCAAACCACAGACCCATCCATACCACAATAAATATATGTATATGAACATAGGTGCATCAACATGACCACACAAGGTTGGAAAGGAGCAGCAACAAACTACTATGGTAAAAATGCAATACACAGGGGTGGCAGGATATTGTATTGTATTGTAATTGCATTTATATAGCGCTTACTACCCCTGACGAGGCGTCGAATCGCTTTTTCGGCGAGTAGCACGCTACTCCGGGACCCATAGAGGATTAGTGTTCAATTAGTATAGTGAAACATGCAAGTAAATTTTAAGTGGTGGATAGGTTAGTCAGTTATTTGGATTTGGAAGGATAGCAGAAGGATAGAAGAGGGAAAGAAAAAGCTTTGTATTTATATAGCACTTGTTACCCCTGATGGGGTGATGAAGCACGCTACTCCGGAAACCCATAAAGGATTAGTGCTGAATTAGTATGGTGAAATATGAAAGTAATTTGAGTGGTGGGTATTAGTCAGTTATTTGGAGTGAGAAGGGTAGCGGAGGGATAAAAGGGAAGAAAGGTTTGCATTCATGTAGCACCTGTTACCCCTGATGGGTGTTGAAGTGCTTTTCTGGCGAGTAGGACGCTACTCCGGAACCCATAAAGGATTAGTGTTGAAAATTAGTATAGTGAAGTATGAAGTAATTTGAGTGGTGGATATGTTATTCAGTTATTTGGATAGAGAAGGGTAGGTTGCGGGATAGAAGAGGGAAAGAGGTTTGTATTTATATAGCGCTTGCTACCCCTTGATGGGGTTTTGAAGCGCTTTATTGGCGAGTAGCACGCTACTCTGGAACCCATAAGGATTACTGTTGAATTAGTATGGCGAAACATGAAAGTAATTTGAGTGGTGGATATGTTAGTCAGTTATTTGGATTGAAAAGGGTTGGGGAGGGGTAGAAAAGGGAAAAAGGTTTGTGTTTATATAGCGCTGGTAACCCTGATGGGTGTTGAAACGCTTCATTGGTGAGTAGCACGCTACTTTGGAACCCATAAAGGATTAGTGGTTTTGTGCATATAGCACGTCTCTCCAGATAACTCCACCTCAGTCCCCAAGAGAATGAAGGGCCACACCGCCTGAATCCTGTCCTATGGTTTCATAGGGGTGGAATTTGCAATGGAATGGGTCCTGATCTAAGAGCTGCCAAAATTGTGACTGTTGTTTCCGATGGATGGTAGAGGTGAAATGAGGAAAAGCTACAAAGGCGCCCACTGAAGGTGACATCAGTGAGCGTGGGCTGGTGAACAGGGGACACCAGTAGGGTGAGTGGACTAAGAGTAGGCTTTACCTGGATTTTGGGCATCAAGTGGCTATTGCTGGCCAAGCCCATTCATCTGAAGCTTGAAAGACAGCTTTGGAAAGATCATGGTTGAATTACACATGGGCCCAGCTGGGTTCAACAGATTCTTTGGACATATGAGTCCTCCAGACTCACCTGAGCAATGAGGCCTTCCTTGCTGACCAGGCCTTGAGGTACCCCAGGGGCAGAGCCAGAGAAAACAGGCTTTACACAAAGGACTGGGCACCTTTGAATTATCTGGCCATTACATGCTGAACTCACCAATGAGAGCAACTTCACTTTTGTATGGATGGCTAAATAGAGGAAATTTATGCACGGGGCAAACACTACTGTGCACTGAGGGAACACGTTTAGGAGCACCTCAGCATGCATTCAGTCCACCTGGCCATTACACTGACAACAGAAAGACAATATGCACTCAGCTGAAGCATTGCATTTCTACCTATTGTGCACATGTTTGCCTGTACCAATCCGTCTCTCTGCAAAAAGTGTTGTAGTCATTTGGTCAGATACAGATCTGGGTGAGGTTATTTCAATTGAGAATGCTGCTGAAAAAACAAGTGCAAAAAGAACTAAAACACTCTTTAAGGTCACTACATCGTTGGAAATCCTGGATGTAAGATAGACACCCTCTATAACTACAGCTCTAGCAAAAACTCAAACTACTGATATGGCCTTCACAAATGCGGAAATGTTACAAGATCTGGCCAGTTTTGAAAGAGAGCTTTGGGAAGATCTAGCAAAAGGCTTACAAGAACTTCTAGATGATCTGAATCCCAAGATAGAGAACCTGCAGAATGATATGGATTCCTTGCAAGAGAGAGCAATGGAACTGAAAAATAAACTAAAGCAAAGTAGTAGTGCCTAAACAGTTCTGATGCATCAGTCGAACTCACTCATGAATCCGATGGAGATGGCCCTCGAGAAATATAACTAGTTAGAACAGATTCCCGCCGTGAAATTATTCTAACTCAAGGCATAGTGGAGGGGGCAAAAGGTCCCGATCTTCTGCTTTTGTTGTGGGCATGTTTTTGTCTCTCCTAGGGAAATATCATTTTGAGTTGAAGCTCGATAGAGTATATAGAGTAGGCCCAAGAAGATTTGTCCACGATCAGAGACCTAGAAACATCCTGGCCAAACTTCATTATTTTCTGAGAAGAAGGAGGTCTTACGAATACCAAAATTTAAGGAAGACATCTCATTCCAAGACTCCTTCCTTCATCTCTAGTAAGACATCTCAGTAACCACATTCCAAAGGAGAATATCATTCAAACTATTTATGGATAAACTCAGGAACGAGGTCATCTGGTACAGATGAACATTCCCTTTGGGAATCATCTTTAAAGGGGACAATAAAATCTATAACTTCAGCGATTGGTCAGACCCTCTTTTCTGTTGAACACTCAAATGAAAAACGCAGATCCCTCCAAGGAAGGACCAATCTGAAATGTCATACTGAGACCTAGAATCTGGAAAGACATGGGACTTTGCTCAAAACAAGAGTTCAGAGCTGAGGAGAGGTGAGAAAGAAATCAACATTATCGACAGAGTAGCGGTGGCACACGTGGACTACAAGACAAACGCTGTATTGTTTCTGAAAGATAAGCCCTATCTATCCTATATGTTTACTTGCTTTAGCGCTATATGTGGACCATTGACTGTAGGTCTGCCTGAGACATTCTGCTGCAGGGAAGATGATTGTCTGAGATATCACTGGAGGCACATCTACATGATGTATGGGGGCAGAAGGCGTAGCGAGCTGGATCCTTAGTGGTCCACCTTGCTTTTCCTACAGAAGTGGAATCTAAGTAAAGTTTTTGATAGCTCTGCAATGGGAAATTTCTGGCCTCATTTGAGTGGGTATTCTAACTTTGGTTAACTTTGTTACTTGTTTTAAGTTTGAGCATAATTCTTAGGGGTTGTTTTGGGGCTTAGAAGGGGGATTTCAAGAAGGTGCAGCTGACTTCTTTCTGCATCAACTGTGTTCTGCGGGTAGGGGAGTCAAACCAGAGGATATGGTGGGAAGATCCTCGACATTTGGGGATATATGAGTAGAGACCCATTTCAGGAAAACTATTGTGGTTACATTTTATCCCAAAATGTGAGAGGCATCATCTCACCAACTAAACGGTCGGCCATCTGGTTGGTCTTGTACATCAACTAGACAGCATATGTCTCCCAGAACCTCACTTCACTTGAATCACAAAGATCAAATGAGGGTGAAACACAGGTTATACCTAGATGTGTTCTGTTCCTTGGTGAATGCTAAACATAATGGAGTAGCTATATTTATACATAGAAATCTCAATGTATCTAAACTAGATGGAAAAAGAGACAAAGACGGTAGATATCTTATGTTAAAGTGTATCATGGGTGGCTTTCCAATAACACTGGTAACAATCTACTTACCTAATGATGGACAAGAAACGTTTCTTCTGGATTTTATGTTACATTTATCTAATTTCACACAGAGAGAAATTATACTGTTGGGATTCTTTAACTTAGCCATGGACTTAACTAATCGCATCCATGAATTCTCAAGAATGTATTACATTTTATAAGTAATACTTGGGAACTATCGATACAGTTGTCAGAGGTAGGTTCAATATCAATTTCTGTCTACTCTCCAGTGTTGCAGAAAGTGAATATTCAGCAGACGTTCAATCACAGACGGAATGTGGCGCCTTCATCCCACACAATTTAAGAATCCTATTTGAGGCGGACAGTCTGATGTCCCTTTTTAGGTCTCGCCTAGACAGCGCTTGCGCTGTCACTTCGAGACATACCGTATTCAGGATATAGGCGTAAAGCTCCGCCCACTTTCTGCCCATCTTTTCAATTGGCTCCTGTCCCTGTCCTTTGTAAATGGTGGCTTTTCATTGGTCAATAGGCTTAGTAGTCCCTCCTTAGTCTTTTCTTGTAACCTCCCATGAGGACACCCCCTGTTACATGTGTTGTTACTCCCTAGGCTTTAATTACAGCCTCAAGGCACTATTTTCTTAAAAGGCTTCAGGCAGGACACACACTTGGTCCTAAGCTAGGCTGGCAGTGGTTACTTCACTCACTAGAACATATCACATTTATATGAGACCGTCTATAAATTTCCCTTCATCTGCTCCACACAGAGTACAACCTATTCCGAAATTAATGTAATAATTCTTTTGTCACATTTCAAAGCTACTAATTGTCATAGCTATTTGAAGGTTCTCTTAGTACTGTCTTGCATGCAATGCATGATGGGTAGGGTGGGTTTACCATATCTTCTGCAGGGTGCAGTACCTTAGATGAGCAAAAGAGGTCCCCTTCTGGCCACATATGGTACTGCACCCTGCAACATGGCTAGGTAAAAAACATTGCCATTTATAATGCCAATAACTCCAACTTTGTAGAAATGCAGTGCTGGTGCCTTGCTCACTAGGGACCTCTATGAGCAGCTTGCAGTACTTTACTGAGACATACAATGCTGGTTCTTGCTCACTACGCAAGCATTTGCAATGCACTAGGTCTCGCATTACTGAAAGTATGAGCTATTGGCGTTGCATTATTATTTGAAAAGCCAATACCTCAAACTATCAGTAATGCGTGACCTATTGCATTGCAAATGCTTGTTTCTTATGTCACTGCATGGGAAAACCTGACAGTGATGAACAGGATAATTAAAATAGTGACCAACACACCAAGGGAAAAACTCCCTCTGCGTGGGGTATCAGTTATCTATATAACAGAAAAAATCTCCCACTTTGGAGTTTGTTTCCGAAAAACAAAACGTGGGCAGCCCGTCAAAACGGATGGCGGTCATCCACCAAACTTTTGGTACCTTCAGAGTAACCGCTGTGACAACGGTTCCTCTGAAGGTGCAGAGATCTCCTCTGGACCAGTTTTGATCTATAAATATTGTTATCCTCTGTCTGTCAGAGTGGTGGAAGTAATGTCGTCCACCACTCTGATGGACAGAGGAAAGACTGCTTAACCCTAATTCAGACCCTAAGCCATAAAATGTGGCCACATATTGAAAAGACGGTGATTGAGAAGGCTTTATCGGATATTGCTCAGATGCAAAAGGGCTTGAGGTCCCTAACACATATCTCAGAATGCCAGACCCTACCTACTTGGGATAATATAGCCATAAAACAAAACCTTATCGCCTCCCATCCCTATCAATTTTTTATCCAGATTTTTCTCCAGCCCTTCAATATGGTTCAATAAGGGGAGAGAAAGTGGCTGCAGACTTATTTCAGGCATGCTTAAAAAGGGAATCGTTCATTCTTTCACACAAATGCACCTCAGATCTTCTCTTAGGTCTTTGACCCTCGTATCCTTGAGCCAGGACACACAATGCTCCCCATGGCACTCACTTGATGATGTGGGGCACATTGGAAATTCAGAAGGTTCTTTCATCTAGAATCTAAATAGTCAGTCCCTTATGGGTTGGGTGGAAGCCTCCAGTTTGAGCTGCAGACTAAGGTCCAGATATCTGTAAAGTTTAAGCTTGCTTCAAACCACCCTTCGTCGGTCTCAATATTCTGAGCTCTCTGTGACACTTGTGGCTGTGGTTTGAGCAGAAGGTTTAAAAAAAAAAAAAGGCCATTTACTTTGGGCCTGTGTGATTGGGTGCTAGCACCTAGTGGTCAGGGGTCATGGCTCTGATCTATTTGAGGGCTCTTGTCCTACGCGCCAGTGGGTTTTTTCATTTTTGCCAGCTAGTCCGAAAGAGTCTTGACTTCTATGCCACACTCTTTTGTTGCTAAAGTCCCCATTTGCCCTCTCCCTTCGTCCTCATCATATTTTCTTCTCTGGAAGACCCTCCTTCTATTTTCCTATGCACATCAATGCCCTTTTGTGCAATTTTACAGTAAGACACACCGGGAAGTGCCAGTTTAGGGCATGGCAGCCGTGCTGCCTGTACCTAAAGGGGGTTCCCAAGGGTATCACCAAACGGCCTTTGTCTACTTTCACTGAGGGACAAAAATCTGTGAGATGTCCCCTGTCCCTGCGGATCTCACACATTTCACTTTGAACTTTACACTTCTCGAGAGCGCTTGAACTGCCATCACTTTCTTTGAGGTCGCTTTTTCTGATCTGGGAAAAGCTCTACACACTCGGTTTGCAGCTAAAATGCAACCAATGTATACAGCCGAGGAATTATAGCCAAAAGCATACGGCTAACAACCATCATACAAAGTACATTATTCTGGTAGCCACATAGCCAACCATGTTGATTGGGTTCACCAACCTCCAGACTATCGTGACCTGTACTTATCATTCACAGGGCCATCCTCGCCGAGCATCACCTGGGTACCACTAGCTTCAGACCCACTGCTCCTAGTGCTGGTAAAGATGGCAAATACTTTGCACTAGTTGTCCACATTACTGTAACACCATATGCCATGGCAATGATTTCCCCCCCTCTGCTGAAACTTTTGCCAGTGTCCTTAGCTTTTGTACTGTGATGGCAGGTGCTGGGGATGAGAATAAGAAAGCATTAACAGCCGGGCCGTCTCCATTTGTTTAAGGAATGAACCACGAGAATATTTTCCCAGCTGCTGCAGCAAACAGAACCATTCACACTTACGCATGCGCACAACTGTCCTTGTTCTGTTGTTTACTGTGCCCTCTCTCTCAAAGCCTCTGCAGGACTCGGCAAAGAATATATGAATTCAGACTTCCACTAAGGTCGGATTGGCCTGTACGACAATCCGGCAGTACCAGAATGGCTGGTCTGTGACTGGTCAGTGTGTGGGCCTGTTTTATGGTGTGGTGAGCCGTTGTTTAATATTGATTTAAACGATATTACCGCAAACATTGCTCGTAGCAAAAACAAATGCGTGCGGTCTCCCACACCTTGTAAAACACTTATACAGTGAATCAAGTTCAAAACGGCCCCGATCTGCAAACATGGCCCACGTGTTTAGCTCTCTGATTGGTGGGCACTTTAAATTGGAGCCCAGGCCCAAATTCCTTGCCAGCCCGACCCTGCGTTGCAAGGGTCTAGCAAGCAAAGGTGACAGTCATTTAAAGGGGTTGTATGACAGAGGCACGCATGGCTAAACCATTCGTGCCTCTACTATGCTGTCTAAACCACAAATGTGCCTTAACAACACATTCCTTTACCATGCATGCCTTTGCCACGTATGGCTTTACGATGCAATTTAGTGGTAAAGGCATAACTGCTATAGGGATGTGTGGTAAAGATCCCACCCTATGCCATCTGCCCTTAGCCCTAACAACTACCCGCCCCCCTACTAAGCCCTTAAATGTACCCTGAGCCCTAAGAAAAAACCCGACCCCACAATTCTGAAAAACCCCTCTGATCCCCCTTGAGCCCTAAAAGTACCCAGACCCCCCAGCCCTAAAAGTACCCTGCCTCCATGAGCTCTTAAAACTGCCAGACCCCCAAGCCCTAAAAACTACCCCAACCCCCTGAGCCCTAAAAACGACCCTGACCCCCCTAAGCCCTGAAAAACTGCCCATCTCCAAGTCCTAAAAGCAACCCCAACCCCCCCAGCCCTAAAAACAACCCGTCCCCCTAACCCTGAGCCCTAAATCTACCCCCAAACCTTAAAAACTACCCCCACCCCGCCCCAAAACCCAGCCCATGCACCACTTACCTCACTGCGTCCTCTCCCGTTCCTCCCTGATCCTGGGCCCGCCCATGTCAGCATCTAGACCCCGCATAAGTCTTAACCACCCACATGCGTGGTTAAGGCATATGTGTGGTTAAGGCAAGCGTGGTTGCGCTTGTGTTGGAGCAGCACGCGTGGCTCTGCCCACGTTGTTCAAAGCGATACCAAAGGGGACGATGGATGGAGCGTTTGAGCAAATCAAACACTCACCCCCAGTCAACTGATCTGGGTTTAATCTATCATCATTCTTTAGCTCACTCCACCACCCCAGTTCAGACATGGCCATATGCAAATCAGTCTGACCCTGTGCCTCATGGGAACAGTCCAGCCCGAACTGCCAAGCCATGTCTTCCCTGGACCGGAAACAAGCATCCTAGGACCGGTTTCTGGACATTCAGCCGTCATCAGCCAGGCTAGCTTGAATCCAGTGGCAAAGTGAGCAAGGGACCCACGTCTGGGCATACCCTGCCAACATAGGGCGAACAAAGCGATACCAAAGGGGACGATGGATGGAGCGTTTGAGCAAATCATACACTCACCCCCAGTCAACTGATCTGGGTTTTATCCATCATCATTCTTTAGCTCACTCCACCACCCCAGTTCAGACATGGCCATATGCAAATCAGTCTGACCCTGTGCCTCATGGGAACAGTCCAGCCCGAACTGCCAGTTCGGGCGGAGTGAGCTAAAGAATGATGATGGATTAAACCCAGATCAGTTGACTATGGGTGAGTGCTTGCAATGTTCAACACTCCGTCCATCATCCCCTTTGGTTTTGCTATGTTTGCCCTAAGTTGGCAGGGTATGCCCAGACGGTGGGTCCCTTGCTCACTTTGCCACTGGATTCAAGATAGCCTGGCTGATGACGGCTGTAAGCCAGAAACCGGTCCCAGGATGCTTGTTTCCGGTCCAGGGAAGACATGGCTTGGCAGTTCGGGCTGGACTGTTCCCATAAGGCACAGGGTCAGACTGATTTGCATATGGCCATGTCTGAACTGGGGTGGCGGAGTGAGCTAAAGAATGATGATTGATTAAACCCAGATCAGTTGACTGGGGGTGAGTGCTTGCACTGTTCAACACTCCGTCCATCATCCCCTTTGGTTTTGCTATGTTCGCCCTAAGTTGGCAGGGTATGCCCAGATGTGGGTCCCTTGCTCACTTTGCCACTGGATTCAAGATAGCCTGGCTGATGACGGCTGTAAGCCAGAAACCGGTCCCAGGATGCTTGTTTCCGGTCCAGGGAAGACATGGCTTGGCAGTTCGGGCTGGACTGTTCCCATAAGGCACAGGGTCAGACTGATTTGCATATGGCCATGTCTGAACTGGGGTGGCGGAGTGAGCTAAAGAATGATAATGGATTAAACCCAGATCAGTTGACTGGGGGTGAGTGCTTGCAATGTTCAACACTCCGTCCATCATCCCCTTTGGTTTTGCTATGTTCGCCCTAAGTTGGCAGGGTATTCCCAGACGTGGGTCCCTTGCTCACTTTGCCACTGGATTCAAGATAGCCTGGCTGATGACGGCTGTAAGCCAGAAACCGGTCCCAGGATGCTTGTTTCCGGTCCAGGGAAGACATGGCTTGGCAGTTCGGGCTGGACTGTTCCCATAAGGCACAGGGTCAGACTGATTTGCATATGGCCATGTCTGAACTGGGGTGGCGGAGTGAGCTAAAGAATGATGATGGATTAAACCCAGATCAGTTGACTGGGGGTGAGTGCTTGCAATGTTCAACACTCCGTCCATCATCCCCTTTGGTTTTGCTATGTTCGCCCTAAGTTGGCAGGGTATGCCCAGACGTGGGTCCCTTGCTCACTTTGCCACTGGATTCAAGATAGCCTGGCTGATGACGGCTGTAAGCCAGAAACCGGTCCCAGGATGCTTGTTTCCGGTCCAGGGAAGACATGGCTTGGCAGTTCGGGCTGGACTGTTCCCATAAGGCACAGGGTCAGACTGATTTGCATATGGCCATGTCTGAACTGGGGTGGCGGAGTGAGCTAAAGAATGATGATGGATTAAACCCAGATCAGTTGACTAGGGGTGAGTGCTTGCAATGTTCAACACTCCGTCCATCATCCCCTTTGGTTTTGCTATGTTCGCCCTAAGTTGGCAGGGTATGCCCAGACGTGGGTCCCTTGCTCACTTTGCCACTGGATTTGAGATAGCCTGGCTGATGACGGCTGTAAGCCAGAAACCGGTCCCAGGATGCTTGTTTCAGGTCCAGGGAAGACATGGCTTGGCAGTTCGGGCTGGACTGTTCCCATAAGGCACAGGGTCAGACTGATTTGCATATGGCCATGTCTGAACTGGGGTGGCGGAGTGAGCTAAAGAATGATGATGGATTAAACCCAGATCAGTTGACTGGGGGTGAGTGCTTGCAATGTTCAACACTCCGTCCATCATCCCCTTTGGTTTTGCTATGTTCGCCCTAAGTTGGCAGGGTATGCCCAGACGGTGGGTCCCTTGCTCACTTTGCCACTGGATTCAAGATAGCCTGGCTGATGAGGGCTGTAAGCCAGAAACTGGTCCCAGGATGCTTGTTTCCGATCCAGGGAAGACATGGCTTGGCAGTTCGGGCTGGACTGTTCCCATAAGGCACAGGGTCAGACTGATTTGCATATGGCCATGTCTGAACTGGGGTGGCGGAGTGAGCTAAAGAATGATGATGCATTAAACCCAGATCAGTTGACTGGGGGTGAGTGCTTGCAATGTTCAACACTCCGTCCATCATCCCCTTTGGTTTTGCTATATTCGCCCTAAGTTGGCAGGGTATGCCCAGACGTGGGTCCCTTGCTCACTTTGCCACTGGATTCAAGATAGCCTGGCTGATGACGGCTGTAAGCCAGAAACCGGTCCCAGGATGCTTGTTTCCGGTCCAGGGCAGACATGGCTTGGCAGTTCGGGCTGTACTGTTCCCATAAGGCACAGGGTCAGACTGATTTGCATATGGCCATGTCTGAACTGGGGTGGCAGAGTGAGCTAAAGAATGATGATGGATTAAACCCAGATCAGTTGACTGGGGGTGAGTGCTTGCAATGTTCAACACTCCGTCCATCATCCCCTTTGGTTTTGCTATGTTCGCCCTAAGTTGGCAGGGTATGCCCAGACGTGGGTCCCTTGCTCACTTTGCCACTGGATTCAAGATAGCCTGGCTGATGACGGCTGTAAGCCAGAAACCGGTCCCAGGATGCTTGTTTCCGGTCCAGGGAAGACATGGCTTGGCAGTTCGGGCTGGACTGTTCCCATAAGGCACAGGGTCAGACTGATTTGCATATGGCCATGTCTGAACTGGGGTGGCGGAGTGAGCTAAAGAATGATGATGGATTAAACCCAGATCAGTTGACTGGGGGTGAGTGCTTGCAATGTTCAACACTCCGTCCATCATCCCCTTTGGTTTTGCTATGTTCGCCCTAAGTTGGCAGGGTATGCCCAGACGTGGGTCCCTTGCTCACTTTGCCACTGGATTCAAGATAGCCTGGCTGATGACGGCTGTAAGCCAGAAACTGGTCCCAGGATGCTAGTTTCCGGTCCAGGGAAGACATGGCTTGGCAGTTCGGGCTGGACTGTTCCCATAAGGCACAGGGTCAGACTGATTTGCATATGGCCATGTCTGAACTGGGGTGGCGGAGTGAGCTAAAGAATGATGATGGATTAAACCCAGATCAGTTGACTGGGGGTGAGTGCTTGCAATGTTCAACACTCCGTCCATCATCCCCTTTGGTTTTGCTATGTTCGCCCTAAGTTGGCAGGGTATGCCCAGACGTGGGTCCCTTGCTCACTTTGCCACTGGATTCAAGATAGCCTGGCTGATGACGGCTGTAAGCCAGAAACCGGTCCCAGGATGCTTGTTTCCGGTCCAGGGAAGACATGGCTTGGCAGTTCGGGCTGGACTGTTCCCATAAGGCACAGGGTCAGACTGATTTGCATATGGCCATGTCTGAACTGGGGTGGCGGAGTGAGCTAAAGAATGATGATGGATTAAACCCAGATCAGTTGACTGGGGGTGAGTGCTTGCAATGTTCAACACTCCGTCCATCATCCCCTTTGGTTTTGCTATGTTCGCCCTAAGTTGGCAGGGTATGCCCAGATGTGGGTCCCTTGCTCACTTTGCCTCTGGATTCAAGATAGCCTGGCTGATGATGGCTGTAAGCCAGAAACCGGTCCCAGGATGCTTGTTTCCGGTCCAGGGAAGACATGGCTTGGCAGTTCGGGCTGGACTGTTCCCATAAGGCACAGGGTCAGACTGATTTGCATATGGCCATGTCTGAACTGGGGTGGCGGAGTGAGCTAAAGAATGATGATGGATTAAACCCAGATCAGTTGACTGGGGGTGAGTGCTTGCAATGTTCAACACTCCGTCCATCATCCCCTTTGGTTTTGCTATGTTCGCCCTAAGTTGGCAGGGTATGCCCAGACGTGGGTCCCTTGCTCACTTTGCCACTGGATTCAAGATAGCCTGGCTGATGACGGCTGTAAGCCAGAAACCGGTCCCAGGATGCTTGTTTCCGGTCCAGGGAAGACATGGCTTGGCAGTTCGGGCTGGACTGTTCCCATAAGGCACAGGGTCAGACTGATTTGCATATGGCCATGTCTGAACTGGGGTGGCGGAGTGAGCTAAAGAATGCTGATGGATTAAACCCAGATCAGTTGACTGGGGGTGAGTGCTTGCAATGTTCAACACTCCGTCCATCATCCCCTTTGGTTTTGCTATGTTCGCCCTAAGTTGTCAGGGTATGCCCAGACGTGGGTCCCTTGCTCACTTTGCCACTGGATTCAAGATAGCCTGGCTGATGACGGCTGTAAGCCAGAAACCGGTCCCAGGATGCTTGTTTCCGGTCCAGGGAAGACATGGCTTGGCAGTTCGGGCTGGACTGTTCCCATAAGGCACAGGGTCAGACTGATTTGCATATGGCCATGTCTGAACTGGGGTGGCGGAGTGAGCTAAAGAATGATGATGGATTAACCCAGATCAGTTGACTGGGGGTGAGTGCTTGCAATGTTCAACACTCCGTCCATCATCCCCTTTGGTTTTGCTATGTTCGCCCTAAGTTGGCAGGGTATGCCCAGACGTGGGTCCCTTGCTCACTTTGCCACTGGATTCAAGATAGCCTGGCTGATGACGGCTGTAAGCCAGAAACCGGTCCCAGGATGCTTGTTTCCGGTCCAGGGAAGACATGGCTTGGCAGTTCGGGCTGGACTGTTCCCATAAGGCACAGGGTCAGACTGATTTGCATATGGCCATGTCTGAACTGGGGTGGCGGAGTGAGCTAAAGAATGATGATGGATTAAACCCAGATCAGTTGACTGGGGGTGAGTGCTTGCAATGTTCAACACTCCGTCCATCATCCCCTTTGGTTTTGCTATGTTCGCCCTAAGTTGGCAGGGTATGCCCAGACGTGGGTCCCTTGCTCACTTTGCCACTGGATTCAAGATAGCCTGGCTGATGACGGCTGTAAGCCAGAAACCGGTCCCAGGATGCTTGTTTCCGGTCCAGGGAAGACATGGCTTGGCAGTTCGGGCTGGACTGTTCCCATAAGGCACAGGGTCAGACTGATTTGCATATGGCCATGTCTGAACTGGGGTGGCGGAGTGAGCTAAAGAATGATGATGGATTAAACCCAGATCAGTTGACTGGGGGTGAGTGCTTGCAATGTTCAACACTCCGTCCATCATCCCCTTTGGTTTTGCTATGTTCGCCCTAAGTTGGCAGGGTATGCCCAGACGTGGGTCCCTTGCTCACTTTGCCACTGGATTCAAGATAGCCTGGCTGATGACGGCTCTTAAGCCAGAAACCGGTCCCAGGATGCTTGTTTCCGGTCCAGGGAAGACATGGCTTGGCAGTTCGGGCTGGACTGTTCCCATAAGGCACAGGGTCAGACTGATTTGCATATGGCCATGTCTGAACTGGGGTGGCAGAGTGAGCTAAAGAATGATGATGGATTAAACCCAGATCAGTTGACTGGGGGTGAGTGCTTGCAATGTTCAACACTCCGTCCATCATCCCCTTTGGTTTTGCTATGTTCGCCCTAAGTTGGCAGGGTATGCCCTGACGTGGGTCCCTTGCTCACTTTGCCACTGGATTCAAGATAGCCTGGCTGATGACGGCTGTAAGCCAGAAACCGGTCCCAGGATGCTTGTTTCCGGTCCAGGGAAGACATGGCTTGGCAGTTCGGGCTGGACTGTTCCCATAAGGCACAGGGTCAGACTGATTTGCATATGGCCATGTCTGAACTGGGGTGGCGGAGTGAGCTAAAGAATGATGATGGATTAAACCCAGATCAGTTGACTGGGGGTGAGTGCTTGCAATGTTCAACACTCCGTCCATCATCCCCTTTGGTTTTGCTATGTTCGCCCTAAGTTGGCAGGGTATGCCCAGACGTGGGTCCCTTGCTCACTTTGCCACTGGATTCAAGATAGCCTGGCTGATGACGGCTGTAAGCCAGAAACTGGTCCCAGGATGCTAGTTTCCGGTCCAGGGAAGACATGGCTTGGCAGTTCGGGCTGGACTGTTCCCATAAGGCACAGGGTCAGACTGATTTGCATATGGCCATGTCTGAACTGGGGTGGCGGAGTGAGCTAAAGAATGATGATGGATTAAACCCAGATCAGTTGACTGGGGGTGAGTGCTTGCAATGTTCAACACTCCGTCCATCATCCCCTTTGGTTTTGCTATGTTCGCCCTAAGTTGGCAGGGTATGCCCAGACGTGGGTCCCTTGCTCACTTTGCCACTGGATTCAAGATAGCCTGGCTGATGACGGCTGTAAGCCAGAAACCGGTCCCAGGATGCTTGTTTCCGGTCCAGGGAAGACATGGCTTGGCAGTTCGGGCTGGACTGTTCCCATAAGGCACAGGGTCAGACTGATTTGCATATGGCCATGTCTGAACTGGGGTGGCGGAGTGAGCTAAAGAATGATGATGGATTAAACCCAGATCAGTTGACTGGGGGTGAGTGCTTGCAATGTTCAACACTCCGTCCATCATCCCCTTTGGTTTTGCTATGTTCGCCCTAAGTTGGCAGGGTATGCCCAGATGTGGGTCCCTTGCTCACTTTGCCTCTGGATTCAAGATAGCCTGGCTGATGATGGCTGTAAGCCAGAAACCGGTCCCAGGATGCTTGTTTCCGGTCCAGGGAAGACATGGCTTGGCAGTTCGGGCTGGACTGTTCCCATAAGGCACAGGGTCAGACTGATTTGCATATGGCCATGTCTGAACTGGGGTGGCGGAGTGAGCTAAAGAATGATGATGGATTAAACCCAGATCAGTTGACTGGGGGTGAGTGCTTGCAATGTTCAACACTCCGTCCATCATCCCCTTTGGTTTTGCTATGTTCGCCCTAAGTTGGCAGGGTATGCCCAGACGTGGGTCCCTTGCTCACTTTGCCACTGGATTCAAGATAGCCTGGCTGATGACGGCTGTAAGCCAGAAACCGGTCCCAGGATGCTTGTTTCCGGTCCAGGGAAGACATGGCTTGGCAGTTCGGGCTGGACTGTTCCCATAAGGCACAGGGTCAGACTGATTTGCATATGGCCATGTCTGAACTGGGGTGGCGGAGTGAGCTAAAGAATGCTGATGGATTAAACCCAGATCAGTTGACTGGGGGTGAGTGCTTGCAATGTTCAACACTCCGTCCATCATCCCCTTTGGTTTTGCTATGTTCGCCCTAAGTTGTCAGGGTATGCCCAGACGTGGGTCCCTTGCTCACTTTGCCACTGGATTCAAGATAGCCTGGCTGATGACGGCTGTAAGCCAGAAACCGGTCCCAGGATGCTTGTTTCCGGTCCAGGGAAGACATGGCTTGGCAGTTCGGGCTGGACTGTTCCCATAAGGCACAGGGTCAGACTGATTTGCATATGGCCATGTCTGAACTGGGGTGGCGGAGTGAGCTAAAGAATGATGATGGATTAACCCAGATCAGTTGACTGGGGGTGAGTGCTTGCAATGTTCAACACTCCGTCCATCATCCCCTTTGGTTTTGCTATGTTCGCCCTAAGTTGGCAGGGTATGCCCAGACGTGGGTCCCTTGCTCACTTTGCCACTGGATTCAAGATAGCCTGGCTGATGACGGCTGTAAGCCAGAAACCGGTCCCAGGATGCTTGTTTCCGGTCCAGGGAAGACATGGCTTGGCAGTTCGGGCTGGACTGTTCCCATAAGGCACAGGGTCAGACTGATTTGCATATGGCCATGTCTGAACTGGGGTGGCGGAGTGAGCTAAAGAATGATGATGGATTAAACCCAGATCAGTTGACTGGGGGTGAGTGCTTGCAATGTTCAACACTCCGTCCATCATCCCCTTTGGTTTTGCTATGTTCGCCCTAAGTTGGCAGGGTATGCCCAGACGTGGGTCCCTTGCTCACTTTGCCACTGGATTCAAGATAGCCTGGCTGATGACGGCTGTAAGCCAGAAACCGGTCCCAGGATGCTTGTTTCCGGTCCAGGGAAGACATGGCTTGGCAGTTCGGGCTGGACTGTTCCCATAAGGCACAGGGTCAGACTGATTTGCATATGGCCATGTCTGAACTGGGGTGGCGGAGTGAGCTAAAGAATGATGATGGATTAAACCCAGATCAGTTGACTGGGGGTGAGTGCTTGCAATGTTCAACACTCCGTCCATCATCCCCTTTGGTTTTGCTATGTTCGCCCTAAGTTGGCAGGGTATGCCCAGACGTGCGTCCCTTGCTCACTTTGCCACTGGATTCAAGATAGCCTGGCTGATGACGGCTCTTAAGCCAGAAACCGGTCCCAGGATGCTTGTTTCCGGTCCAGGGAAGACATGGCTTGGCAGTTCGGGCTGGACTGTTCCCATAAGGCACAGGGTCAGACTGATTTGCATATGGCCATGTCTGAACTGGGGTGGCAGAGTGAGCTAAAGAATGATGATGGATTAAACCCAGATCAGTTGACTGGGGGTGAGTGCTTGCAATGTTCAACACTCCGTCCATCATCCCCTTTGGTTTTGCTATGTTCGCCCTAAGATGGCAGGGTATGCCCGGACGTGGGTCCCTTGCTCACTTTGCCACTGGATTCAAGATAGCCTGGCTGATGACGGCTGTAAGCCAGAAACCGGTCCCAGGATGCTTGTTTCCGGTCCAGGGAAGACATGGCTTGGCAGTTCGGGCTGGACTGTTCCCATAAGGCACAGGGTCAGACTGATTTGCATATGGCCATGTCTGAACTGGGGTGGCGGAGTGAGCTAAAGAATGATGATGGATTAAACCCAGATCAGTTGACTGGGGGTGAGTGCTTGCAATGTTCAACACTCCGTCCATCATCCCCTTTGGTTTTGCTATGTTCGCCCTAAGTTGGCAGGGTATGCCCAGACGTGGGTCCTTTGCTCACTTTGCCACTGGATTCAAGATAGCCTGGCTGATGACGGCTGTAAGCCAGAAACCGGTCCCAGGATGCTTGTTTCCGGTCCAGGGAAGACATGGCTTGGCAGTTCGGGCTGGACTGTTCCCAGAAGGCACAGGGTCAGACTGATTTGCATATGGCCATGTCTGAACTGGGGTGGCGGAGTGAGCTAAAGAATGATGATGGATTAAACCCAGATCAGTTGACTGGGGGTGAGTGCTTGCAATGTTCAACACTCCGTCCATCATCCCCTTTGGTTTTGCTATGTTCGCCCTAAGTTGGCAGGGTATGCCCAAATGTGGGTCCCTTGCTCACTTTGCCACTGGATTCAAGATAGCCTGGCTGATGACGGCTGTAAGCCAGAAACCGGTCACAGGATGCTTGTTTCCGGTCCAGGGAAGACATGGCTTGGCAGTTCGGGCTGGACTGTTCCCATAAGGCACAGGGTCAGACTGATTTGCATATGGCCATGTCTGAACTGGGGTGGCGGAGTGAGCTAAAGAATGATGATGATGGATTAAACCCAGATCAGTTGACTGGGGTTAAGTGCTTGCAATGTTCAACACTCCGTCCATCATCCCCTTTGGTTTTGCCACGTTGTTCAGGCCGTTTCCCATTTTAAGGTCTCTTAAACTCATTGAGGGTCATGGGATGAGCTGTTGTGGCTGGGTGGGGTACAGGGTGAACCGACTACACAGATGCAGGTTTGGTGGTTAACTATTATTTGGTTCCAGCATCCTTTCTGCACATTTGTTCCTACACATGTGAGGGAGATTCTCTCCACCCATCCAGTTCCTGCTCTGCCCTACAATGCACTACAAAGCTCCTCCTCATAGGCCTCATGCCTCCAGTAGCCTAACAACATGTCCGACAGGACAACAGCACCACAGGCCTCTCTGTAGGGGAGGAGCAGCGTCTATGGGGAGAAGATGCACAGAACAGGACAGGGATAAGGGCGAAGGGAGTGATGCCAGGCAGCCACACCAGGAAAGAGAAATGGACATGGGTGATAGCAAACACTAGAGAGGGTAATCAGCATGACAAACAAGGCACTGAAGGGCAACATGGAGTGGGTGAAGGATAATATAGTGATGATGGGTATACTTTTGGCAGTACAACATGAAGTGCTGACATTGTTGAAGGAAAACGTCTGTGATGCTGTGTGGCAGCAAGTATGGGTAGAGGTGAAAATGGGCCTATTTTCTTTTTCTGGCGAACATCTCAAGGATGTAAAGTCACATGAACTTGCCAGTCTCTTTGTGTGACTATCCTGTATCCCTTGGAGACTGTAGGAGTTAGTATCTGTGGCAGTGTGCCTAAAAAACACAAGCACATGACTACATGTACTTATTTATTTCTGTGATTTTATGTAGAGCAAACATTCCGTAAGGGCGTTAGAGTGTCTCACAATAAAAAAGGACATAGTTATAAAATAAGTGGAATTAAGGTGACAATGTGTGACATTGAAAGTACGTAGCAATACAATATATCCATAAGGGTGAGTTAAGGTGCAAAGGGACAGTACTGGCCAGGAGGACTGTTAGGTCAGCTGTGTGAACGTGACTAGTCATTGATTTTAGTGAGTTCATATGTGAGGGGGAAGAGTTGTGGAAGTGCAAAATAAAATTTACATTGCAGCTGCTCCCAGGACATGCATTAGACCACTGGCCTTGCTAATGCACCATGGCAGCAAGATGTCTGTGGTATGCTCGGGTTCTTTTCTACTCCTCATTTCATCACCTTCGTCCAGTGACAATTTGCAATGTCTTCTGGATCAAATACAATCCATGGGCAACTTCATATTTGTCAAGAGGAGCTAGAAAGAAGGGTACGAGATCAACAAGAACATTTGAGCAAGAGCGGACTAGACCACCAAGGAGCTTTGTGTAACAGGTGATTTTCTTGGTGTCCCATTTGCGTCTCCTAGGTATATATTTGGACTTGGCAGGAGAGAGCTGCATTTATCAAAGGATTCCGTAGCAAAAATCATGGAACTTTTGGAGAAGCATTAGGAGGTGCAGAAGCGGGAATTGAGCAGCTGTTATGTTATGTTAGAGTATTTGTAAAGCGCATGGCTGCCCCAGCAATGGGGCGTCCCAGCGCTGGAGCTGAACACAGAGTGAGGCGACAGAAAGAAGGGAGATTAACATTGGGTGAAAAGCCAGGTCTTCACCAGCCTTCTGAAGGTTAGGTGATCAGGGCTGCTGCGAATGTGGGTAGGGAGGGAGTTCAGGAGGGCGGGAGCCAGCAACTTAAAAGATCGATCGCCCGCTCTGGCCCTCCGTATCCGAGGGACTCTGGCCAGGAGCAGATCTGCCGAGCGCAGCGCGCGAGTGGGAGCATAATAGGAACATAGATCACTCATGATTCTAGGGCCAGTGCCCAGAAGGATTTTATGGGTGATACACAGCATTTTGAAGCGCACTCTCTTATCTAGGGGGAGCCAGTGTAGGCGACAGAGGAGTCTGGAGATATGACAGTGTTTGGGGAGGGCAAAGATTGCGCGAGCAGCAGCATTCTGAACGCACTGCAGCCTTTTAATTACGGATTTGTTGGCTCCCAGAAGAAGCACATTGCAGTAATCCAATCTGGCAAGAACAGATGATTGGATGATCAGCTGCCGAGTCTTAGAGTCAAAGAGACCTAGTATTGGTTTGAGGCTACGCAACAGTCCAAAACATTTCCCTGCCACTGATTTGGCGTGGACCTCAAAGGTGAGATCACTGTCCATTATTATGCCTAAGTTCTTCACCACATGTTTGGGTATGGGGGGTACTCCAAGAGCAGGAGGCCACCACTCATTTCCCCAGAGATGGGAATCCCTACCTACCAGAAGGATCTCGGATTTGGCCGAATTTAGCTGCAAATAATTAGCGGCCATCCACTCCGAGATGACTGTTAGATCCTGTCTAAATTTTACCATGTCCTGGCTAGGGTTGTTAGAGAAGGCAATCACCAGCTGGGTGTCATCTGCGTACGACACCAGAAAGATGCCCCGGGCTTTGGCCAGCAGAGCCAGGGGTCTCACATAGACATTGAATAAGGTAGTGCTTAATGCTGACCCCTGGGGCACCCCACAGCGCAGTGGGTGAGTGCAGGAGTGGAAAGGAGGGGCAGTGACTTGGAAGGTCCGACCATCTAGGAAGGATGAAAACCAGGAGAGGGCTTTGCCCTTGACACCGATCTCCTCCAGACATAAGAGCAGGATCTCATGGGAGACCGTGTCGAAGGCCGCACTCAAATCCAGCAGGATTAACGCTGTAGTTCTGCCAGCGTCCAAGGAGGTCCGTAGCTGTTCTATGACCGCCAGAAAAGCGGACTCGGTGCTATGCCGAGGCCGGAACCCGTTTTGAGATATGTCAAGTAAGGAGGTATCTCCTGAGTGGAAGCTGCTGTAGATGCGTTCTACCTTCTCCAGAAAGAATTTGGCCAGTACTTCACATTGCAGACTGGAAGATATGGTACTGTCTGAGGCAGAGGGGGGCTTTACCAGGTCCTTCAAAAGAGAGAAGATGGTTATCAGGTTTGTATAGTGTGCTGCCCTTGTCTTGCGGACCAATTTGTGGTAGGCCTTAATCGCTCTTCTGTACTGTGTTTTAGCCAGAGGGTCATAGGATCGCCTCCAGGCTCGCTCTAAGACCTTGCAATTCTTCCTAGCTAGGGTCAAAGATTCATTAAACCATACGTTGGCCCATGCGCTTTTAGGGTGAGTGAGTTTAAACGGGATATATGTGTCCAAAGCTTGGGTAACCCACCCCCGAAAGTGCACCAGGGCCTCTTCAATATTGGCGGACCTTTCTGGGAGCTGAGTGCTTAAGGCGGCCAGGAAGGCAACATGATCCAGTTTATGCCTGGGGCGTTTGAGTGAGGGAATGCGGTGTAGCTGTAGTTTAGGGCCAGCTAACGATAGCCGCATATGGATAAGAAAGTGATCTGTCCAAGGCATAGGGAGGGGTGCCAGCACCTCCAGGGACTGAAGATTTGAGAAAATTGGGTCAAGAAGATGGCCAGCAATGTGTGTGGATCCTGGGACCAGTTGGACCAACTGGCAAGCTGCCATTTCCCCAAGAAAGCTGCGATTATCCGGAGCATCCTGCAGCTCTAGGTGGAGATTCAGATCACCCATGATATTGAAGTTGACTGTCTGAAGGGCCAATGTGGTGATGGCATTGGCTAGGGCTTCTCTGAAGGTGTTAGATGGGCCAGGTGGGCGGTAAATCAGTAGCCCAGAGAGAGTAAAATTGTCTGTCTGCGCGATTTTAAAGAGTGCGCTTTCACTGTTGGCGATGTCTTTGGGGACGAGGCTACAGGTATAGACAGCTTTGTGTATAATTGCGATGCCTCCTCCTCTACCCGTTGCTCTATATAGGCAGCTCATTACATATCCAGCTGGGAGGGCCAGAGCTGGAATAGTCACAGAATCCTCAGAGAGCCAGGTCTCTGTTAAAAATAAGACCTCAGGGGATTGATCCTGAAGGAGATCAAACACGTCAGCGTGATGTTTAGTTAAAGAGCGGCAGTTTAGGCTGAGAATAGTGTAGGTCTTGGTGTTAGGATCAGAGTCTATGGTGAGCAAGCGCGGGCTAGTCCCGAAGGTGCACTGATTGCAATAAAAAGGGCAGGCCTCCGGGGCCAGCCTGTGATCCCCGCATGCTACCTCACCTTGCAGAGCGACCAAAGCTTCACGTGAATAGACTCTTCTTTGGGACAGGGGTGGAGCAGATTTCCTGGCTCCTGGCAACGTCCCGGTGCGGACGGGCGCAGACAGGCTTGCCTTTGGCCGCACAGCGGCAAGCATTAAATGGGGGGCACAACTGGCTCCTCACGGGCAGGTCACTGATTGGTTGGGTACTGGCCAATCAGAGCACAGTACCGCCCAACCTAGGAACTGGACGAGCGCTACGTGACAGCAAGTGCAAGTAAGTTAAAGATTACTTTTTTCGTGCAAAGAGCTTAGTACAAGTTTAAAGTTAAAATATCACAGACATCACAGATTCAAGGAATACTGTCCCTCACTCGATTTCATCCATGCGTCCGTGCAGCGGCAAGCATTAAATGTCCGGGGGGCACAACTGGCTCCTCCCGGGCAGGTCACTGATTGGTTGGGTACTGGCCAATCAGAGCACAGTACCGCCCAAACTAGGAACTGGATGAGCGCTACGAGAGAGCAAGTGCAAGTAAGTTAAAAATTGCGTTTTTCATGCAAAGAGCTTAGTACAAGTTTAAAGTTAAAACATCACAGACATCACAGATTCAAGGAATACTGTCCCTCACTCGATTTCATCCGTGCGTCTGCGTAGCGGCAAGCATTAAATGCCTGGGGGGCACAACTGGCTCCTCCCGGGCAGGTCACTGATTGGTTGGGTACTGGCCAATCAGAGCACAGTACCGCCCAACCTAGGAACTGGACGAGCGCTACGTGAGAGCAAGTGCAAGTAAGTTAAAAATGGAGTTTTTCGTGCAAAGAGCTTAGTAGAAGTTTAAAGTTAAAACATCACAGACATCACAGATTCAAGGAATACTGTCCCTCACTCGATTTCATCTGCGCGTCCGCGCAGCGGCAAGCATTAAATGCCTGGGGGGCACAACTGGCTCCTCCCGGCCAGGTCACTGATTGGTTGGGTACTGGCCAATCAGAGCACAGTACCGCCCAACCTAGGAACTGGAGGAGCGCTACGTGAGAGCAAGTGCAAGTAAGTTAGCTGTTGGGTCATATACATTTTTCACCTATGGTAGTGAGGGATGGCCAGGCATTATGTGGAAGGGATTGGCGCCCCTCACTGTGTCTGGGGCCTAGCAGATGTGTGAAGGTGTGGAGATTGACTTACCATGATTTCAGTGAAGTGAGGATGCGATACCAGGAAGACGAAGCAGAATATAGAGCCCATTTTTCAGATGTGCTCCTTGCAGGGTGTTTTGATGTATACTGTTGCCAAGTGGTGCGCAGAGGAATGGCTTTGGAAGCGGAGAGACTTGTTTCATCACTTCGCAGTGGTGGTGGCTTTGTTGCTATGCGTAGCAAGATGGCAAAATTGATTTCAAACTTCGTAGGAGACAACCAGTTGGTGGAGGTGTTGGAGAACAGGCAAGCAGCAAGAGATGAAAAAAAGTGCTGGGGCTGCTGAGAATATTCGTGCTGGGGTGTGTGACATAGTTATGGCAAGACCTGTGCTGAGCTTGGTTAGTAATATTGTGACTTTATTTCCTTAATAACAGAGACAGAGGTTCCAAGGACTGGCACCAGAGGCAGCTGTTGTGCTGCCATGCCGCTAGATCTCAGAGGTAGCAAAATTAGTGGAGATCTCCATTCCACCCACCATCCTCCCTTCGATATGGAAGGAGTATAGCCAATCATTTATAGAGTCTGTGGATAGGGGGCGGGAGGACCAATTGGCTCAGAAACAAGAAGGCACAAACTTGATAAGAGGCTTTCCAGATGAAGCAGTGAAGTTGATTCTGTGGCATTTCATGATAAGTGGTTCTAGGAGTACAAGCCCCCAGCAGTGGAAATGGGTAGGATGATGCTAGGAAGTTGTATGTTGAAAAATGAGAGGGCATTGGTAAGAAGGAGGCCTATTAGAGTGGCGGGAATAAAACAACAATTGGAAACAGTTTGTCTATTGAGTTAGGAGATGTTCAATATCTGGATGGTGGGTTTTTTCTTTGTGTGTGTTTCAGGGTAGCATGACTCCTGTGGTATGGTGCGCAAACTCCTGTGGTATGGTGTGCAAAGTGCATGCAGTGAGAGACATAAGGTCTGAGGCTACCAAACTATGAAGACGGGCACATGACTCTTTCAGTCTCCTATTCTGTCCCCGATGCCATTCCTCAATGCATCCTTGTGTTATACTTGTGTGACTTTATGACCACTTAATGCTGTATTGTTCAACTATGACTCTTATGAATCCCCTCATGTACATCTTGTAAACGTTATCACATAACATGTTAAGCGCTCTGATACCTTTGGGTCTGGCTAGCGCTATATAAAACTCAAAATAATAATAATAAAAGGTTGATAATGTCTAAAAGGGACTAGAAGATCAAAGATAAAGATATCAAGCTGTGTGATTTGGAGAATGTGTATCATGACCACAGAAAGCCTGTTGGAATTGGCAGAAAAGCTCAGGGAGTGAGATCAATGCTTTCGAAAACCATTGATTGATTTTCAATTATTGGGTGTTATGAGGTGCTGAGTGGGGCTTTTGGAATCCTACCATCTTTCAGCAGGTCACTAAATCGAATGCCATACTTGGGTAATGATAACAACTGTTATTGACAGCACTTAGAAATAGCAGAGGAATTATTATAATTACGTTATTATCGATTAAGGGAAAAGGCTTGATTCGGTGGACGAAAAAGGCCAAGGAAATACAGAGACAGTCTAGAGGGTTGTAGTGTCTTACAATCACACTCCACAAGCAGTGTCCTAGAAACTCCTAAGTTATCACCTGCCTCCGGCCTTGCTCCTTGTTTATTTGTATTCACTGTAGCTAAGCAAAAAGAACATAAAAAAGGAAAGGAGAACATTTGGGGATGTGGTCATTCTTAAAACAAGGAGGCAGGGAAAGAAGAGTCATGAAGACTTTTTGTACAGCAAATGGTTTTCATTCTGGCAGACAAACAGATGCTTTAATAGGTAAAAGGAGGCATGGCTAGAGGGCAGCTCATACCAACTTTGAGGTGCAGAGAGGCAAACGATCATTTGCCATGGCACTTTGCTTGTAGGGGTAAAAGACTTGGTCCAGGCACCAGGACTTCATTGTTGAAACATATAAACAGTGACCTGGGAGAGGTGAGGGCAGCAATGCTAGGAATTTCGATGGTGTGGACTTAACCTCTACCCTGGAGAGTTCTTTGTATGAAGACAATGCTTTACAAGCAAAGAGATTTTTTTCTTCTTCTCTTCCTCATTTTCTTTTTCTATCTGCTTTCCTTTTCTTTCTTGCTTCGCTTACATTCCTTTCATTCTCTAGTTTTCTTCCTGTTGCTAACCGCTTTACTTCACAGGTATCTAACCATCATGCAGAGTGTTACCGCTCCAGCGCCTTTTCTGCAAGAACCAGGAGAACCACCGCTGGAATGGAAATTGTGGCTCAGATCTTTTAAGGCTTATTTGGGTGCTATTGATGGTCAAAGATTCAGACCTGAAAGAAAAAAAAATCTTATGTATTATCATTTAGGGGTTAAAGGTCAGAACGTATTTGGTCACTTACCACCTTATGACCCACATGAAGGCGAAGATCCTGATGAATTTGATATAGCTGTAGCTCAACTGGATAAGTACTTTACAAAAACAAAAAATATTGTAGTACACAGGTACAAATTCTTTACCAAAACGCAGAAACCTACTGAAAGTATTGACACTTTCATCACAGCATTGAAAGTTCTTGCTTCCAAATGTGAATTCGAAAATTTTACTTCACAACCTGTAAGAGATCAGCTTGTAGCCAGATGTCATTGTAAAACAATTCAAGAAAGGTTGCTTACCTGTAAGGATGCTTCTTTAGACAAAGCAGTGGATATTGCTAAAAGCATCGAAAGCTCAATGGAGGATGCAAAACAACTGCTTTGTCTAACACCACTGTTTCAGGTGCTGTCTCCACCAAACCTTCTGTTATCAAACGTGATGATATCAGAAGGCAAAATGTGTTTAGAGGTGGAAAAAAGTTTGTGCAAAATAGATCGTTTAATCAAAACATTTGTTGTTTTAGGTGCGGTTCACCTTTAAATGTCTCATCTTTCAAGAATTGTCCAGCTGTTAACCAACAGTGTGGACAGTGTGGAAAGATGGGTCATTTTGCCAGAGTTTGTATAGGATCTAGAAGGAAAAGCATAAGGTGTGTTTTGAATGAGCCTGATAGTCATGATGACGATGATGTAATTAATCAAGAATACATTGTAGTGGTGAAAGACTGTAGTGAGAAACAGAAAACGCCTCTCATTCTTGACCCTGAGGTAGATGTCACCATTGAAAGTGTTCAAATTCAACTTCTTATTGACACAGGAGCACATATTACTATTGTGTCACAAGAGAAATACTTTAAGTTCTGGGCGAAGAAAAGTTTATTACCACCTGATGTACTTACGGTGGCTTTTGAAGGTAGCAAAATCGAGTTGCTAGGTTATTTCTGGGCTACTATCAGTGTTTTAGGGGAATTCATCAAGGGCAAGGTGTACGTAGCAAGAAAGGGTGTCAATGTTCTTGGGTTACTGCATCAAGCTGAATTTGGTTTAACCATTAAACCAGGCTTAGCCAAACCTGTTTTCATTGATAAACAGCCTGTGCAAAATCAAGATCAATTCAAAAAGGACATCAATTCTTTGTCTACCACCGATATAACAAATAATTGGGTGCACAAGTTTGGGAAGGTGTTTCAAGAACGTTTAGGCAAAGTCACTAGCTTCCAACATTTCATCAGGGTAAAAGAAAATGCTAGTCCTGTCAAGCATAAATTGCGTAATGTTCCGCTCAGCATTAGGGCTGATTTATCCCAACATTTAAAAAACCTTTGTGATCAAGGCATAATCGAAAAGGTTGAGGCTACCCTCTGTCTTTCGCCCATTGTCCTGGCAAAGACGAGATCTGGGGACTTGAGGATGTGTGTTGACTTAAGGAGTTTAAACGAAGCCATTTGGGTCAACAGTTTTCCTCTTCCACGTATTGAGGATTTGATTGCTAAAGTTGGATCCTCTTCGTGGTACACAAAACTGGACCTCAAGGCTGCCTATCATCAGGTCGAATTAAATCCTCAATCTCGCCATCTCACGGCCTTTGTTACGCCTGATGGTGTTTTCCAGTTTTGCCGCCTACCTTTTGGTTTGGCCTCGGCGGCTGCTGTTTTTCAGAGACTTATGACCAAAATGTTTCATGATAACCCCCACGTTGTTGTGTTCCAAGATGATATCCTAATTTTCTCCAAAACAGAGGCTGAACACGATCTAGCTATCGACCAAGTTTTTACCATTTTAGAAAATAGAGGAGTAACCTTACAGACAAGCAAATGTACTTTCAAAGTGAAAGAAATAGAATATTTAGGTCATATTATCTTGGAGCATGGCATAAAACCCAGACCAGGCTTAGTCAAAAGCATTGTGGAAGCTCCCGCGCCACAAAATAAAGAACAACTTATGTCTTTTCTTGGGTTGTGCGAGTTTTATGCCAAGTTCATGAAAGATTTCGCTAAAACTACCGAATGTTTCAGGGCTTTGTTGAAGAAGGGAGCAATTTTTTTATGGTCAGAGGAGTGTGAAAAAGGTTTTCAAACCATTAAGGATCATATTGTTAAAGCTCCTGCCTTGCAAGCATTTGTGGAGGGAAGACAAACTGTTGTCACGGTTGATGCCTTTGAATATGGTTTAGGGGCTGTACTCTCACAGTATGTGGAAGGCAAAGAGCACATGGTGGGCTTTGCTTCCAGAACGCTTCGTCCAGTGGAACGGAAGTACTCTGTTATAGAAAAAAGGCTTCTGGCATGTGTCTGGAGTGTTGAGAAGTTTAAACCGTACTTGTGGGGCAGATCTTTTGTGCTTAAGACCGACCATCGTCCTTTAGTTGACATCCTGTCTGGCAAGAAAATAAAACGCACTACTGCTCGTTTGGCTAGATTATCTGCTAAGCTTTTGGAATACACTTTTAGTGTAGATTACATTCCAGGTGAAAAAAATTGTAGAGCGGATTGTCTGTCAAGGCTTCCCATTGCTGACACGGAGGAACAAGATTGGGAAACAGAAGGAGAGGAGTGTTTTGTGGCTTGCATTAGTCAGAACAGTTTGTCTTTTGCTGAGGATGATTGGGTGGCTGAGGTGGACAAGGATGTTGTGCTCAAAGAGGTTGTGTCTTTGATTAAGAAAGATTGGCCAAAGGAGAAGTGTCTCTCACCAGAACTACAAATGTTTTGGAAGGTCTGTAATGAGTTATCGGTTGAGGGTGGCAAAGTAGTTAGAGGTGATAAGCTTGTGCCTCCAGAGTGTTTTCAGGAAAAGATAATCATGGCTGCGCATTCAGGTCACCTTGGTGCAACCATTACTAAGAGGAAAGTTAGAACCGATTTCTGATGGCCAAGGATGGATTATCAAATTGACGAGTTAGTCAAACAATGTGTGCGATGTAGTGTCAGTGACAAGGTTTTGGTTTTGGAAGGTGTGGTCGAGTCTCCTGTGTCTCCGCCTGGGAGAGCCTGGCAGAGATTAGGGATGGATTTTCTTGGACCTTTCCATATTCTGCCTGCTAATATGAGATACTTTCTGGTTCTTGTTAATTATCTGTCCAGGTGGGTTGAAGTCGAGCCTATCTGCATCCCAAATTCGAAAAGTGTTATCAATTGTTTGAACAAGATCTTTCTTAGAGAAGGCTATCCAGAGGAGATTCTGACGGACAATGGTGTTCAGTTCGTTTCACAAGAAATGAATTTGTTTCTACGTTCCTGTGGAATTAAGCATACCAGAACTCCGCTTTATCATCCTCAGAGCAATGGCAAAGCAGAACGGTTTAATAGAGTTGTTGTGGAGTGTGTCCAAGCTGCTTTCAGATCCACGTTGTGTGTTTTTCAAGCTGTAAAAGATTAAGTTTGGTCTTACCACACTTCACCTCACGTTGCCACCAATTTTAGTCCCTTTGAACTCATGAGGGGAAGAAAAGCTTCTACTCAGGTTTACCCATTTTGGATGGTCAAGACTTTCCATCAAGGTTGTGATATGAGGTGTGTGTGGGAGTCAGCGTACAAAAAGTCTGTTGAAGCAAGTTCAAAGAGTTGCGAGTCCACCGTTAAAAAAGAAGCTCATAGACTTAATGTCGGGGACTGGGTCGGAATAAAAAATCCAGTCTCTGTCAGAAAAGGTCTTTCTAAGTTTTTGGAATCTCAACAAATTGTGGAAATGCGCAAGAATGCTGTGAAATTGTCCAACTGGTGGAGCACTTCTCGTGTTGCTAAGGATCCATGTTTTCTCTCTAAGACGATTAAAGCAGACAAGAATGTTTTGCAGGGGATGGTGTCAGGAAAAGCACCAGGGTCCATGTTAGACCAAGCAAATTACATGATTATGTTTGATTTCTCCTTTGTGTGTTTCAGAAGATCTCCTGAGTATGATTTTCTTATATGGTAAATTTGTTGTATTCACCTTTTCCTTTCTGTATCCCTTTCTCTTATCCTTCTCCTTTTGTGGAGACATATATATATTTAGAAGTGTTTTATTAAAAAGGGGGAGGTGTGTTGATGCTGGCAGAATCATCAGAATGATGTCACCTGGAGTGTTGACAAGCGTTTTGCCACGAGTGTTCTCTTTGTGGCAGTTGCTGCTTGTGCCTTGGCTGTGCCAGCTGGGACGGCTCTCTGTACCTGCCTATTAAATACTTCAGCTCAAAACCTACAATGGTGTTCCCTTGTCATCCTTTCAGATTCCCTAACTGCATTCGCAAAATAGGTAATCGCAAAAATTGCGATTATCTAGTTTGAATATGCCTTTGTGGTTGATGCATCCCAAAAGGCTATTTATCGGTCGCAAAGGGGCAGATTCTGCGAATCGGCCCATTTGCGACCGGTAAATAGCTTGATGCATGTGCCCCTAACAGCTGACACCTTTTCTCCCACCTTTGCTAAACTTACTTTAGGTTAGGATCTTCACTTTAAGGTAGTGTAGGGGCAGTTAGGGATTTGTAGGGCTTTTTTTTAATGAAACTTTGATGCAATCCAACGTGCATTTTTGTCTTTTGTTAGCCCATGTTGTGGTGATCGAGTTAGCCATTTTCTTTTTGTTATACCAGTTGAATCTGTTCCAGAGATTCAGTCTCATTCTACTTACTTTGTATTTTTACACCATAATGCTTCGATTGGTGTATATTAATTTGTTTCAGAAATGTAATTAAACAAACTAACTTGAATTTGGCTGTTGATCTGAATTCTTACCCAGTAATGTGGACTTTTGAAATCTAGATATTGTGAAAGGAGTTTTCTCTTTACCTCTCAGGCTGCTTAAAAAGAACCATCGAGTCAGACTATTTAGGAGTACGCGTTCCAGCTTTCCCAGTTTCACCACAAAAAACAGCAATCCCATGAAAACCTTCAATGCACTTGCTAGAATATTAATGAATGTCTACTGTATCTAGCTCTAGAACTTTTTATCACACTGCTGCTAGGCTATGGTAACCAATTTATTATGCAAATCATCAGCACTCCAATCAATGACATATCCCTAATGAATAGGACAAAGGCACTTGCTTCTGATTGTATTCACAGAGAAAAGCTGTGCTATAATAGCATAACTGCTGCATGACTACTAATAGTATCCAACAATCCTGCCCCTTCTGCAGCAAATTATGACAATGCGAACAGTCATTCCTGTCTGACAACCACTTAACCACAATAGCTTGTGCAAGAGTCGGTACCAAAGATGATTACTACAATGCTTTTTTTGCAGGCCTGCCAGATATAGGAAACCAGCTGCCGCCTACAAACAGTAAAAAAAGGCACTGTAAAAGCAGTCAAGTACTTATCATACCTGCACTAAGGACACTCCCTTGAGATCAGGAACACTTGGGTTCTCAGCATCATAATATTAAACAAGCATTAGCAGAGACAGTAGGTCTCACCTTTGGGACCTATTGGCTTTGCTAATGTTTTTTAGCGATGATGCCAAATGAAATCATGATCTCCCTAATTGAAAGCCTCAGCCTGTGGTCAGCCCAAGAACTCTCAATTAAAACGCATGCTGTACACAGACAAAAAAGAACGGTAGATGGACTAATCGCCTAGACACCTCTCCACCTCCAAGCATTTCACTCTGCACACAGAGCCCTCATTGCCACAATGAAAGAAATCTTACGAAGGCACTATTAACAAAGAGAATAACAGAAGTAAAGCGCTCTTTAAGGCCTTAGATCACTGCTCTGTCCACTAAAAGATACTTCAATCTCTCTTTCAATCAACAGTCAACATCAATCTCCTTCTCATCAAAACCATCAACAAAATTACATCATATCGGCAACAGTAAACAACTATACACTTTACCACAAATCCCCATAGTGCAAAATTGGGTTATTATTTGAAGTGGGTAACTACTCACCTCAAGAAATAATCACACCCATGTGAGGGTGCACTCTCAAAGTCACTACATTAAAGAGCGCTCAACCCTCTGCTAGCTATGGCTCAGAGGAGACAGGTTTTACTAAGGTAATGTGTAAAGTATTCATGCAGACCAAAATAGTAATAAAGTAAAAAAACAAGCAATAAAATTCCCAAACTGAATTAGAAAAACAGAGCAAAATTTAATAAACAAATGACTTCAAGACAACAAAAATCCTATAAGGAAATTCGGAGATATGATTTTTTAAAACCTTTTAAAGTAGAAATATCATCAAAAAACACAGAGTGCCACTGATAGTTAACGACTGCTGTAGAATAGGACCTATGCACGATTTGAGGCTGGCCAAGATGGAATATGGGTCGGACAGACCAACCATGTTCGTACTGGTCAGATTTTACCTTCTGGCTAAGGTCCCGATTACGATGCCGGCTGAAATGGCTCCGACCGCCGGTCGGAGCCCTTCAGACCGCATCGTAATCGGCTGGTCGGATTCCTTTCTGACCGACCCATTTTGATGGGGTCGGTCGGAAAGGAATCTGAATCGGATTTCCGACTGGCCTCCGACGGGCTCGGAGAGCCTGTCTGCCATTGGGAAAGCCTTCAGTAATCCCTCGGCTGGCTCTTTCCTGACGAGGGATTATGATTGCAAATTCCCACAGCCTTTCCGTGCCTGCCTTTCCGACACAGAAAGTCTTTGGAAATCTGTCTTTAGGGGCCCCCAGCAGGACCCCCATGGGTGTAAGGCCGCCAAATGGCGGCCTAGGGGGCACCTATGGTGCACCCATGTTGATCCCTGCACCCCGTGGCAGGCACCATGAGGTGCCTGCAACGGGGTGCAGGGATGAACTGCACCTCTGCCCTTTACAATGAGAGCATTCATTGTGTTCGGAATGCATGCTACCATTGTAAAGTATAGGATTGCGACCGGACAGGGTTCGGTCGCATCCTACTTGCTGGGCTGGAACCAACGACAGGAGGTCGTTCGGTTCCAGTTCCCAAACGATGTCGGACGGACTCTGGTCCGTACAAAATTGTAATCGGGCCCTTAGTGTTTTAAGTCCTAACCAACCACAGGAGTTCACTTCTAAGGCTCAGGACCGCAGGAGAGGTACTTAGAGACTCACAGGGTGTCAGATAGAGGTCAACAGCAGGGTCAAGTCCAGGTATCACTAATCAGCTCGGTGTTTCCAGGGAAAGGCCTTTTGCAGCTGGTTGCATCCCTGTAGCCACACAGGAGGTCAGCAAACTGACCCTTGAAGTCCACTTCTTTGCCTTGTGTAAAGAAAGGAGCAGGTTCAGTCCTTAAGGGCTCCTCTCAAGTCACAGGCAGCAGGTCCAGTCCACTTCCAATGTTCCGCAAGTCCAGAAATTGTTCTGAAGTGGGTACTTGGAGATGCCACATTTATACCTGGCACTCACTACTGGGTGGGGGTGAATATTGGCCCCTCCATCACCTATGGGGTAAAAGTTCCCTTGGCAATCCTGCCCACTTTTGCAGCAGATCCTGTTTGTCTTACTGCAACCAGGCCCAAAATGCCATATGAGTGGGAATTTTCAAGGTGTTGAAGATCTTCAGTGATGCAAAAAATTGTCTCTGATGCTGGCATATGAGTGGGGAATATACAATGGTAATACCAATGTCCTCCCACTCTAACACTAAAATCCAGTTTGTAGTAAGCACTGTTCTCACAACAAACTCATAGACAGAAGTCTGGTAGGACATAAGCAGGGTCCTTCAGCAACCTGACAGGTATCCACAACAATTGTCTTTGCATCCCACAATCCCCACCATGTATATTCTGTTGAACTCAGAGGAGTCATCTCTGCCCATTCAAGTTAGCCTATTGTTTGCTCTTGTGAGGCATTTTACACCCCATTCACACCTATTCAAGGCTAAGAACAGGGTAGGGGATGGAGAGCTAATGAAAATTAGACTTCAGGAACTTCAGGCAGGGAAAAGGTAACTTTTTAAAAGTTATATTTCCTTAATATTTATTAAAAATCAGACTTCACTATTGAACTGGATTTTTAATGAGTATTAAAACAGTTGTTTGATTATTTTTCTAGCCGTTCCCCTTCCCATATAGGCAATACTGTGCGTTGATGGGCTGGCTGAGCAGGTTTCTGTGGAGGACCAACTACTATCATTTGTTGATGATGGACAGGAGATTGACGAATATGGTGGATAACCATTTCATGTTAATGAGAATAAGTAGGCTGTCAGTGATATTGGCTGATTTTTGTATGTCAGGGTTGATATAAATGTTTTGGGTCAAGGAGACTGATTATATGGCTTATCAAGGAGGTTGAGTAGGGTATCTGCGGTACCTAAATGACTGTATCTGTTACTCTTAGTATTTGGTGATAAATAAGACCTCCATGGAACACACAGAAGAATTGGGTCAACTTATGTTTCAAATAACTATTGGCCCAATTTAGGGATTGGCAGAGAGCGTGCTTCAGCGCAATTGCAAGAGAATACCCTGTCTCTGGATGAGTCGGGGTGGACGGTCGGTCCACCCGACTCATCCAGAGACAGGTGGACCTTAAGATTCCCACAATGGGAAACTTCCTCTGATGCCCTGATGTAGTGGGGGACGTCAGAAGAAAGACCTTACACAGTCTGCTCTGTTCTGTATGGATGGTGCAATTTTTTTCCCTCTCTGTTGGTGCCAGGAAAAACCTGGTGGTGAGGGACAGAAGAAAAATAATGATTCCCCCAGCCATACCCTGGGAGAAAACTCCAATTGTGCGGCGGTCATTAGATTTTTGTTTTTCTGAACAAACTCCCACTTTGGGAGTTTGCTTTAGAAAAACCAAAACTTTGGAAAAGTTTGGTGAACAACCATTAAAACCAAAGGTGGGCATCTAACAAAGGTTTTGTACGTTGAAAGGAACCGTCTTGATGGTGGTTCCTTTCAATGTACAGAGATGACCGCTGGGCTGGTGATTGTATCCAAATTTTACTGAGAGTAGTCTGCCAGGGTTGCAAATGCAATGTCCTCTGCCACCATCCATCAAACTATAAATAAGGCTCAATGTCTTTATCAGTGAATGTATTAATTATTTCATTAGATGCTAACCTACTTTAAGAAAGAAATATAATCTCTCCTATTAATCGAAGGAACAGCATACATTTTATTATATATTTAGAGAACACAAAATGCTTGCTCTGCTCTTATAATAAGTATTTGTATTAGGCATTTTATCAAACATAAAACAACCAAAAAAGTATTTTAAAAAAGTCTGAAACGGAAACAGTAAAAAGATGCAAAAAACCACTTGCTAGAGCGGTATAAAAGTATTATAAATCTACAGATTACATTCAACTGTATACGAGTGTGTACAAAAACATTAAGCGTATCATCCATGAATAGTTGCTGTAAGAAATTGGGTTATTGGTTGAGGGGGGCGTTAACCCTTCTCAAGTTACAACTATAATCCTTATCAGGGTGAACCACAAGAGTCACTAAATTAACATGTGCTTAACTCTCTGGTAGCTTGGCACAAAATCAGTTAGGCCTAACTTAGAGGCAATGTGTGTAGTATTTATGCAGCACACAAACAGTAATAACCTGAAAACGCAACCCAATTTTGAAAAACAGTGTAAAATTAAATAAATAAAAGGAGACCAAAATGACAAAAATCTAATCAGTAGAACCGGAGATATTTAATTTTAAAGGTTTACGTAAAAATAATGCCAAGAAGCTGAAAACATTAACTGGTTAGCTAAGTGGGTCACTGGCCACTGGTCATGCTAAGTCACAAGTTCAGGCTGACTGCAATGGAGCATGTGCTAGATACAGGAACCAGGTTAGTCCCACTGAAAAAGTTATCTTCTCAAAGTCCAGTGCGAAGAGTTCAAAACTTCGGGATTTCACATGAGGAGCTCAACTAGTGGCACCCAAGGGTCCAGGATCTTGGGAACAACCTCTAGGGGATCAGATATTCATTCCAGCAGATGCCAGCAGGGCTCAGGCAGGTCCGTTGCCGGTCCAGACAGGGCCAGTTGCAGTAGGTCAGCTGGGAAGGCGCAGGTAGGCCTCTGGAGCTTGTTGTGTCCCTGTCGCTCAGAAAAGGAGATCAGACAACTGATCCTTTGAGTCACTCAGGTTAGCCTAGGATGAAAGAATCAGACCTAGTCCTCCTTTTCAAAAAGCAGGGCAGGCCTCAAGCAGCAGGTCAGTCCTCTGTGGAACAAGGAAGTAATTTTTCTCTAACGTCCACAGTTCCAGGAGTGTACTAATGAGTGGATTAGTATATTTATACTTGGTGAAACTTGTAGTCCGCCCCACACCTGGTTCTGGAATGGTCCTTCTTTCCCCTTCTTCCCATGCCTAGGCTCCAAATGGTCTAGGGTGACAATAGGCTGGTGTCAAGTTCCTTTGTGAGTGTGCTGGAGACAACCCTTTGATTCGTAAGTGGGGCAGAAAACAGCTCCGCCACTCCCATCCTGGCAGGATGGCCCTCTCCCAGCTACATTCTGGTCCTATTGTTCACTCTCTAGGTCCAATACACATACCTGATGGGGGAGCAATTAACAGGCCCAGGCAGCTACAAACTGTTTTAAGACATCAGAAACTTTAGATCCACCATATGGGTAATGATCTAAATAATGAAGTAAAGGGCCTATAGAGGGTAGGGGAAAAGAATAAATTGTGTTCCTATTCCATGATAGGACATACACAAACGTTGTTTAAATACCCCTCACACATCAAAAGGACCCTTGATGTCATGCTTCGTCATTGGGGTCTTCCCATCCCACTGTGGGATGGGGCGTGCTACAACCTGCGACTGCGCGGGAGCACTTATCTAAAAGACTATGTGTGGTGCAGGGGTGGTGAGAAGAAGGGTCAAAAGGTGAAATTTAAAAAGGAACTGGCCTCATGGACATAAAACAATTTAATAGGTCATTGAGGCTGAACCTGTTAAAATAGTGATTTGGAAAAGTCATGCATATAATGAGCTGACTTTCCTAAAAAGTCAACATGTTTCGAAGCTCAAGGCTTCTTCATCAGGACTAAGAAGATCCCTTCTGCGCTCACTTATTGCTTTAAGAAGTGAAAATAATCATATACAAAAAGGAAATGCAGTTATTCATGCAGTATAAAGTACCTGTTTGTACTTCTAAATGTAAATCAGTAAGTACTATATGTTAATCTGTAAAAAAGGGGAAAATATTGAAGTATTAATAACGCCATACACGGCGTTGTCTCACGAAGACCTGCAAAGACAACACATGTGTCAAAGTGACTGTTAATACAACATAGTGCTATAGTGGTGCATGGACCTGTGAAAGAAATCGGGAAAAGGGAAAACATACAATGACACACAACATATAACATAAAACACACACTCTATTTAGTGACTATGATAATAAAGAGGCAGTATGTATAACAATGTATATACACAATACATACAATGTATGAATGGGTGTATTGCCCCATGAGCCTCAGGTACGGATGAGCAGGAAGAAGTCACTCGTTACTATGAGGGAAAAAGATGGTATAAAAATGAAGAGAGGGACGATCAGGTAGTGCGCGTCCTCTTGCCGAGTAAATAATGAAAATTAATGAAAATTTAACGAAGAAAACTCGGACCATGACGGCTAAGCCGTACTTACATGCTGTCAGACAGAATTTGCCCCATACTGCTCACCCGCGGCTCCGCTGTATGACTAGGGAGTGCGGTAAGCGGCTTATTTATACATAAGTAACGAGAGCAGATCAGAAACACCCGTGAAACTGGCGCGAGACATACCGGAAGTAAGCTAATCAGCTCGATTTTCCCAAGGCACTAGAGCGCTGACTCACTTGCACAGCGGAAGTGAGTATTCCGTACGTGTGTAACAACCAAGTGAATGTCGTACTATAGAGCTGCGGCATGGTTATCCACCATCACGTTTAGTTCTCAAATGAAAAAAATGAATGGAAGTGAGGGTAGTACAGCAAGAAGGTACTGCATATAAGATGCAAATAAGATGCAACCCTGGAGCTTGAACTAATACCAATTCAATAAGCAAATAAAAATAAACGATTCTATAATGCGGTGTGGTTGATGCCCATCATCGCGTGTGGTTATCTACGAGAGATTTACGGGACATTGCGATAAGTGATGTTGTAGTGAAAGCCCTGTCAATGTATTGATGCGTTTCAAGAAGTAAAAATTAACGCTCATTGAACAGCGCAAGGCACAACAGGTGTCAGATAATAAAGACGATAATGGTGAAAGGAAAGCTAGCGAAATCAGGCAAAATCAAGGATGTAAAGGAAAATACTGATGTATCATTAGGACCTCTACATACAGGGACTAAAACGCTGAGATACAGTTAGTGCCCTGTGTATAGTAATGAAGGGAGTCAGGTGTAATGACTACTTTAACCTATTAGCTGGGCCCACGGAATTTCGTCATTCAATCCCTGGTCATGTGTCCCCAGACGGAATACCCAACGTTGTTCCTTCTCCAGAAGGTCCTTTTCATGACGGATTTGTTCGATCACTGTCCATTTTATGTCGTCAACGTTGTGGTTGGTTGACAGATAGTGGGTTGCCATTTTAGTAGTACTCTTCTTGCACCTCACATTACTTCTATGTTCACCGATCCGTATCTTAACTGGTCTGGACGTCATAGGTTTTGGAAAAGAAAGTTTTCCACAGTTCAGTATTCTCCAATGTTTATTAATTATCTTGGATACTTCATTCGAATGGGTATTGTATGTTGTGACACAGATTGGTCTGGTCTCTCTTTCCCTTGGAGGATTGTTATCCAACAACGCCTCTCTATTGTTATGCCTAGCTCTTTTCCAGCCCTGTTTAATGATTCTTGGTGGATATTCACGTGTTAGTAGTTTATTTTCAAGATCAGTAGCTTGGTTTTTGAAATCCGTAATTTCCGTACAGTTCCTTCTTAAGCGTAGGAACTGTCCAAAAGGGAGATTGTCTTGGAGAATACTGAACTGTGGAAAACTTTCTTTTCCAAAACCTATGTTTTCTCACAAAAGAGGCAGAAATCTGAGAGATATCCTTGTGCATACGAGGCCACATACCACATGGGAAACTAACCTGGCTCCCTTCAATTCCCAACCTATCCAGGGTCATCATCCCTGCGGAAATTGCAGTACCTGTGCCCTTACTACAAAAAGTAAGAAAATTACATTCTCTAATGGGTCTGTGTGGGAACAAAGACGTTTTACTAACTGTAATAGTAAAAATGTAATCTACATGATCACTTGCCCGTGCAATCTGGAGTATATCGGGATGACGTCCAGACCAGTTAAGATACGGATCGGTGAACATAGAAGTAATGTGAGGTGCAAGAAGAGTACTACTAAAATGGCAACCCACTATCTGTCAACCAACCACAACGTTGACGACATAAAATGGACAGTGATCGAACAAATCCGTCATGAAAAGGACCTTCTGGAGAAGGAACAACGTTGGGTATTCCGTCTGGGGACACATGACCAGGGATTGAATGACGAAATTCCGTGGGCCCAGCTAATAGGTTAAAGTAGTCATTACACCTGACTCCCCTTCATTACTATACACAGGGCACTAACTGTATCTCAGCGTTTTAGTCCCTGTATGTAGAGGTCCTAATGATACATCAGTATTTTCCTTTACATCCTTGATTTTGCCTGATTTCGCTAGCTTTCCTTTCACCATTATCGTCTTTATTATCTGACAACTGTTGTGCCTTGCGCTGTTCAATGAGCGTTAATTTTTACTTCTTGAAACGCATCAATACATTGACAGGGCTTTCACTACAACATCACTTATCGCAATGTCCCGTAAATCTCTCGTAGATAACCACACGCGATGATGGGCATCAACCACACCGCATTATAGAATCGTTTATTTTTATTTGCTTATTGAATTGGTATTAGTTCAAGCTCCAGGGTTGCATCTTATTTGCATCTTATATGCAGTACCTTCTTGCTGTACTACCCTCACTTCCATTCATTTTTTTCATTTGAGAACTAAACGTGATGGTGGATAACCATGCCGCAGCTCTATAGTACGACATTCACTTGGTTGTTACACACGTACGGAATACTCACTTCCGCTGTGCAAGTGAGTCAGCGCTCTAGTGCCTTGGGAAAATCGAGCTGATTAGCTTACTTCCGGTATGTCTCGCGCCAGTTTCACGGGTGTTTCTGATCTGCTCTCGTTACTTATGTATAAATAAGCCGCTTACCGCACTCCCTAGTCATACAGCGGAGCCGCGGGTGAGCAGTATGGGGCAAATTCTGTCTGACAGCATGTAAGTACGGCTTAGCCGTCATGGTCCGAGTTTTCTTCGTTAAATTTTCATTAATTTTCATTATTTACTCGGCAAGAGGACGCGCACTACCTGATCGTCCCTCTCTTCATTTTTATACCATCTTTTTCCCTCATAGTAACGAGTGACTTCTTCCTGCTCATCCGTACCTGAGGCTCATGGGGCAATACACCCATTCATACATTGTATGTATTGTGTATATACATTGTTATACATACTGCCTCTTTATTATCATAGTCACTAAATAGAGTGTGTGTTTTATGTTATATGTTGTGTGTCATTGTATGTTTTTCCCTTTTCCCGATTTCTTTCACAGGTCCATGCACCACTATAGCACTATGTTGTATTAACAGTCACTTTGACACATGTGTTGTCTTTGCAGGTCTTCGTGAGACAACGCCGTGTATGGCGTTATTAATACTTCAATATTTTCCCCTTTTTTACAGATTAACATATAGTACTTACTGATTTACATTTAGAAGTACAAACAGGTACTTTATACTGCATGAATAACTGCATTTCCTTTTTGTATATGATTATTTTCACTTCTTAAAGCAATAAGTGAGCGCAGAAGGGATCTTCTTAGTCCTGATGAAGAAGCCTTGAGCTTGAAACATGTTGACTTTTTAGGAAAGTCAGCTCATTATATGCATGACTTTTCCAAATCACTATTTTAACAGGTTCAGCCTCAATGACCTATTAAATTGTTTTATGTCCATGAGGCCAGTTCCTTTTTAAATTTCACCTTTTGACCCTTCTTCTCACCACCCCTGCACCACACATAGTCTTTTAGATAAGTGCTCCCGCGCAGTCGCAGGTTGTAGCACGCCCCATCCCACAGTGGGATGGGAAGACCCCAATGATGAAGCATGACATCAAGGGTCCTTTTGATGTGTGAGGGGTATTTAAACAACGTTTGTGTATGTCCTATCATGGAATAGGAACACAATTTATTCTTTTCCCCTACCCTCTATAGGCCCTTTACTTCATTATTTAGATCATTACCCATATGGTGGATCTTGATGTTTTGATAACCTTTGACCTGAGGAGGACGTATCCACCGTCAGTGTCCCTAGGGGCACTACCTCTTCTCTCCCTAACTTTGTTTTTTGTAATCAGAAACTTTAGGACAGGAAAATGACAACTGTCTAAAAGTGGCATATTCAAAATTGTAATCTAAAATCCGACTTTACCATGAAAGAGTATTCTAAATTACAATTAATTTGAGTCCAAACAAGATATTTCTACCTGCTCCCAATCAAAAGTTAGCACTTATTAAATGTAATAAGGTAACCCAATGATATCCTATGGGAGATGTAGGTCTTACATTAGTAAAAAACAAATTTAGGAGTTTTTCACTATCAGGATCAGTAAAACTTGAAAACGAATGTACTGCTTTTTAAATACAATGCTCCCTGCCCTATGTGCTGTTTAGCACCTACCATACGGGTGAATTATATGTACAAAAAGTGAGGTGTAAGCCTGGGAAAATGTATATTTTGCCAGGTCAAATTGGCATTTTAAAACTGCACACAGGCTAGAATGACAGGCCTGAGACAATTAGTGCTGCAGGCCCACCAATAGCATTTGATTTACAATCTCTGGGTACACGTGGTACCACTTTACTAGAGGCTTATAAGTAAATTAAATGTGCCAATTGGGTGTATGCAATTTTACCATGTTGCACTGGTTAGCAGTGGTAAAGTGCACTGAATCCCAATGCCAACAAAATTGAATTTCAGCAAACAGGAGGGGAGAAGGCAAAAGTTTTGGGAGAAGACCACACAAAGGCTATCAGATCCAAAAGTTATTCTGTCAACGTCATTATGGGTCATGTCATTTATCATGTGAAATTTCATCAGCAGATCCGGCAAGGTGCTATTTGAAACACAATTCTTTTATCCGTTTAATCCTGGTGTATGTAAGTTAAGCTGGTTCCCTATCTTCCTCTTGCATGTTCTTGTTGCTGCTTTTTGTTTGCCAAGCCAGTCTCAAAAAAGCTAGCGCTTGCTTTTCTTGAATGTTTCGTTTAGCTTCCTGCTGTTTAAAGTATATAGTTTAGCTTGTATAGCACCATCGATATTGTTCTTTTTTATCCTCCTGAACTTTGGTTCACACAGTGAAATCCCTTAGTTTGTTATATGGATCAAAATATTTCCATGTCTGCACACATTTCTAATCTGGTAAAAATAACATTTCAGCTCCATATTTTAAAATACTGAAATCACATATCCATTGATTCTAGATGTACATAACAGACATTATTCATCTCTCACAAAGACAAGGGTCGTGCCATGCTTGCGGCCTTCCCAAAAATGCTTTATCACCTCTCAAATCCATCTTAGATGCAGCTGCAATACTAGTAAACAGAGAAATTAAATTGGACTACATCACTCCTAGGGACCTTTAAAAGTTACCTTTGGAAGCCAGAATCCAGTTCAAGATAGCCTGCTTAACACATAAAGCCATTCACTTTGGACGTACCAGTACTTCAAAGACAAACTGTTTATATCAAGAGGGGAAAGAAACATGCTTAATATACCAAATATAGAGAAAAATTTAAACTCCGAACCAAGTCTTCTTGTGTATGGCCCCTAGACTTTGAAATAGTTTTCCAATAGAGTTAAGATCGGACCTATCCTTGCTCTTTTTCTGAAGAAATCTCCATTTATAAACTTACCTTTACCATTAAATGCTTTAGTCTATATCTCCTTGAATATTTCTATCAGTCTCTTCTCCCTGCCTTTACCAGTTGCTTCTCTTTTTACAAATGTGTTAGGTCATCACACACACTGTTGCCTTTTATACGTCCTGTACTACAATTTTATGTTGCTCATGTAGCTGGGTCTACTCTCTATAAACATGCCAAATAAATAATTCAATAAATAAATATATAAATAGTTTGCCTTCTGGGAGCTTCAAAGTCAAGGACTGTAATGTCACTCTGTGATTGTTGTGAGTTGATTGTTGTGAGTGTGATTGTTGTCAGTCCTACTGAGGTTGTGGAAGATCCCATTTTGCTTTTTGGTTTAGATGTGTGAATAATCTGTTCAAAATCCCAAATTTCTTCTTCATTCAGTCGAGCGTTTAGAACAGAGCTCACCTGATTATGTGGATACGGTTTGCACTAAACGTCTGCAAAGGATCCAAAGAAAGCAATGCTCTTTTCCATCTCTCACTATCTACACTAATGGCCACATATACTAAGATATGAAGAGTGACAGTGGTAGAAGTGGGAAAGGGGAAATGGGATAACAGAGACACAGGACTCCACACTCTACCTCGTAATTTCTGTGGTCAAGGAGGGCTGCAGGTTGTAGTGGATCTCTACAAGATAAAAAGATATATTGAGTAACTTGTTATTAGAATAATAAATGTAATTGTAATTCTGAATATATAAATAACTTAGTAATAACTCTTTATGATTGGGTCGGGGCAAGATGGCGGCTGACATCTCAGCCGTGTGAGCAGGCTCCACGAGCTCCCTGAGCTATACCCCTTCACCATGAAAGGCTGACTTCGGAAGACATTTAACGAGAGTAAATAAAGGCAGAAAGGCAGAAAAAGCAATACCTGGACCTTTTTTGAAAAGGATGATCTGGCGGCTGCAGTTCTTATACTTTGGAATACCGGCTCCCTCGCGTTGGGTCCCGACGAACCCTCTCTTCTGGGCCACTGGACAGCTAACCTGGTCGTGGCTATCAAGCTCGATGGGGCCGAAGGCGTCAGGCAAAACAACCAGGACACGTGGCGGTCTACCTGCGACTACCGGCAGCCCGTCTAAAATCGATGGGGGGCCGGAGAAAAGTCCCGCAGTGACGGGGAAACCTGCAGGCAGACAAGGAATCAGCGGAGCTACGGAGCACGAAGCAGAGAAGGGAGGCGGAGGTGGAGGAGACCCCGCTGCGCGCCCGAAACACACAGTGTCCTCATTCTTCCGCACACAGCAATCAAAATCAAAAAATGCGGGAGAGGCAAAATCAGCGGAAAAAACCCAGGGAAGACTCTGAATCCAGCAGCTGAGTCTCTAGTCTCCAAAGTCTGTAGTGATGTTCTGAGCCACGGGCTAAGCATGGAGGCTACCTGGGCAAACAAGCAAAGTTTGACTAATACTGACAATACTGTTGAATCCGCCCTGGTGTCACAACACATCCCTGCAGGTATGGCTGAGTGTGCAGGGGACAGTTCAATGCTGGTAAATTCCAACTTGGTGGAGGGGGGGATGTTGATAAATGGCCACAACGTGATGGGACTCAAACACAAGGTATTGTGGGTGATGTAGTTCGCCCCAGCAATACTCCGGGAACTTTGTTGGGTGCGTCTGTGGCAACCCCTAGGACAACCTCTAGGACAGAGCAATCAACAATAGCTGCACAAGATCTAGATCGGAGTACCCTTGGCCTGGGTAAAGATGGTGAAAGCGGGGAGAAATTTTTCTCTTTGTCTGACCCATCCCTTTCCTCTGGAGAAGAAAGTCTTGAGGGGGGGTGGGCTGATGAGGATAGTGACCTGGGTACCCCTGGTCCGAATCCGGAAGAATATGACTTTGTGGGCGACAACGCCTCAAAAGCGCCAAATACTGTCCGTAAAACTAAATGGAACTCCCTGGGCCAAGGTAAATCCTTGGACCAAGGTAGAGCACTGGCATGGGATTACACTTACTCCCCGAAACTGGATGAAGGAAATGGGTCAATCGGAGTAGCTGGACATGATCAACTTCTAAATCAAGATCAATTAGGAGAAGTCACCCTAGCTACCATTTACCAAACCATCTTAGCCCACAGAGAGGAGACACGGGCTGAAAGCGCAAGGATTCAGGGAGGTTATCGCAAAGTCCAAAATGCAATCCGCAGGGTGGCAAAATCTTGCTCAGACTTTTCCGTAAGAATTGGTGAAGCAGAATCCAGAATAACAGCAGTGGAGGACGAACTAGCAGGGCAACGAACTTGGATTCAACTTTTGGAAGCTCAGAAACAAGACACTACCTGGAAACTTATGGATCTAGAAAACCGAGCAAGAAGGAACAACCTTCGAATATTAGGAGTCCCGGAAGGTCTGGAAGGAACTGATGTTCTTCGGTTTGTTCAGGAATTATTTAGTGAGGCATTTCCGGACCTACAACAGTGGGACTGGAAGAAAGAATTACAAAGGGCTCACCGTTTCCCGTTCAAACATACTAAAAAGAACAGCCAAACAGGAGATAAACCCCGGGAAATTTTGATTTGTCTTAATAACTTTCTTGCCCGGGAGGCTCTTTATGATTTAGCAAGACCCAACAGAAAACGGAAGGGTAAAGGCTGTGAGTTCTTTGTCCGGCCAGATTATTGTCAGGGGACGGTAGAAAAGAGGTGGCAGCTCCGGCAGCTAATCCCGGGCTTCCAAGCAAAGGGGGTGCAAGTATTTTTACTCAATCCGGCAAGCCTGAAAGTAATAGTCAATGGGACTGCAAGGTTTTTCACCTCTGAGATTCAGGCAAAAGAATTCCTGGGCACCCTACAGGGCGGTAATGCTGACGGTTTGGGTTAATGATGTTGCATATAATATAGATTGCTGAAGTTTTTCTTTTTTTCTGCCTACAGGTCTTTGGGGCGGGGGTAAAACTCAGGGAGAGGGAGGGGGAAGGAGCACGCTCGTCCTCACTGAGGGCTATTCGTCCTTACGCCTATAAGTCGGGGGTCAGGGTGGGTGTGAGGGATGGGTGGGTTGGGTGGGTGGACAGGGGAAGGGGGGGTGGGGGTGGGGGTGGGCGGCGGTGGTGGGTGGGGGATGGGGGAAGTATTGTTTTGTTTTCACTGATTTTCTTGCTAGGTATGTAACCTGTATTTGGAATGTAGTTGATCAGTCTGTCTATTGGTTTGCAGAGCGGTTTTTTCTCAGGTGAGGATGGCTAATATACGAATTTGCTCAGTCAATATATGTGGGCTTAATGATAAAAGGAAAAGGGGAGTTTTGGCAAGACAACTACAACTCATGCATATAGACATAGTATGTCTTCAAGAGACCCACATACAATGGAACAATCGTAGATGGCTGGGGGATGTTGGATATGAATTACTGGTGTGTACCAAACAGAGTATCAATATTAAAGGGGTGGCAATCTTAGCCAGACATGGTCTATGCTCATATAAACGGTTCAAGACAGATAAGCAAGGCCGCTGGGTAATAGTGGAGATTTTAATAGCTAATCTTTCGTTTACATTGTGTTCCATCTACGGGGCTAATCTTGATGATCCAGATGTCCTTAATTTTTTAAGTGTGGAATTAGCGCTTTGGCCAACCCCCTTAATATTTTGCGGAGATTTTAATTTACATCTAGACAGCCATTTTGACCTATGGGACTCAACCCCACATGCCTATCAGGGGAAGAAGCCTAGGGTTTTTCGAGCCTTGCAAGGGTTAGTAACCAAACTTGGGTTGGCTGATTGCTGGCATAAATCTAATTCACGTGATCCTGGCTTTACTTATTATTCTGCCCCCCATAATAAATATGTTCGGCTAGACTATTTTTTTCTGTCTAATCAAATAGCGCATACTAGCAGAATCGAGATGTTTCCCAGAATAATATCCGATCATAACCCCCTAATTATTGAACTTCCAGTACAGGGTATTAAAAAGATCATTAAGCCCTGGACTTTTGAAAGAAAGCTTTCATTGGATGTCACATATCGTTCTCATATGGCAAGTTGGATATTGGAGTTTTTCTCTATTAACCGAAACACAGCTTCTATCATTACAGTGTGGGATGCCTTTAAGGCCGCCGTTAGAGGGGAAACTCTTAGCTTTTCAATAGCACGACAAAAAGTAATACATGATGAAACCAATGAATGGATAAGACAACTAAGGATAGAAGAAAGTGAGTTAATCAGTAACATTCAGATGGGGGCGGGTACAGAAGTCACTCTGCAGAAGATTGCTATCCTTAAATCTAAACTTTACAGTAATTTCAGTAAGGAACTGGTGGCCAAGTATATACAACAGAGGACAGAGTCATATGAGCTGGGGGAAAACACGGGCAAAGTTCTTGCAAAACGGACTCAACAGCGAGAAACAGCTAACCGCATACTCAAATTACAGAACCTAGATGGTCAGATCCAGGACTCTCCGGATGGTATTCTTAGGGGATTCAAGGACTTTTATAATCAACTTTATATGCAGGATCTCCAAACGTCTCAGGGCCCTGACGGACAATTGGAGGACTACCCAGGGGATCTATTAAGTGAGTTTCTGAGAGACATCGAAACAGGCAAAGTCTCCCCTGACCAAAACATGGCATTAGAAATCCAATTCACCTGGGAGGAAACAGAGCTAGCGATAACCTCGTTGTCAGCAGGCAAAGCAGTGGGTCCTGACGGTATTCCGCTGGAATTTTATAAAACTTTCCGCAAGGAACTTAAATATGACATCTTAAGGTTACTCGAACATGCCCGTAGCAATCAACAAATTCCCGATTCCTGGCGGAAAACCACCATCATTGTTTTTAAGAAAAAGGAAAGCCTGAACTAATGCCAGCTTCTTACCGACCAATAACATTGATTAATGCTGATAGCAAAATATATTCTAAACTTCTGGCAAACCGATTAGGACAGGTTATCACCCCGTTGGTGTCCCTAGGTCAACATGGCTTTATCCCGGGGCGGGATACAACAGACCATATACGTCGGGTGGTTGCAATATTGGACTGGGCACAGGCCATGGGTGCACCGCTAGGAGTTCTCCTCTTGGACGCTGAGAAAGCGTTTCACAGGGTCTCCTGGCGGTACCTGTGGTCTGTTCTACAATGGAAGGGGTTTAGCTCGGGGTTTGTTCAGGCGGTTAAAGTGCTGTATTCATCACCGGAGGCAAGGGTTCGGATTGCAGGGCAGGAATCGGAGGCATTTACAATCAGCAGGGGCACAAGACAGGGCTGCCCCTGTTCCCCTCTTTTATTCGCCCTTTATATCGACCCTTTTTTAATAAAACTGGAGAACTACACTCGGATTAAGGCAATGGAAATTGGTGGGGTCAAGTACAGAGCATTAGCCTACGCTGATGATATTGCCATACTTACTAGCGATGCTTGCTCTGCGTTTCCAGCCGTCAGGGATCTAGCGGCCCAGTTCGGAGCATTTTCTGGGTATAAGCTTAATGCCAATAAGACCCAAATCTTAAGTTCTGGTTCGCTATGCCCTTCAGATTTTCCGGTTGTTACGGAAGCAGATTATCTGGGTGTGACAATCTCTATCCAAGTGGAAAACATCCCAGATCTGAATATAAAGCCGATAATTAACTCAACCAACAGGCAATTAGAGAGATTGGATAATTTACATCTTTCCCTAATTGGGCGTTGCAATGTTTTAAAAATGTTAATTTTACCTAAGTTTTTGTATTTATTTCAAACAATACCCCTTGAATTTTCATCCTCCCATTTTTCAAACATTGAAAGGATGTGTACCAGATTTCTCTGGGGATACCGGAGACCAAGAAAAGCAGTTAAATGGCTGATGCTTCCCAGCCAGAAAGGGGATTGTCTGTCCCTAATTTTCTATTATATTACTGGGCAGCATTACTCCAACATATGACGATACTTCTTGTGGGCTCTGGGGCTGATATACCGCTGGCAAGCAGCCCATCTATATATGAATTATGTTTAGGGAAACAAGCAGTGGGCTGCTTGGCAGCGATTTTCGAACCCAGTTACTACAAAAAGACACGGTTCAAGATCTTGAGGGCAGCTTACAAGGTTTGGAAACAGGTTCAACGGAGGCTAAAGATTCCAAATTTAAATGCCTATTCCCCACTGGCGAATACACTAATTCTTCCTCCAATTTTTCGTGATCAGGTTACATACAACTGGAGGAATAAAGGTCTTTCAGTAATGGGAGATCTATATTGGCATGGCCAACTAGTACCTTTTTCTACTTTGCAGGATAAATATGGGCTGGGAAGGGGAGATTTCTTTAAATATCTTCAAATACGAAGTTATCTAGAGAAAGAAAATCAGAGGGTACCCTTCAACACCGCTAAAATCCCTTTATTAGAACTAATGATAAAAAAAAGCCGGCTAGGGAAATTATATTCTATTCTGCTTGAATGTTTTCCTGATGATCTGGCGGCACAATCATGTAAATGGGCTAATAAAATGGGGGGATTGAAATAGATCTAGAAGACTCCTTGTCACTAGCTAACCAGATCTTAATTACAGGTAGCCTAAAAAGTCAACATTATATGTCAATATTTGACCTGTATTACACTCCTGCTAAGATCGCTAAATGGGGGGGTGCTCGAGGGGGAAAATGCAACAGATGCAATCTTATAGCTGCAGATACAGTACACATGTTTTTTGCATGTCCAAAGTTAACTGATTTCATTCAGGGTATAGAAACCTTTTTCTTACTGTCTTTAGGGATCCCGGTTGCAATCAATCCAGCTCTCATTATCTTTGGAATAAGTAACGATGTGACAAATAATTGGACATGGTCAACTGCAGAATTAGTGTTTATTGCAATGGCTATTGCCCGTCTCTGTATAACATCTGAATGGATTTGTGTTGACCCTCCTACAGTTTCTAATTGGCGTGCACAACTTTTTGCAGCATATAATATTGAGGTTGCGATTTATAATTTAAAGGGCCGTAAGAAAAAAGATAGGGGGCTACGGATGTGGGCACCAATCTCGAACCTTATGGACTAAATTAAATCGGCTATGTTTTGTGTCTAATCTCTATATTTCTGTTTATATTCGCCGAGAGATTTGTTTTTGTATAAATTGGACATAATGGATGTTCACGTAAAATGCTAATGTCTTGTATGAAAACAAAACAATAAAAAAAAAAAAAGTAATAACTCTTTATAATCAGTGAAATGAACTGAAAATTGAATTACAGTGAGTGTAGCAATGCTATTGAGACAAAATAGGAAATGACATAATTGTACAGGTTTTAAAAAAGTGACAGCATCACTCCTTCTTGCGTTCCCCTTTTGCCATGCTTGTTGGAGATAGTGCGTGTTATGGGAGTAAAATGCCTTTGTACATTCTGATAGTTTGTTTTATTTATTCACGGCCTATTGCTGCTACATCCAATTTTGGCCCTGATCACTGTTTTAAATAATAGCGAGCTTCGTAATAAAAAGATTTGAATATCAAATATGAGGAGTCAAAAAAACTTTGAGCCCGATTACGAGTTTGGTGCAGTTGCACCGGCTCTCCGCCGGCACAGCTGCGCCAAACCAGCGCAAGGACCGTCCGCTGTATTACAAGTTGAACAGGTATACGGCGGACAGTCCTTCGCCTTTCCCATGGCGGTGCCTGGATGGTGACGTCCATGCCATACTGGAACTTTAGGAGTATACAGACAGGGGGGCACATGTTGTGTCCCCTAAATGTATTTCCATGGCGGGGGGCGTATGGGGGCCGAGTAGGGCCCCATTTGTTCCTCCACCGCCTAGCCTTTTCATGGCGTGGCTCCTGCCATGAAATGGCTGGCGGTGGCGGAACTTGTATTATGCTCAGCGGGACTTCGCCAGTCCCGCTGACCCTACTACATTGTGGCGCAGCTGCGCCACCGCCAGGTAACGACTGTTCCCTGGCACAGCCGGCGGTCCTCCACCACAACGACTTTTGTTGCAAGACCGCCAGACTGGTAATCAGGCCTTTTGTCTACATTTTTATAGTTTCTACTTGACTTCTGCAGATCTGCAAAGTAAGAAGTACTGTTAACATCCTGTTCTTCGATACTCTTGGCAGTGTGTACACACACAAACTGAAAATCTAATACCTCATATACAACAATCATGCATAGGTTTTATGCATATATAATAGTGCTCTAAAGAATCTGTCAGGTTCGTTCACAGGGACTTTTAGCAGAACACACAATCCCTAGTCTAAAGAGTTCAGTTAATTGTAACCCAGTCTTCAAAAGTTCAAATAAATGTGCAAGCAATAGTTCAATTTTTTTGTGCACTGCATGACTTTAGGGTACTTACTTCTCTGTAATCAAAAATGTCAGTAGATCTATTCCTAAGGAAACATTAGGACTTGACACTGCAAATCCAATGTCCATGTACCGAGGTCTTGAATGCAGCAATTTTGTAACAAGATTACCTAGCAAGGACACTGTGACCCATGAGGAAACTATTCATGTGAATGTTGAATGAAAGAGGAGATAGAGTACCCGCCAGAAGAGTGAATGTCGATGCAACCTCAAACTCGATGTGCCTAGTCGTAACTACGAGTGGCTAAAATACGTGCCTTCTTAGGTTGAGAACTCTGAGCAAAGTGAAGAGAGGAGTGTTTTTTGCAGTGAAGCACGCATTCTTGCTGCATATGTGAGCTTTAAACAAGAAATAACTCCTTTTGCCAGTTGGCGTAATACCGCAGTGAAACCTTTTAGTGAATGATGCATTTTTCAGCCAATCTAAGAAGACCCTTGGAATAACTAAAAAATTGTCCTTTGCCGTTGATTTAAGTGATAGGGTATCATTTTTTGATGAAATACAGATTACTTCCTTTCTCCTCCTGTTGTGTTGTACAAATATATCCAATCACTATTCAGTCCTGAAGAAGGTGCTTATAAAATCTCATATACCACAGAAACGTGCGTTGGCTTTTTATGTGTCCAGTCCGGTGCCATTACACCAGAAAGAGAGAATTATAGAGATCCTGATGGTGTACGTTTGGACGTTGTGTTTGTTTTTCCAGCTTGGTGTATGATGAATGAGTGTTTTGTAGTGTGAATGGGATGTTAGTGGAGTGTGTGACATAGGAGGCGAAGTGAAAGAGTGGTGTTTTGTAGTCTGAGCATTTTACATTTATTGATGAATTTGTAAAATATTAAAATCAAAAAATGTCCTACTCAGTGCATGTAATGAAGAAATTAATATACATCTGTTTTGTGATAATTAATGAATAATGGACTTTTTGTAAAGAATGAAAAAAATATATACCAAAACAATATATGAATAAAAAAAATTTATGGCAATGCACATGCTATTATAAAAATGTAGTGGTCTGGTTCTGTTGGATTGATTCCTTGGTGAAAGCAATATAGGTAGATAGGACACCTGTTGTGAAATTATTGTTGTGTTTCCTCCTTGGTCATATGCCTTTCATATATATTTAAAGGGGGGGCCTGTAGTACATTTTGGCATGAGAAAACTATACCTGAAGATGAAGAGGTCATCATCTTCTAGACAAAAGAGTGTTTGAGGCCTTTTGTGGCTCATAGTTCACTGCTAGTGCTATGCCGAGTAGCATGTCCTCCATGCACACTGCCTGATTCCAGCAACTCACCAAACACCTGGAACACAACAGCCTCCTGGACCCCTATCAGTCCGGCGTCTGAGCCAACCACAGCACCGAGACAGCCCTGATCACAGCCACCTGCGACATCAGGGCCTTTCTGGACCGTGGGGAAATGGCAGCCCTCATCCTCCTGGACCTTTCAGCTGCCTTCGACACTGTCTCCGATCACATCTTGATCAACAGACTCCACCACATCAGAATCCAGGGAGACGCCCTCAAATGGATTGCTTCATTCCTCATCGGCAGAACCCAGAGAATCTGTCTCCCACCGTTCATCTGCGGCGTCCCCTAAGGATTATCTCTCAGCCCCACCCTCTTCAACACGTACATGACCCCCTGGCCAACACCATCAGATGGCATGGGCTCTTCTACGCCGATTATACCCAGCTCATCCTCTCTGTCAGAAGACTCCTTCACCACCAGAGCCAACTTCCACAGATGTATGATGAACGCCACCGACTGGATAAAGGACAATTGTCTCAAGCTCAACACGGACAAGACAGGAGTCCTAATCTTTGGGAACAACACCTTGCCGTGGAACGACGCATGATGGCCTGCTGAACGTAACCCATCCCCCGCCTGACAGACCATGCCCACAACCACGCTATCGCCTCCATGGACTACATACTGCTCGGAGACCTGAACTTCCACCTTGACAACCTCAGCGACCCCAACTCCACCGCCCTCCTGGACAACCTTGGCAACATCGGACTGAAGTAGATTGTCACCCCCACCCACAAGGCAGGACACACCCTCGACCCCATCTTCGCAGGAGGGAACAACATCTACTTCAGCCAAACTACACAACCCCACTGGACGGACCACCTCTGTTTTCACTTCTCCTTCTCCAAAACCACCGTACACAAACCTACACCACGCCCCCCATGCAGGAACTGGAGCAAGGTCACCGAAGAGCACCTCAACTCCACCCTCAACCACACTCCCCCTCCCGCCACCCCGCCGTCAACTCTGCAGCCTACAGACTCCACAGATGGATCACCGACTGCGCAGACAAGCTCGCCCCCTCCGGATCTCCGACAAACAGCGCCCCACGAAAGCCACCTGGTTCACCACTGACCTCCGAGAATCCAGACACATGTGCAGACGTCTCGAGAAAGTCTGGAGAAACAGCAAAACCCCGGAAGCAAGGACCAGCTACAAGAACGCCATGCCAGAATACCACCATCGCATCAGATCCACCAAAAGGAACTTCATCCAGGACAAGATCCTCGCCAACTCCAGCAACTCGAAGGAGCTCTTCAGCATTATACAGGAATTCACCAATCCCCCCAGCGAAGCCTCAGACGTCACGCCCTCCCAGGACCTCTGCATCAAACTCGGCTCCTACTTCCACCTCAAGATCAAGTCCCTCTACGACAACTTCAACAAACAGACACTAGACACCGAAACCTCACCTACCTCTAGCAATGCCAGCCAGCCTACCATGTCCGTCTGGACCCTGGTCACTACAGAAGACACCACCATGACCATGAAGAGCATTCACTCAGGAGCCCCCACAGACCCCTGCCCGCTGCACATCTTCCACAGAGCCGCTGCCGCCATAGCACCCAGACTGCGATGTACCACCAACTCCACCTTCGAAACCGGCACATTCCCCTATGACTGGAAACATGCAGAAGTCAAGCCCCTCCTCGAGAAGCCCTTCTCTGACCCGATGGACCTCAAAAACTACAGACCCATCTCTCTCCTCCCCTTCGCAGTGAAAGTAATGGAGAAGATCATCAACCTCCAGCTCACGAACTTCATCGAAGCCAACTCCTTCCTAGACTCCTTCAAGTCCGGATTCCGTAGCACCCACAGCTCAGAGACTGCTCTCCTATTCACCACAGATGACATCCGCACTCTCCTCGACCAGGGCCACAAAGCTGCCCTCATCCTACTAGACCTCTCTGCAGCCTTTGACACCGTCTCCCAATGCACACTCACCGCCAGACTCCACGACGCCGGCATACAGGGAACCACACTCGACTGGATCCGCTCCTTCCTCACCGGCCGAACCCAAAGAATCAGACTCCCGCCCTTCCACTCCGAACCCACAGAGATAAGCTGTGGAGTACCCCAAGGATCGTCGCTCAGCCCCACGCTCTTCAACATCTACATAGCCCCACTCGCCACCATCGTCAGACAGCATGGACTTAGCATAGTATCCTATGCCGACGACACTCAGCTCATCCTCTCCCTCACCAAGGAACCCTACACCACCAGGCTCAGCTTACACGAAGGAACGAAAGACATCGCCTCCTGGATGAGCAGCAGCTGCCTGAAGCTCAACTCGGAGAAGACAGAAATCCTCATCCTCGGACCCACCCCCTCCGCATGGGACAACACCTGGTGGCCCACTGCCCTCGGCATCCCCCCACACCCACAGACCACACCCACAACCTCGGCATCATACTCGACTCATCCCTCAGCATGACCCGAAAGGTCAACGCCGTCTCCTCCACATGCTTCAACACCCTCCACATTCTCCGTAAGACCTTCAAATGGATCCCCTCGAATCCAGAAAGAACGTCGCCCACGCACTCATAACCAGCAGACTGGACTACGGAAACGCCCTCTATGCTGGAATCAACAAATCCCTGCTCTGAAAACTCCAGACCATCCAGAACACCGCCACCAGACTCGTCCTCGGCATCCCACGACAAGACCTCATCACCCAGCACCTACGAGACCGCCACTGACTCCCCGTCAAGAAGAGAGTGACCTTCAAGCTACTCACTCACCCCTACAAATCCCTTTACAACACCAGACCCCAGTACCTCAACGAAAGAGTCTCCTTCTACGCACCCAAGAGAAGCCTCCGCTCCGCCAACCTCGCCCTAGCCGAAACCCCTTGCATCCACAGAGCCAGAACGGGTGGAAGAGCCTACTCCTACATCGCGGCAAAGACCTGAAACGAACTCCCACTCAGCATCAGACGTTCCCCCACTCTGCATGCCTTCAGGAAGGGCCTCAAGACCTGGCTCTTTAGGTAAGACGTTGCTGCATGACTCCCCCCCCCCTAGTGCCTTGAGACCCTCTCGGGTGAGTAACGCGCTTCACAAATCCCTGATTGATTGATTGATTGATTGGCATTATCCTGGACAGCAAGCTATTCATGAAGAAACACGTAAGTGCAGTCTCTTCTGCCTGCTTCCACATCCTACGTATGCCACTCAAGATCTTCAGGTGGCTCCCAGTCAACACCAGAAAGACCGTCTCGCAGGCTCTCATCAACAGCAGGCTGGTCTACGAGAACACACTCTAAGTAGGAATCACCTCATGCCTCCTGAAGAGAGTACAGACAATTCAAAACTCAGCAGCAAGACTCATCCTTGACCTTCCCAGATGGACCCACATCACACCGCACCTCAAGAAGCTACACTGGCTCCCAATCCAGAAGCGATGTCATTCGAGATGTTAACCACGCATACAAAACCCTGCACAACGAAGGACCAGCATGCATCAACAAATGAATGACCTTCCACCAACCAACCAAACACCTCCCTCTTCCTCGCAGAAATCCACGGATCCGCTGAGGCAACAGTGGAGGATGCTCCTTCACACACCTGGCGTCCAAAGTTTGTAACGATCTTCCCCTACACCTCAGCTCCACCTCATCACTCTGGGAATTCAGGAAAGGACTCAAGACCCGGCTGGTCAAATGAACAGTTCACCACGAAGCAGTTAGCAGCTCCAGCGCCTTGAAACCGGGTGATTTGCCGCGCTTTTCAAATCTTGATTGATTGAGCAGTCTGGAATGACCACCAGCCTTTCCTTCGTCGAAAGGCACTCAGTACTGATGACTTCAAAATACTACTTCCTCGCATATTGAGCAGACTAAGCAGTACATCCAGTCTGCTTCCTAACAACCTGATGGTGAATGGCAAACATATTGAACCAAAAAGATTGTGTGACATAATTATCATGTCAAAATATTGTCACTACAAAAATATTAAGGAACAGAATATAAATATAATTTTTATGCATATGATATTATTTTTAAAAACATTTTAAATAATATCATTTACTTTAATTTAGTTGTATTAAATAGTGTATTTTCGATAGTTTAGTTATATATTAGTTATTATATTACTGCTAGGTATTAGTATTATTAATGTAATTGTTTTACATTTTTTTACGTATAGTTTGTAATTTTTAATGTGTAATAACATTTTTAATTAATTAGTGATCTATAATTTAGTTGCAGGTTTTTGGGTTTGTAGGAGAATAGACTGCAAAGTTACTTAAATTATAAATTATTGTTTTCTATTTTAAGTTTTTTTATGTTAACTAAATATTTAATTTGTGATTATATATGCAAATTGATTAATTATTATTTTAATTGTTCAAGTGTTTTTTGTGATTTATAATGTATGTTCTGTGTTCAGAATATTTTATTAAATTTTATGAAAACAGAAAACATACAAAAAAGGGCTCCAAAAAGGTACAACGTTAATCCAGTAAAACAATATGAATATAGAAAATCATTATAAATTATAAATAAGAAGTTAGGATAACATAAAGTACCTGTTAAACAGAATCATATTTCCATAATAAAAATAAAAAAGACAGCACCATCATTTTGCAACAACAGTTTTACAGAGCTACTAAGCTAAAAATTAAGCATAACCAAATAAAGTCATACTTATACTAACACATACTAATAATTCAACTTTATACTTATACTAACACATACTAATAAATCAACTTTAAATAATCATCAATTGGTTTCCAAAAATTTAGATAGTTCGGAGTATTGTGAATTATACCAGATAATAACAAATTAGCACCCCTTCTGGTGAAAATTATCCAGACCCACCATGCATGAACTGATAATAAAGAGGAATCTTTCCAATCAGTAGTAATTGTCTTTAAAGCTGCGGAAATTAAGAAATCAAAAAGTTTGTTGTTCATCAAAGGCAATTTAGCGGATAGAGAAGAGGATTTGCAAATAACTATTGTATATGATAAAGTATCTAAAACATTCAATATGTGAGTAATCACCTGCCAAACTTCATCCCAAAACTTCTTAACAATATGACAGTCATACAACATATGTCTTAATGAACCTATATTCAAAGAACAGTTCCAACAAGTGGAAGAATTTAAAAGTTTAGCATTATATAATTTTAAGGGGGTCCATAAACAATTAAAAAGTATAAAAGAATTAGTTTGATATAATGATACAGGCAACCAGCCCGATACAGAATTCAACCATATCTTCCTCCATGAATCCAAAGTTGAAGACAAATCTAATTCTGTATTCCAAAAAGTAGAAAGAAAATTAATATTACCCCCTTCAGAATTATTTAACTTTTTATATAATGATGACACAACATGTGAAGAAGACGCAATTGTTTGAAGATACACTTCTAAATCAGAAGAAACCATGGAAGGAAAGCCATTTGGAAAGGAGTCAAGAATTGAGTTACAGAGCAATTCATATTTAACAATATCTGACGTTTGCCAAGGTAATCTTTGTTTTAGTTCTTCATAACTTAAAAAGGCAATATCAAAGTCGGTATCTATAAAATAAAAAATGCCAGCTTTTATCTATGAAATCCAAAACTTAGTGTGACAAACTAATTTTAATGATGGATTATACCACAGCGTTAAGTTCAAGGTATTAGAAATACAACACTGGAAAACAGAATCTAAATCATGTAATAACAATTTAGAAGATTTCAATATTACAGATTTCTTTCAAAAAGCAGACAAATTGGACATTGTAAGTAAAGCAGTTAGAGGAAAAGGTGACACTAAATTTTGTTCAATACTAAGCCATGAAGGAGAATTATTAGGATCTAAATGTTGGAACCATAAAATTCTTTGTTTTAAAATAAAAGCTTTATGATACACTAGAAAATCTGGTAACCCCAACCCACTATTGAATTTAGACAATTTCAATTTTTTATAACTTAACCAAGGAGATTTGTTATTCCAAATACATTTAGAAAAATATTTATCAATGGTCTTAAAACATTTAAGAGGGAGTTGGGTAGGTATCATTGAAAAAACATAAAATAGTTTAGGAGCCATAATCATTTTCACTGCATCCAATCTTGCCCACCAAGATGAGCACAAGGAGGACCACTTTTGAGGTTTATCCTTAATATACGCCAAAGTAGATTCAAACTTCAAAGTCAAAGATTGTTTTATGCCATTAGTAAATAATATGCCTAAATATTTAAGTTTATCTTTTTGCCATACAATATCTTTATTAGTGAGCATATCAGGTGAACAATGAATATTTAAAGGAAAAAAATCTGTTTTGTTAGTGTTAAGTTTATACCCTGAAATCTTAGAGTGAACATCAATTAAATTCAATAATGGCGGTATGGAAGATTCAGAGTTAGCAATATATAAAAGAATGTCATCAGCATATGTTGACATTTTAATCAGAACTTTCTTTATTTGAAGGCCTTCAATTTCTATGCACTTTCTAATAGCAATTAATAGGGGTTCAATTGCAATAAAAAAGTAAAAGAGACAATGGACAACCTTGCTTAGTACTTCTAAAAACGAGAAATTCTTGTGAAAGTCGACCATTAATAAAAAGTTTGGCAGATGGACTAGAGTAGAGAGCTGAAATCATACGAACAAACAAAGAACCAAAATTGAAAGCAGATAAGGTGCGAAAAAGGTATTGCCAGTGATTTTTATCAAAAGCCTTTTCCGCATCTAATGCTAGAACTCCAGCTGGAAAGGGCAATAATGATCCAGCATCAATTGTATGAAATAATAGTCTAGTATTATTTGTTGAATGTCTATTTTTCATAAAGCCAGACTGGTCCACATGAATAATATAAGGAAGTACAAAAGCTAGCCTAGTCGCAATAATTTTAGCATACAGTTTACAATCTTGATTTATTGAAGAAATAGGACGATAATTTGTAACCCTAGAAGGATCTTTATCCGGTTTTGGGAGGGCAATGATCAGAGCTTCAGTGAACGACCCTGAAGTAAATCCTGTATTACTAAAATAAAAAAACAAAGAAAGCAGGTGCGATGAAAGGTGAGGTGAAAATTCCTTATAAAATTCCACAGGAATACCTTCTGGGCCAGGAGATTTCTTTAACTTTAGCGGTTTAATAGCTGAAGTTATTTCTTCCACCGTAATAGGAAGATCCAGTTTAGTTCTATCAGCTCGAGAGATTTTAGGTACACCACATCCCTCCAAAAATTATCAATATGTACTGGATCATTAGAAGGTGGTTTATTATATAAATCTGAATAATATTTCATACATTCCTTAATTATATCATCAAGTGATAAAGCAATTGAACCATTCTGAGAGTGAATAGCATTATTTGAGTTTTATCATTTTTAATACGAAGATAGTTAGCCAAACGTCTACCAGATCTATTGGCACTAAAACAAAATTTAGCCCTGTTGTTAGAGATTTGTATGCCAGATCTATTGCTCAAATAGAATTCAGTTCATAATGTAATTTCTGTAATTTTACTTTATATTGGAGGTTATTAGAGGTAATATATAGAGGTTCAAATTTAGCTATCTATTTATCCAAATCTTCAATTTTAGAATTAAATAATTTATTCTCATGTGCCATAACGGAAATAGATTCTCCTCTAATATAAGCTTTAAATGTGTCCCATCGATTAGTAATAGGCGTTGAACCTTCAGGATTGAATGAAAAATACTCATGAATTGCAGACAAAAGTTTTGCTTTGTTTTTGTCATTAAGAACATGCGCCATCGACCTTGACCATGTTGACGGGAGTCTCAAGATAAAATGCATGATATTAAAGCATGGTCAGAAATATCTATATTTTGAATAGTGGGATTAGAAATTGAAGATGTTAGGCTTCAAGAAATTGAAAAATAATCCAACCTAGAATAAGAATTATGAGGGTTAGAAAAAAAAAATGTTTATCAGTAGGATTATGTAGACGCCATACATCTACCATTTTGGTGGATTTAAAGAAGAATTTTAGAGTGAAAACGCTTTTGGAGGACGAAATTTGGATTGGGAGATTCAATCCAGTAATGGATCAGTAATAAGATTAAAATCCCCTCCGATGATCAGAGGCACATTACCCAGTTTTAGAACCTCAGAAGTAAATCTAGACCAAAAATCAGGATCGTCAATTGTAGGCCCATATACATTAAATAGGTGGAAATCCTTATTGTCAATTTTAATATTGATTATAATGAAGCAACCCTCAGAATCAGAATGTGTATGTAAAATCTGAACATGTAATTGTTTTGCAAAAAGAATCGCTACCCCATTTTTCCGATTGAAAGCCGGAGATTAAATAATAGCTCCTACCCATTTTTTATTCACGTAGGACAAAACTTTCTCATCAACATGAGTCTCTTGAAGTAAGCAAATACAGTAGCGGTCGGTGGTGGGAGTGCCGCCGGGCGCTGACGTGGGGCGGGGGAGGGGCAGGGTGGGGGGTAGTAAACTACGGATTACGGGCGATTACAGGTAAGTACACATATAAATAAATAAAACGAATTTTGTTTCTCGCGCTGCATCGCCAAATGTGATGCAGCGCGAGAAACGAAATTCGTTTTATTTATTTATATGTGTACTTACCTGTAATCGCCCGTAATCCGTAGTTTACTACCCCCCACCCTGCCCCTCCCCGCCCCACGTCAGCGCCCGGCGGCACTCCCACCACCGACCGCTACTGAGCAAATATCTGCTTTATGTCTAGTTAAATAATTTAAAACTTTAGTGCGCTTAACAGGGTGCCGTAAACCTTTAACATTAAAGAAACAATTTTAATACCGTTAGCTTTTGACATTTTGAAAAAAGGATAAAGATAGATAGAAGGATAGATGAGATAGATAGAATGAAAAAGAATAGTAGCTCTGATACCAAGACATAGAAAAAACAAGGGACAATAATTGACACCAAAAATAACGACTATACAACATAGAAACATATATATAACTCTTAAATCACACACACGCATGCCAAGAACAACCTACTCAAACATGCCCTTATAAGATACTCTTAATCAAAAAGCTAGCAATAGAAAATCCAGTAACAATGAGGTCAGGTAGTCATTTCATTTGTTTCCATAGGAGACTGTGACTGTAGATCCAAAATGCGACAAAGATCCTCAGGGTATTGAAAAGACTTAGAAGACCCATCTTTCCAAATTTGCACAGTGGACGGATCAAATAAACCATATTTATAACAAGCATTTCTTAGCCTTGGACGAAGATCCGCGAATTCTTTGCGAATGTTGACAGTATCTTTAGCAAAGTCTTGATGAATAAAAATGTTATTCCCATTGACCATTAACAAAGGAATTTCTCTAGCAGCCTTTCGTATCAAAACTAAATGATGATGCCGTAAAACTTTGAATATCATTTGACGAGGCTTATCATGTCTTGGGTTGCGGTGAGAAGGGATTCTGTGCGCCTTATCAATCTCAAAGTTTTCAGGATATTTTATACGTAAAAGACCAGGAAGTAAGTTTTCTAAATATACCCGGCAGTCATTACCCTCCACATCTTCCGGCAAATAAAAAATTTGCAGATTATATTGCTGATTATGATTTTCCAAATCCAGCAATAACTTATTCATTGGTGCTACTTTAGCTGCAATAGGTATAAGATGGTCAATTTTAGCTTTATTGTCCTGAATTTTAATAGAATTATCCGAGATTTTCATGGAAAGGCCGGCCATATCTTTACGAAAAGTTTTTATCTCAGCCGCAATATTGTCCGTGTTGGAACGAACAGCATGTAACTCCTCCAATAAAGTAGATAATGAAGGCTCATTAATATCCACTAATTTAGACTTAATTGGTGGAGGAGAAATATTTTGTATTTGTTTAGTAGACATATTTTGGGAATCCTTACCATCCATATTAAAAAAAAATAATAATAATAAATATATGTAAAAATAAAGGAGCAAGCTAGGCACAAAATCACAAGAGTAATAGGAAGGCAGGAGTAAAATACTGCCTAAATAAGGACTGTGCCTCAGCTAAAACCAACCTTGGGAGTGGCCTAGGCCTCAGCCGCGTTCTTTCCTGGAAGCCACTCCACCCTCCTGACAGGAATTTCTGCAGCACTAGCTCTTGGGACACCGGAGAGCAGCTCACATCGAGTAAGACGAGAAAACCTTCAATATGAGGCACCAAAAGGTAATGGCCAGCGAGCACTCACATTTAGAGACCTCTTCGTTGAATATTAAGCTCTTCCTGCCAGCTTAAGTAACATAGAATCATTGATAACGGGCATAATCCGCCGCAGCTCAGCGGGAGGTGGCAATCTTGATCGGCACGCTCGTGCGACTCCCTTATATTGTATGTTCTATTTTCATAAATTTAAAATACTAATTTATATCATAGTTGTCGGTTGTTGGGTTTGGGGAATAGGTTCCAGATTCTTTTTTTTATGTTAATTCAATATTTAATTGATAATTAATTATGCAATTAATTTTTAATTGATTATTTGATGTGAAAATTATTTTCTGTTTTTAATGAATTGGTAATTGATTAATTCGTGTATGTAATAACATTTATAAAATATGTTTTATATTTATTATTGGATATCATTTTATTTATGTTTAATTAATATTTTAATGTTAGTGTTTTCTTTATAATGTATTGTTATTTTGTGAGGAGTTGTGGGTTTTTGGTAGTAGGGAAGGAAGTGCATTGTTTTTAGTTTTTATTTCTTAAATTATTTTTGTATTATTATTTTGTTGTTTTATACATTTAATTACATTTATTTATAGAGTATTTTTGTTTTGAATATTTTGTTTGTAATTTTATGTTGTTAGTTGTGTAAATGTTTGTGTAAAGGTGATTTGGATTTGGAATGGTATTTGTAATCCTTCCCAAGTTCACCACTTCAATCTTTTTGCTTACTATGGAGTGGGACGAGTAAATGTAACCTCTGTCGAACACTTTCCCTAATGTTTCTTAGATTGGAATATGAATAGTAAATGGAAACACTCCAAAAACCAACACTTTTCCTGAATTTGCTTATGTTGGAGTATGAATAGTAAATGTAGCCCCTCCAAAGTCCAACACTTCCCCTACTGTTGTTTAGATTGACGTGGGAATAGTAAATCTAACCACACTTTCTCTACTGCTGCTTGGATTGGAGACGAAATACTAAATCATACCCTGCTAAAGTCCAACATTTTCCATATTGTTGCCTAGATTGGAGTGGGACTAGTAAACCTATCCCCTTCAAAGTCCAACATTTTCCCTTCTGTTGGTTAGATTGGAGTGGAAATAGTAAATCTAACTCCTACATTGTCCTAGACTTCCTCTTCTGTTGTTTAAATTATCGTTACTATCAATCCATTCTGTCCAAAGTCCAACACTTCCTCTGGTTTTGCTTAGGTTTAAGTAGGAATAGAAAATGTAGCTACTCCAAAGTACAACACTTTCCATGCTTTTGATTAGATTGGAATGGCAATGGTAAATGTAATACCTCCAAAGTCCAACACTTTTCGTTCTTTTGCTTCATTATGAGTTAAAGTAGTTAATCTGACTCCTTTGAAGTTCACCACTTTTGCTAGCATTTTGTTCTTTTAAAATATTTTTTCTTTTTTCTTTCATGGTTATATTATTATTTATTTTAAATATGTATTTTTTTTTAAATTTTGCTTTTTAATATTAAATGTATTTTTTATTAATTGTGTTATATATTATTGTTGTCTGACACTGTCCTCAATCTCCAATGTGACTATGCCCCGCAATTCCAATTCAATAAATCGTAATACATAGTTAATACATCAACATGTAATACAATGACAATGGTTCCTAGCGATAACATGAATATACATCAAATTATGATAGAAGTAATTAATAGAAGCCCATGATATCTACTCCTGAAAACTATGTTTCCCTTGATTATAGTTGCAAGTTATATTTAAAGTTATAAACTAGCCCTAGATCCGCCCATAACAGTGGTGCAATGATATTTACAAACTGGATTATAATCAATTAAACGTAGTCATAATCTATTCTGCAGCGGCGGTTTCTTCTTTGGGGCGTGGGGGCGCCGCCCCCCTGTTTGTATTGGTGCCTGTGCCCCCAGTTTACTTTACCATGCATACATTTTATTTTATTTTTTATTTTATTTTTTTGGGACGTGTGTGGAAGGGCTCTAGCTTTAATACAGCCTGCTGCAGCAGGCGAACGTAAGAGGGGGGCATGACTGGGAGCTTGAGGATTGACAGGCTCCTTAAGGTGAAGTGCGCATCTCTGGTTGTACCGGTGCCTAGCTCTGTCCAGCCTGACATGAGCACTTAAACCCTCACCACCAGTACGCAGTGTAGGCGTTTGGGGATTGCTGCCACAGTCCTCAAGTCTCCTAAGGAGTGTTCACAGCACCTGACCCAGCCAATCATTGTGTTTCTCTGCTACGCTTCGATTGGCTCAGGCTAGGCATCGCGGGGGTGGGACAGAAGGCTGAGCTGCCGTTGCATGCTGAAGTCTAGTCATGTCGGAGGAAGACAAGGGCAGCTGGGAGACCACCCGCATTTTGCTGAGCCTTAGGGCAAGATATGTAAGTGTGCACGAAATGGGAGAGGGTATCTGTAGCAGATGTGCGGGATGGAGGGCATGGAGGCATTGTATTAGTCCCAGCGCAAATGGGGATGTGACGGGCCAGCTGGGGAACAGTGTGCCCCGTGTCAGTGCCCCCAATATCCGCTCACTCCTTCCTCTGCTAAGAAGGCTGGGGGAAAGTAGCCCTCAGACCACCAGTAGATGCTTCGACGAAGGGACCAGGCAGAGGTGCAGGCATTGGGAGAAGGTGGGGGCACTTCCTGCCACTGCCTAGCACAGCTCGCGCCTCTTAATGAAACTCTCAACAATTCCCTACTTTAGCACTGCCCCTTTAGTACTGTCCACCTTTAACAGGTGCACCAAAATCGCAGTGTTTATTCATTTTTCTTAATTTCTTTTGGATTCAATTTGAACTTTTTACCAATGCTGTTAAATTTTGACTTTACAGTTGATGTTCCCGTGCCACATTTGTGGAATTTTGCATTCAATACGTTCTCGTATTAGAGGGCTTGTTCCGTTTTGTCAGTCCGCTTTCTTTCCAGTTAGCTGCATCATGTCGTGTTCACTGGTCCCTCTTCATTGATCTGGCATGAGAGCACAACTGATGTATACATCTATTGTTACTAATTTGATAAAGTAGACATAGAGTGGGTTCTATGTACGTGAGTATGGCAGTGTTACCTCGTACTATTAGCTATTTGGTGTATTAGTCCACTCCCATGGAGTGCTTTCATTTGGATCACTGACAAAATACCGACGGACCGAATATCGAGGTACCAAAATATTGACGCAAAAATATCGAAGTCGAGAATATCGACATCCTATCTACATCAAGGTAAGTACAAAAATATCGAGGAAAAAAATATCGATGTCAAAAATATAGTTGTAAAAAATATCGGTTTTTTAAAATGTTAACAAAATAATGTAAAATAAAGTAAATAATACATATAATTAAAAGAAATATAGTTAAAAATATTAAAACATGTTTAAAAATAATAACTAATAAATATAATGTTAAAATAAATTAAACATATACATATATAAAATAATATATTTACTTACTCCACAGAGTGCAACAGTAGGGAAAGTGTTGGATAGCATAGGGGTAAAAATTACTATTCCCACTCCAAAGAGTGCAACAGTAGGGAAAGTGTTGGATAGCGTAGGGGTAAAAATTACTATTCCCACTCCAGTGAGTGCAACAGTAGGGAAAGTGTTGGATAGCTTAGGGGTAAAAATTACTATTCCCACTCCAAAGAGTGCAACAGTAGGGAAAGCGTTGGATAGCGTAGGGGTTAAAAATAACATACTTATAAATTAAATATTTTTTGTAATTAAATATTGATTTATTAATAAATTAACAATAAATGAATTAAAAATACCAATAAATTAAAATTAATAATTACTTTAATAACATTAAATTACTTCCCACCCTATTCCCCAATAAACACACAACCCACTCCGCATAAAATTTCACACAATTAATTTAATTATCAATTAATCAATTATTAAAAATTAATTAACAATTAATAATTAATTAACAATGAAATAATTATCAATACCCAAAAATAAAAATTCATAATTACTTAATTACAATTAAATTACTTCCCACCCTATTCCCCTATAAACCCACAACCTGCTCCAATAATAAATGAATGCAATTAATATAATTATCAATTAATCAATTAATAAAAATTAATTACCAATTAATAATTAATTAGCAATAAATTAATTATCAATACCAATAAATAAAAATAATTATTACTTAATTACAATTAAATTACTTCCCACCCTATTCCCCTATAAACCCACAACCCGCTACAGAACTAAAACGCAAAATTTAATTAAAAATAATTAATAATTCCTAAAAATTATTATTTAATTTACTATAATTAAATTACTTCCCACCCTATTCCCCTATAAACCCACAACCCGCTACGGTACTAAAACGCATAATTTACTTTAAAAAAATTACTAACTTCTAAAAAATGTATAAATATATTTTAAAAAACAGTACAATACTTAACAAAAAATATAGAACAAATACATATAAAATACATACTAAAATACATAACACTAATATAAACATCGATATTATTAACATCGATATTTTTGCTATCGATATTACTAACTTCGATATTAACAACAACAATATTTCTTACCTTCAGGTCGATATTCTGGTCGTCGATATTCTTGATGTCGATATTCTGGCCCCACGATATTTAAAACTCGATATTAATGTAGGTCGATATTAAAAACTCGATATTATGTCTGTGCACCCTTTCATTTAAGTGATGAGGGACTATTTTACACTTAAAAAGTACACCCACTCATGCAAAGGGAGTTTGAGGGATACGTTCACATGAAAGTTTTATAAATCAGTGTCTCCTCAGATTTGGGGTCATTCGAGTCTTATTGCTGTTCTAAATTTGGGGAGCTTTCAGTTGATTGTTAATCACTATTGGAACTTGTTCGAAGCCTTGCATGCTCGCACACAAATATTATTTGCTGCTCCTGGCACAATTGTGTCCCATTTATTCATTCCCTCTTCCATCTCTCCTTTAAGCATTAATGTGATGCAGTGTATGACACTTTGGGCAAATATGGTGGTCTCACACAGAAATAGTGAATACTACTATGGCTATGACAGAATGAGAATGCATGAACAGAGAGAAGAGAAAGAATAGCTTTTTAGGTTTGAAGGGATTATTTTATTAACAATGATGGGCATTTTGGGTCTGGAATGAATAGCATTCTCCAGGGGGGGCGATAGCCTCAGAGACACAATGTGTTCTTTTAGAAAGAAATGAATACAAGTTTGATGGATAATCTGCACGTGAGAGTGGAGACAATTTGGAGAGAATAATGTGTATTTTAAACAAGAAAACATGTGACATAAACTGACATAAAATTAACCAGTGGTACACAATCTTGTTTTACTCAAACCTCAATAGTAAGGTAAAGTTAAAAACAGGTGAGACATTGAGGGTGGTAATTAGCCCTTGAGTCCATAGGTCATCATGTTTCAACCAATACAAATTCCCCAGATGGTGTCGCTTGATTCCTTCAGGACCAGGTTCCTAATACAATTACTGCTGTCTTATCTGAATAGGTTTCCTATGGTGTGATGCATACACGATGCATAGGAATACTTTACGCCCACCACTTTCAAATGTCATCAGCCGCCACTGCTATTCTGGATCCCAACTGGCCACTCACAGACTGCACTACCCTTAATGCAGATGGCAGGTGGTGGACTACATTCCCCATGATTCTCGTTGTGCCTGCCATTATATTCAAAGAACGTGATAAATCTAATATAATGGATATTCAGACAGGAGGAGTCATCTATGTCCCTATTAGTTATGGACTAACACAACTCTCTGCCTTTGCAGTGATGATATGTAAGAAAATTCCATATATCATGTTCACTTTAGATGCTCTTTACTGTGAAGACGAATGTGGAGCAGGCGTATGAATATTGAAATAAAATAGACATTAAATCTTATTAGTTTATGTTTTTTAACTTTCCGTCTGTATTTCTACATATATATTTTTCCGATCTAATTAGTGTTTTTATATTTTTGGTTGCTGAAAATTTGAAGCAAATATATTTTCATGCGTATTGTATAATTTTCATTAGAAATCTTGTTCCGTATTTTTGAAACTGCCCATGATGTCATATCGGCTGCTTTTGGCCTGATGGTAGTGATTGACAGCATGGCGAGACGCTCAAAAGAAGATACAATTTCGGCATTTTCCCCTTTGTAAAAATGACTACAGATAGTGGAATGAAATCTTTTTCTTCTGTACTTACATGTAAAAATCAACCAAAACGGAAAACGGGGAGCTCCTAATGACTTTTCAGGACGGTGTTAAGAGAAATCTCTTAGAACCTGATGACCAAAGATGTGATGACACAATTTGCGTTGATGGGATTGAGCGTGAGAAAAGGACACGAGGCCTTCAGCATTTTTCTGAGTTAATGGAGCATAACTTGAAACTGTAGGGCTGGCGGGGGCTGAACTCTCTGTTTGATTGCGTGCTGTCATTGCACGGCAGACAGTTGGAGACATTTTCACTGAAATGGAATTTGCATCGCCCCAGATCTTCAGGAGGTAGTGTCTGGGAAATGGAAGGTTTACTGCTCAAAGTGAAAGCCGCACTGAAGGACATTGGACGACTGTGGCAGGATTTACTTAACTGTTTCTATTCTATCCGTGCTCGAACAGCAAGAGGGGCTGCTGTGGTGTAGTTTTTTTAGGTCGAGTCTGGGCCGCGCCTGCGCTGCTCTGCATGCGCTGGTCTGCGAGGCATGCTGTATTGGAGTATGGACTTGAAGCCTCGCCCACTCCCCGCCCATATTTTTCATTGGCCTGTGTCATTGTCCTTTGTAAACGCTAGCTTCTGATTCGTTAATAGGGTTGTTAGTACCTCCTTAGTACCGCCTTATCTTCATTTGTAACCTCCCAGGAGGACTGGCCCTTTTCCTTCTGTTGGTACACGGTATGTCTTATTTAGTCTGTAAGCACTATTTTCCTTAATGAGTTTCTCCTACCGCAGGCACAACATGCTTTCCTGCAGCATTCAGTGCGCCATGCGAACTTTCACTTTTCAAGCAGCCTGGGACAATTCTTTGAAATGAAATAGGTCTCGCATTTACAAGAGTTTGAGCTATTGGCATTGTAAATGACAATGCCTTTTATTTATGTGTTAATTATCAAAACAGATAAATAAAAGGCATTGTCATTTGCAATGCCAATAGCTCAAACTCTCGCAAATGCGAGACCTATTGCAATGCAAATGCTTGTTTTTATTCATGAACAGTTTAGTTACAGTTTTGCTGCTGTCCTCGTTTTCAGACTAACCTTTGCAAAGGGCCCTCCGGGACAGAGATGCAAATATAAACAAACTAATTTAAGGATGTCATACAAAGCTCTGAAAGCCTGTGTCTTACAAGGAATCCTCCCTCAACCATAATCTGATGGCTCAGCGATATTCACAATACATTTTATTCGCAGCAACTGACATTGCATTTAGATGTCCCACTGTGCCGGGTCAGAACAAACTATTTTGAGACACAAGATTTTGTAAAATTATTTTTTAATAAGAGTTTTCTTAATAAATGCTTAAGGAACATGGACTGTTGCTGTCTTGGATATTTGATCATCCTCCATTTGCTTATCCCACAACCACCTGTAACCCTGCTTTTCAAAGAAAAACAACAGATGGAGGACGGGAGGAGCAGTAGAAAATAAGAAATCATCAATAAAACAAGCATTGGCAATGTCAATAGGTCTTCGCTTATGAATGCACTGTCAAGACAGAACTAAAAATCCATGTAAGCGAATGACAGCTCTCCTCCCATCTGTGCGGCTCTAGTTATCTCAGACCCTTTAATAGCATCGCATTGGCATGTGTGTGCCCCTGAAAGTTCAGGCTCAGCAGCTGGATAAATAAACAAAATGATCACTGCTGTGGGAGGGCGAGTAATTTTTTGTGGAAGCACACAACTTCTGCCCAATTAAAGCATGTACTCCTGGTCCCAACATATGGGCGGAGCCAAAGCCCCTCTCCTGGTGCTACTCACATAATTGCCTGGTGACAGCTTCGCTGCCAAGCCAGACCATAAAAAAGATACCTCAAACATTCTGAAGTTTAACTTCTGCTCCCCATTGTCATGTGTAAGATAGGATTTAATGAGGCTAACAATGACCTTTATTAGTCTTCACCTTCAGTTCCCAAGGCATGTCTGCCACCTGAGCTCCAGCAAGAGTATTTTTCAGGAATAGTTTTATAAAAATGATACATTATGTGCCTGCCCGAAATTCTCTATTTCATATTCAATTGCCTCTGCATATTTGGGTAAATGTAGGGCCTGTCTGGGGTACCATAAACATCCCATTGAATGTTAAATGTTCAAGGAAATGCTGAAGGTGCAATCTGTCTGACCCACAAAACCCCTCCACGGTTAAAGCACTAATGTTGTTATTTTTTCATTGGATGGGATGCAATATATTTTGAGAAATCAATGTAAATGTAAGGACATCAATTACGAACCTAGTCCCCATTGGCTACACTTCCAAGTGCATATAACCTCTTTGGAATCATCTGTGATATGTTTTGGAACTAGCTAAATAGGAGCAAAGTGGCAAACAAAGAGATCACATGTATTCAGCTGGGTTATTGATCTATGATCAGATTCAGGCTTCGAGGTTAGACAGGCTGTCTTATCAAGTTGGGAGTAGAGAATGGGGACAATAGTTAGTTCTCTGAACCTGACTACCCTGACCTTCCCCATCCCCTGATGTACTACCTTGATCAGAGTGACTTGTCCCATGTCCTAAGGATACTTATAGAGAGCTTTAAGCCGGAGGTGTACACTGTACCACAAATCAGTCTCTTTGCAGGCTGCTCCAGTGTTACATGTATCCCATTGCAACTGTCGTTATACCAAATCCTGGTACATCTCTGGGGTGCAAAGTACGAAGCACTAAAACCAACCGATCTTGTTCATTGGAGTATGGTGGGTCTTGCACTGCATTTTGATGCCATCGTTAGAAATTACTTGTCCATGGTGCTCTATCTCACCTTAGAGGTGGTCTATTTCACCTTAGAGAAGATCATCTTATACAGTGCTTTAAGATGGACGAAAAGATGGCAGGTCCTAAAGTGGGTATGGCTTGAGCCTTTATGTGAGACATGGCCTGCTATTAATACCTGTGTAATAACATCCTGAGTTTGCAAATTCATGAATGGGGTCTCACTGGACAAAGCATAATCAAAATCAGCAGGATGCTTTATTTAAGAGTTTAAATAGCACCTTTATCCAGGGCCAAAAGCAATAAAAAAAACTTTACAATGTAAGGTTAAAAATAAGTGGCAATGCATTTGTTTATTCAAATAAATAACATATAGGCACACCAATAGAAGACAACAGTAGCCACCTCTCACTTAGTCCCTATGTCATAAAACATATATCTGGTGACATTGTGTTGCAGCACTAACATGTGACAGGCAGGAAGTTAGCATTTTTTTCTTGAGGTGGTGAATGATCGAAATAGAGGGCCCTGTAGGGCCCTGTTTCAATGTCCATTTTTTGGGCAGAAAAATATTCCACAGGCCTCACAATCTAACGCTCTAAAGTTTCTTTGCAAAGATGAGAATATTTTTGTCAGTTGTAAAAATACCGAGCACACCACCAACAATTGCATTCCTTAGGTGCTGAAACATGGCACAGGTGAGCGTCAGTCGTAGCGGTATCTAAAAATTGGTAATTTGGGAAGTTCTTATGGTTGCAGATAAGCTACTGCAGTCATCCAAGAGATGAGGCTGGTTCCAAGTTAGAGGTTTCAACATCACCAGGTCCAGTAGCCTCAGGATCGTATCCAGCAGGAATCACATGCAGAGAGGGCCTCCCACTGTCCTAACCAGAGGCGGCGAGCAAGCGGCAGACACAAGGCAGGTTACAAGAAATAAATATTTCAGAAACTTGGCAGCACAGGCCCTCTACCTAAGGCTGCAATTTCCTAACTGTCACACTGCTGTACTTTCTGACCCTAAGCTACAACAACCAGAAGACCGCGAACCATAACACACACTGGACACCACATGCCTCATCACCCTCTTGATCTCTAGTGGAATAATTTTAAAATGTCATTATTGTCTGCTCATTGCAAAGCGGGTGGTGAGGGACTAGTGCCAATTGGCAACCATCCACCCAGTACCCTCCTGTAAAACCCCCAGCCACCAGACAGATTTGAACCCTGAGACTCACTAAAAAACCTATTGCAGCCAGCCTGCTCACCCTCCATCAAATGCCCTTGTTCCCCCAAAATCCCTGCCAAAATCTACACCACTTGCCCCCTATCACTATCCTCCCTGATACCTTTCCCCTATCCATCAGCCCATCGGTTAAACTTCAAGGAGAAGCTGCCGTCTTACCCTTCCGGTTCTTGTTCCAGAATGTCCCACACAGCACATCCAGGAGAAGAATATGGAAGGGACTGCTGAAGTATGCGTAGTTGAAATAAATAGGAAATATTTGGCTGCTATGCATAGCTGAAAATGCATCCACTTGTCCTCAAGAAGCATGCATAAAAAATCTGCATAGCTCTAGCTGCACTGTTCTAAGCTTTTGTTGCTTCATCTAAATTTGGGATATCCTTCCTCGTGGTGCTTTGCCTGGCTTTTCCCTTGTAACAGCATCCGCTGCACCAGACTAATCTCCACAAGCAACAGATCAGGGTTCAGCAACATGATTCAATCATCAGCTTCCCAGAAGCAGTTTTACCAAGCAGATAGTCATCTTCTTCAAGGTTTTTGTTTTTTAAACCAAGACTGTAAATAAGGATGTTCAGTGAACGTCTTCAGCCAGTTCTGCACCCGCTTCAGAGATTTGTACATCTTAGAAGGTAACTTTTCAGACCAGACCCTTTCTTTAGTCCTAGCCTGGTCATGTCCACTTATGAGATACCTCTCAGCTCATCCTAATTTCAAGGATGTCACTCTCTAACCAAAGAACACTATAGATTCCAAATGATCACCAGCACTGAAGGCATTCCTCCCCCTCCAAAACATTTTCATCATCTATTGACTTCAATGTGATCACCCTCCAAAACTCTTTCATCTCAATCTCCTTTTAGAGTCAAGGATTGAGAGGTATAACCTGTGGTCCATCTGAAGGCCCCAGAGCAAAAGGTTTTCATATTGTGTTTTTACGTCTTGTCTTCAGCGCAACCCTTACCGAATTCTCTTATACTTCCTATACTACCTAAATAAATATTCAATCTTTTTTTGTACAACTGCTATTCCGAAATGAGGTAAAGAGTGTTTTTTGGGTTTAGGGATGAGTGATGATTAACAGCAATTATGGTTTTTTGGGGGATTTTAGAGTTCAGAGATGGGTGGGGTTTAGAAGTGAGGAGGGTTTTTTAAGGGAACAGACATGAGTGAAGTTTAGGGTGGTGAGGGGGTTTTAGGGTTCATGGATGAGTAGAGTTTAGGGGTGGTAAGAGGTTTTTAAGCTTTGGGGATGGGTGGCATGTTGAGGCTTTTAGGTTTTACAGATGGGTGAAGTTTAGGGACAGTGAGTGTTTTTAAGGTTCAGTAATGGGTAGAGTTTAGGGCTGGGGAAGGGTTTTTAGTGTTCGGGAATGGGTGGACTTCAGGGTGGTGTGGGGTTTTAAGGGTTCAGGGATAGGTGAAGTTTATATGTAGAAATTTTTTTTAGGTTTTCGGGATACAGAAGTTAAGGGGTTGTGAGGGATTTTAGGGGTCTTGAATGGGTGGTTTTCGTGGGTAGTGAGAGTTTTTTAGGGGTCAGGGATGAGTGGAATTTAGAGGTGGGGCAGAATTTTAAGAGATCACGGATAGGTGGAATATAGGTGTGGAAAAGTGTTTTAGGGTTCAGAAATTAGTGGAATTTAGCGGTAGTGAGAGGGTGTTAGGATAGAGTTTAGTAGTAGAAAGGGATTTAAGGGTTCAGGAACAGGTGAAGTTGAGGGGTCAGAAATGGGTGTAGTTTATGCATGGGGAGGCATTTTTAGGAGGCAGAGATGGAGTTTAGGGGTGGTAAGAGATCAGTGAATTAAAAGCATCCAAAGTACTTGCTTGACACTGTAAAAGATATAAATCCCAAATAATGTCCCCTAATGTGAAGGATTGAAATAAATACCTTTGAAAAATAAAATCTGAAAGTAAGACCTGCACCCATTTCATTTACACATTAAAAATAAGTATGCAGAACCCAATGTCGAAAAAAAAAACCTGTCTATGAATTGGTTTCTATCAAATGGTAAATGCCATTCATCCTGAAAATTTCCATTAAACCGTTTAGATAAAATGGTTTCTAAGTAATGGTATTCTATTAAATCGCTTTTAAATGAAACCACATACAACCGTCCCGGGCATCTCTTTTCTTTAGTGGGTTTCACTGGATCGGACAGTGAGGCTAGTAGTCAAAGATGGCGATGGTCAGTAACTGCTGCACGCTGTTCCCCAAGACAAGAGTTTGTTTGCGAGGTGGAAGCATCAGAGGATGGAGTGCGCTCGCTGGTAATACCTATTTTAAGGGACATAAAACGGTGAGTGGGAGGCACTGTCTCAGGAATTTTTTTTTAATCTTTCAGTCATTCACCTTATTCACAGACATCAAACATTCTTAAAGCCTGGTATGGGTTTGTTCAAATTAACAGTTTGCTGTCTTTCATTGCACGTCATAAATATGCAATTAGCAAACTTCACTTAATGGGTTACTGGCTTTTCAATTCAGAAAGTGTTTTCTTCTCAAACTCTCCAACAGCTTTAGCTGTTACAAGATCAAGGATTTTTAAAACTTTTGCATGGAATTAAGTTGCCTAGTTTAAAGGCAGTTAGGGTGATTTAGAGATTGGTTATAATTTTAAATTGGCATGTTAATGGTTTTTTGGCGAAATGTATATAGCTTGCAGTTAGAAATGGGGTCTCTAGTTGGCAGCGGTTTACCCCCTGTCTGAGCAGGAACCCTCACTCTAGTAGGGTAAGTAAGTTACACACCTAAGATAACCCCTGCTCACTCCCTTGGTAGCTTGGCACAGAGCAGTCAGGCTTATCCCAGAGGCGATGTGTAAAGTATTTGCACACACACACACACCCACACCCACACGTGCGCGCACACACACACACACACACACTAACACAGTGAAAACACTACAAAAGGACTCCACACCAGTTTAGAAAAATCGGCAATATTTATCTGAATAAAACAAGACAAAAATGACAAAAATCCAGCATACACAAGTCAAGATATCAATTTTCAAAGATTAAATAAAGTTCAGTTCTTAAAAAGCAATGGTTGCACTTGATCAGGGCAAAGTACCTTAGATGCATCGAATATCAAAGACGATGCAAGGCGCAGGGGAGGTGAGGCGTCGAAAAAAGCAGGTGATGTGTTGGTTCCTTACTGCTACACGGGAGGTGATGTATCAGTTCCTTACTGTTGCAGGGGAGGTGATGTGTTCATTCCAGCACGATGAGTTGGTTCCTTACTGCGGTGTGGTGTCAATGAAGAAATCGGTGCCCAGGGACGATGCGTTGAAAGTCAAGTCACGCTGCGTTAATCTCACAGCAATGAGGCATGAGCTGCGTTGCAGTCACAGCGGTGCATCACAGACTTTGGTGATGTGGTGCTCGAAACTCACGCAGCAGCAGTACTTCGGATGTGCTACGATGGAAAGCTGGGGCCTGAGTTGTAAGCAGCTTTCGTTGCGTCAAGCGTAGACCATGCTCTGGTGCAGGCAGCAGCGATGCATCGAGTTTTGCAGCGATGCGTTGGTTTGGAATGACGCTGGGAGTCGATGCATGGATTTTTCTTCTTTTGCACCAGAACTCATTTCCTAGGGCCAAGAAACTGGATTTGGCACCACTTGGAATGACAGGATTCTCAGCAAGGGAGCCCAGATGCTGGTAGTTGAAGTCTTTGATGGCCCTGAGAATTCTTAACAGGAGGCAAGCTCAATTCAAGCCTTTAGAGAACCTTGGAATCAGGCTGTAGAATGCAAAGTCCAGTACTTTCACTCCCAGGACAAAAGCAGCAACAGCAGGCCAGCACAGCAAAGCAAACAGCAAAGTGGCAGTCTCTCGTGAGAGCAACCCAGCTCTTCTTCCTGGCAGAATGTCCTCAACCCAGAAGTGTTCTGAGTATATGTTATGTTATGTTATGTTATATACACTTATAGCGCGCACAGATACTCAACAGAGTGTCCCGGCGCGTACTTGAGAAAAGAAACCAAGGCCAGAGCGTCAGCTAGAAGAGAAGAGTTTTTAGCTTTTTCTTAAAAATCGCCGGGTCCTGGATACCACGCAGTTCAAGGGGCAGAGCATTCCATGCTAAGGCAGCTTTCCGCACAAAAGAGCTCCCTCCAAGCCTTTGGCGGTTAAATCTAGGGGTCTGCATTAAAAGTTGGGAGGAGGAACGCAACTGTCTTACTGGAGTATAAAAAGCAAATCTCTTCTGTAGATAAATAGGGCCCAGGCCATAGAGAGCTCTATGGGCAATGGTCAGAGTTTTTAAATTTTATTCGGGACTCAACAGGGAGCCAGTGCAAAGAGCGTAAATGAGCGCGTACACTACACCTGCCAGACAGACCCAGCAATAGTCTGGCAGCAGAGTTTTGAACTACCTGCATTTTATTCAAGAGGTAGCCAGGGATGCCCACATAAAGTGCGTTGGCATAGTCTAGGCGGGACAGAATCAAGGCACGAACAACAGTTTCTTTGGCTGGTCTAGAAAGGAGAGGGAGAAACTTCCTCAGAGCTTTCAGGGTGCCAAAACAAGACCCAGCCAGCTTTTTAACCTGAGAAGAAAAGGTCAGGTTCTCATTAAACCAGACCCCCAGATTTTTAGCGGCATTTCCCCCTCCACTAGGTAGGGGGAAGCCAGGGGGCCATAACCTCTCTCTGAAATTGGCAGAAAATGTGCCATACAAGAGGACCTCCGACTTCTCTTCATTGCACTTCAGCTGTGCCTGAGCAAGCCAATGAAAAACAGAAGCCAGTTAGTGCTGAGCAGCGAGGATTGAATCATCGTCCCTTCCCCACGAAAACAGGAGCTGAGTGTCATCCGCGTAGGCCAATACCTTAGCCCCTAATGACTCCGCTAAATAAACCAGCGGAGTAACATAGATGTTAAAAAGAAGGGGGCTAAGGGATGATCCCTGCGGGACACCCGTGACCACCCGCTGGGGCACGGAGGCACATGGGGGAAGCCAGACCTGCTGGGTGCGGCCTTCCAGAAAAGACTTAATCCAGCCCCAGACAGACCCGGATATACCAATCTCCAGGAGGCGGTCCAGAAGCAAGGAGTGAGGCACTGTATCGAATGCCGCCGAGAGATCCAGCATAACCAGTGCGGCTCTCCCGCCGGCATCCAGACACTCACGAATTGCCTCTGACACCTCTAACAGTACTGATTCCGTGCTATACGAAGCGCGAAAGCCATATTGACATATGGTGTCAGACAGAGGTCCAGTACTTATAACCATTTCAGCCTTTGAAGTAGGCAACCTTTAAAGGAAAGTCTTTGTAGTGCACAAGACCCTGATTTTCCCTACCCTTGTTCAAGACACACTACAAGGGGGAGGAGACTACTTTGTGTGAGGACAGGCACAGCCTTATTCAAGTGGAAGCGCCAACTCCTCCCACCACTCTAGCTCAGGAAGCCCTTTAGCCTGTGATGGTCCATCTGGATATGCAGGGCACACCTCAGCTCCTTCTGTGTGACTGTCTAGAGTGAAATTACAAACAGTCCACTGTCATCCTGACAGGCAGAGGCATAGAATAGTTAAAGTAAGAAAATGACAACTTTCTAAAAGGGGCATTTTCAGAACTGCAATTTAAATAACAACTTCACTAAAATATGTATTTTTAAATTGTGAGTCCAGAGACACCAAACTCCAATTTCTATCCTATTTCCCATCCTCGTCGCCATAAATTTGTAGTAATCACTCTAAGCTGGTTGAGATGTTTTAGGAGTATTTATTGTAGATCAATAGTACAGCAGTAATACAGCCCCACCAGGAGCAGCCAGCAAGGCGCTCAGCCCTTCTCCAACTGTGGTTTCCAGAGACCAACATTCCATATTACATCATCTCCACAGTGTTCCACTGGTGGAGCAGTGGATGACATGAACAGCACTATAACCAAGATACTACAGTTACCAATTGACAGATACACTTGTAAGATGTTACAAGGCAGATCCAATGCTAACCTATGGGAGAGATAGGCCTTGCTGTAGTGAAAAACAAAACTGGCAGTATTTCACTACCAGGGCATGTAAAATCCAACAGTACATGTCCTACCGTTTTAGTACACTGCACCCTGCCCATGGGGCTACCTTGGGCCTACCTTAGGGGTGTCTTACATGTAATAAAAGGAAAGGTTTGGGCCTGGCCACTGGGTGCACTTGCCAGGCCGAAATGGCTGTTTAAAACTGCACACACAGACATTGCAGTGGCAGGCCTGAGACATGTTTGCAGGGTTCCTCATGTGGGTGCCACAATCAGTCCTGTAGGCCCACTAGTAGCATTTGATTTACAGGCCCTGGGCAGTCACAGTGCACTGTACTAGGGACTTACTAGTAAATCAAATATGCCAATCATGGAGAAGCCAAATACCATTACATTTTACACAGGGAACACTTGCACTTTAACACTGGTTATCAGTGGTAAAGTGCCCAGAGTCCTAAAACCAGCAAAAACGAAATGCAGCACACAGTCAAAAACAGGAGGTCAGAGGCAAAAAGATAGGGGAAACCACGCCGAAAAATGCCAGGTCTAACACTTGCAAAAAAGTGCATGCTATAACCGTTCAAGACATGATCTATCCTCAGTGTGCTTAGTGCCGTTACGTAGTGGCATGGGCTCTGCCTCCTGTTTATAGAGGACTTGCTATGAAGACTATCGAAGGTGAAAGGAGTTCAAAGATTCTCAGCCCGCCTGTTTAGTCAGTAAGCACTACTATGAGCATTTCACACCTGTCAACTATTATTTGTTGTTTAACTAGCTCGCCTCCCACCTATTGGCATTGACACTGGACTTATATGGCAGAGGAGGACCAAATTATGCAGCAGGGCTGGCTAAATTATGCGCATAGCTGCTTGCCTCCTCATCAATTCCTCGTCTCATTAATAATTGCATTTGGGAGGCCATTCTTCACATCAGTCACTCCTATCAAGCACCTCGTAAAAACAAAACACAATGAAAATAAACAAGAGAATTCAGTCTTCCAGTTCTTTTTGTGTATCTTCCTTAAAGTTACTGTCCACACAGTGCTGGGTCTGTGTTTTACTTAAGGAAGGTCAGTGCTTTGCCTGGCTTTCTTCGTATATTGATTATTTATCATTTTTAGGGGTAACACTGGGTGCTTCTCCTTTTGTTTTCTTGCACGATGAGTTTATACTTATTTTAAATTTCTGGTAAGCGTGATTAGTAAGCTTTGTACTTTTATCCTACGTGTGCACTTTTCCTCGAATTCCTTTTGTTTTCTGCCTTTCTCCAAGTTATTCTGACTGGCATAATGTATTCATAACCTTCTGTACACATCTGCTTATCTTTCTTTAAGAGTTTTGGAGTGTGCTTTTATCTTTTAGGAGATCGAGGTTTTAGGTCTCGGCTCTAGACAGCGCATGCGCTGTCTCTAAAAGACATTGACATTCGCAACAGCAATAGCCCTCGAACTGCTGAGACCTATTGGCTTTGCCAGTGCTTATAAGACCTTCATGTTGGATCCTGGAGTACTCAAAAGCAGTGGCAAGAATCAGAATCCTTACTTTGGAGGTTGAAAAATGATGCATTTTATTAAAGCTTTTAAGGCATTAGAAATGTTTTACAGTTGTATGACTGTAGCAGAAACAAAAGTTAGGAATTTATAATGCCACAGGTCTATCGTGTAGTAGATGGTCTTGGGGTCAACAGATTATTTTAAGTTTAGAGTCTGTTAGGCAATCACAGTTCTTATTTTGTACAACATTATCAAATCCTTTGCATATTTTTCTTGGCCCGCCATCCATCCATCCATCCATCCATTCATCCATCCATCCATCCAACCATCCATTTATCCTTTGTGTCCTAGCCTTTTCCATGCCGTTCTATTTGAAGGCTGTGGTCAACCTCTCTCCAATGTTGTTTTCATCAATCCTTCTTCCCAAATATTAGCAATAGTATTGGGTTAGTTGTACAGTGCCTCATACCCCTGATATGGGTTCCTTGCCACCCTTTCCAGAGTGGCTGTTTGAAAGGGTGTCTGGTGTAGCATGCGTTATGTGGAGATTGTTGGTTGGGGTGCATAAGGTTCCAAAACATTCTCCCAATTCAACTCTCTTTAATTTCCCTGGTCAACCTTTCCACAAGATTAGAACTAAAGACTGTCAAGGATCTGACCAGATCTGACCCGTAATGCAATTATCACTCTCAGCCCCTGCTGATATAAATCGTCCCCAAACCAGAGTACTGTGGACATGTAACGGTGCATAAAAGGAAGTCAGATATATAAATGCTGTTATACGGATTGAGTGAAAGTCCTGCAGCAAACGTAGTCTTGCGCTTCTACAAAAGGGAGAAATAGCTAAATGTGTTGCTCCACCATAGTCTCCTTGGAGAAGCAGTGATCAAACATCTAGCAGAGCTTTGGTTAGTGCTTCACTTGTGTTGTGGTCAGAAGACAAGCACTGTGGACCAGAACTTAATTTTCATTATAAGACTGTGACCCAGACCAAGAGAGACGAAGACAGAAAAAAGGAGAAAGAAGGAGGAAAAGAAAGAGAGGAAAACAGTAACAAAGGGAGAACGCAAAGTTGAAAAAGAACATGCAATAGTGAGATAAATAGCCTGATGTACAGGTCACAAATAATGTGTGCACATGTGCTGACCTTTGCACTAATAGGTCACATCATAAAATTCTCAATAGCCAAGATGGGGGTCACAAAATGGCCTACCTAATGAATATTAATTAGGCAGATTGCAACATGCGACCGCCTGTGATTGGCTGCAAATCCAGGGATGGATTCCTGCAGAATTGCACCCCTTTATTTGCATTCTTAAACATTTATTATAAAGCAAACATGCCCATTAAAAGGACAAGTGTTGCTTTTGAAAAAAAAAATTTCAGAAGACGTTAGGATGGAAGCAGGCAAAGGACCTGTGGACCCCTGCCTTCTTCTCCCAAGGACAACACCCTGAGTCTGAAACGAGAAGCTTTTGCACAGGAACAGCTTCTGTTTCTATGGTCTGGCTTGACAGCTCAGTTTTCGCCAGACAATTTTGTGAGACCCACCAGGAGAGGGGCTTTGGCTCCTCCCACATCTTGGGATCCAGGAATACTTGTTTCATTTGGGTAGAAGTTGTGTGCTTCCACAAAAAGGTGCTTGTCATCCACACAACTGTGATCAGTTGGTTTATTTATCAAGCTGTCTGAGCTTGAACTTTTTGATCCTCGCACATGACAATATAATGCTTTTAAAGTGTCTTAGATAACTGGAGAACTTATGGTGCTTTTCTCTGGCAGCAGTACAGATGGGAGGGGGCAGTCATTAACATACATGAAAGTTTAGATCTGGCTTGACAGTGCAATTGTCACCTGACCTTTTAACCTACACCAATATTATTCTATAGTAGGCCTGGGTGGTGAACTCAGCTCCTTTCGCGGAGTTTTCAAAGTTTCCGCACTCCGCGGAGCTCGTGAAGTGCAGAAAACTCCGCTCTGCATAGCGGAGCAGAGTTTTTTCCCTACTCACGCTCGCCAATGGTAAGTTGGCGAGCGCGAGCTGCCACTCAGGTACAATTTCTACCCGAGCGGCAGGCAGATCAGTGCGAATGGCAGTTTGCAACGAACTCCGCCGCTACGCGGAACTCCGTGAACTCTGCCCAAGCCTGTTCTATAGTTCTTTGCTTCCACAAAACACATATCCATTCCCATGCTATTTGTAATGCTTCACATTACCACACAACATCAACATTCCTTTAAAGTCAGACCTGTTGGCATTACCAATGCTTGTTGCGAATCAGTTACCACTTCAATTCTGGGGCAGAACTGTTCTGTGCAGTTGTGTTTTGTTCCAAGTCATTCAAAATGCAGCAGCCGGTGTCTCCGTCATCGCTTGTCAAGGACCACCTTCCCTTGGTACTGTTGGCTATTTCTCAAGCGAAGAGAGCTACTTTTTTCTGTGATGTCTCTCCGCTGTGGGAATTGTCTTAAAAAGGGTATGAATCGCGTTTAGTCTTCTAATTTTAGACAGCGCTTCCTCTGGATGTAAGTTTGGCCCGCTTGCGTTCTAAGCCTTCATTTAACAGAAAGCTCCAGGGGTTTCTTTCACGTATTATTGGTTTTCCCATTGTGGGCAGCCATGTTTTCCACTTGTGTCACTTAATGACTGCTTTAAATTAAGTTTAACCCGGAAGGTAGTGATGCAAACGATGCCCCTTCTTTTCGTGGCCTTGAGAATTACAATAAGAGTTATTTTAGGAGCTGCACGGCCCGATTTTCAAAAGGAATCATGAATCTGCTTTGATACTCATGAATCTGTACTCCTAGCTGGATTAATCCTCATGATTCACAGCGCCAATTTCCCTTTATTCTCAAAATTCGTCGTTATTACAACTAGAATGATGCTCGAGGCACAGTTTTACAGACATACTACTGAGTGAGCGAGGTGGTTATTATAAACAGAGCTCTTTTCCACTGAGTAATTGCAATTAGAGAGCAATTCTGCACTGTTAAAAGCACATTTTTTCCTTTTTCTTTTTTTTCCTGTTTTTCTCCCCGAGCAAAACATGTTTCCTTGGGGCAACACCTTCAACTACACCTTCTCCAAATGTTGGGGTATTCCAGTCCTCTTCCTTACTTGAAAGTGGAGTTACACCAGCCCTTTGGTGGAGTAAAACTCTGACACTTTCCAGAGTGGAAAACGGTCATATAGGAGTTTAGGAGTGCAAATAAACTCACTTTTCTCTAGTAGATTTGTGGACATATACGTTGAAGCTAAACCACACTTTGAGCCGCCCACTAACCATTCCACCTTGCGGAGGGTTTACTATAGTGTAATTTTATGACCGTGTGGTGGAGAATTATCACAGTTTGAAACTATTTTCTCCTGCTTGTGTCCTTTTGTGAATGCCATTCATGGTCATAAACACTGGTCAATGGTCATAAATGGCTCCGTGATTCAGGCCTGAGTTGTATTGGAGCATATCCTAACTTGTTTATTTAATTGAAAAACGTACTCCCTACCAGCCAAGTAGATCTCTTCGATCGGGAGAGAAATCCCTGTTTGTGATTCCCCATTTTAGGAAAGCTCGTACGGGTGGTAAAGCCTTTTTTAGGTCGAGCCTCGAGTAGCGCGCAAGCGCTGCCCTGGCAAGACTTTATGTTAGGGGGTTTGAAAAGCTGACCACACGCTTGTGCGTCATGGCCTTTTCCCTGCGGTTACGCGCAAGCAAAAGGCCATGGTGCACGAGCGTGTGGTCAGCTCAGCAGGCTGCCGCGCTCGCTCGCATTCCGCCGTGGGCTCATGCACGCGCCTGCATGGACAAAGATGGCTGCTCTCGCCATCTGTCCAAAGCAGACAGCATGCGCGGGTCCGTGGGACAGTGGACAGCCCGCCGCCTCTTGTTCACGCCGGCTTCCTTCAACTCTGGCTCACGGCGTGCTTTCACTTTAAACAGTGCACGCGCGCGCCACGGACCCAGAGTTGAAGGAAGCTCTCTCCTGTGTGTCGAGTGCTGGCTTCCTCTCGTTATTAATCCTAAAGGAAATACTTTTTAAATTAAAACAATCTATCAGTCATTTAAATACACAAGAGTCACGTTAAGCTCCGGAACGCGAGTCTACTCACTCCTGCAAACTTAAAGGTCACATCTTGTGTGGCTGCTGATCCTAGTGGCGGAGGCTGGCTGACTGACGCTGCTAGGGCTTGGGCCAAGGTCACGCAGGCTGGTTCCACTGTAAACCCCTTGGCAGGTGATGGGAGGGAGAGACGCTTCGCTTCTGGCTCTTGCTGAATTTCACTTCAGGCTGCACTCGTGCAATCAAAGGGCAGAGCTGGGTCGCACAGGTGGCTGGCTGCCGCTGGTCCTCAGTGAGCTCCGACTCCAGTGGGCAGAGCAGGGTTGTGCTGGTCTGTTCACTGGTGATTCTTACAATCTGTCCCCAATGGCTGGCATGACTATGTTGTTGCTGTGCCTGCGTTGCAGAAAGAGAAGGAAAATTCAGAGAGAAAAAGTATCTTTAAAGAATTTCCCTTCGCACTACAATGCTCACCTGGCATGAGGTTAATGACATAACTTCTTGAGAAGTCAGCGAAAAATGAGCATGCGCACATCGTTATTACACTAGTGCCCATGCTCAGCCCAGACACTATCTCTTCAGCAAACAAGCATTGGCCTAGCCAATAGGTCTCGCCTTTGGGACCTTATAAGTGTTTAGTTATGCAACAGTTGATGTTGTTGCACCAAGGATATTGTGTTGCATATCTAAATACTTATAAGGTCCCAAAAGCGAGACCTATTGGCTATGCCAATGCTTGTCTACCTAGCTCCCTGCTATTGGAATCAACTTCCTTTCCACCTTCGTAAATGCTCAGATTATCTTCCTTTTAGGAAACTTCTTAAAACTGAGCTCTTCTCAAACTAATTCACTCTGGTCTGTGCCGTTCTGCCATTCTTTCCTCAGTGCGGAGATGCCCCTTTGGGGGTGATTCAGGCGCTTTACAAATCCCAAAAAACTTTATTACAGCTGTTACCTTATTTTTTGTCAATGTGTTTGTTTCCAAATGGACAACAGCTTTGTAAGGGAAGACTGAAGTCGGTTACAGACATTGCAGCATGTGTATTAGCAGAGGATTACCACTGAAGCATTCTAAGGAGATGACCGGGCAACTTAATGCTTGCACCTTAGAAGGATGAGGATGCTTGTTAGCCTTCAAGAAGTTGTCTCATGAACAGTGGTGGACCAGCTGGAAAACTAGGCTCATTTGAAGTTGGTCGATGGGCTCAATATCTATGAATTTCTGTATTTAAAAAGCTACTATTGCTACTATTATCTCATTAAAGCGTGATGCTCTCAACTAACTAAGTAAAACTAATCCAACAGCTGTAAGTGAAATATAAATATAAATATTAAATCCATCTCCTTTATGCATACCTATGCTCATAGTATGTTATACTAAGACAATATTTTCATGTGTAATATTTTTGCCAGGGCTTAACTTGTGCCGGTGATTGTAGGTGGTGGGCACCGGGACTCAACTTTTTTATTATTAGATTTTAATCTAGAACAAGAGAGGGAGGTAAGGAATTAGGAAGTGTGGGGTAATGAAAGAAAAGGCATGAGATGGAATCAACGGTGGAATCAATACTAGGCAGGCTTGTTATTCGGCAATCCGGTGGCGTATGGCAGCCCCAGGAGTTGGCCATAGCACTTTTTGTTTTTTTTACAATTTAAGCACTGTTTTGGACACTGACGTAACAAAACTTGAGGGGGGGCCCCTGCAAGGCACGTGGAGGGACTCCCTCCGGACTCAATTAGGAGCTCTACGGCCAGCGTACTGTGCTGAGGGGGCCCCCTGGAGATTGGGGGCACCCGCATTGCAGGGGCTGCGGGGGCCTGTGTTACGCTACTGGATTTAGACTGCATAGTCTTAGCATTCCTAACCATCCAAACCCAACAGAAACATTTAGACTTTGCTATCAGGACGAGATTTCAGAAAACAGATATAATCAATTAATATCAAAAGTTTCTATTTAAAATGTCTGAAATTGTTCAGAGAAATACTTCAAATATTGCTCTTGAAAATACCAGAAAATTCAAGCACACTAAGACCTCTGCTTCTAAAACCAAGGGGCATATTTACAAGCCCCTATTGCCACCACAACTGTTGGCAATAGGGGCTTCGCCTTATTTACAAGGCACCATTAAGCCACTTAACGTGGCTTAACGCTGATTTGTAAATAAGGCACCATTTCACGCTGTACTTAGTGTAAAAAGGGTGGTCAATGGGTGTTGCGGTGGGCGTTCCACTGCAACACCCATTGATTTTGACACTGCCCCCTATTTACAAGGGTGGCTTAAATAGGAGGCAGCGCCAAAATTAAGACCAGGGAAAACCTGGTCTTAAACAGGCGAAATGAGTAGAAATGCTTCATTTCTCCTCGTTTTTGCTGTTTCCATGTGTGCTGCCTTGTACAGCACACATAGAAACAGCAAATTGCCATTTATTGTTAATGTGCAGAAAAGTGACCCTTCCTGCACAAAACAATAATAAAAAAAAGACGTTTTACAACTTCTATGTGTGCTGCATTAAGCAGCACACATAGAAGTTTCAAAACGCCATGAATGATTGTTTATGTGCAGGAAGAGAGACCTTCCTACACATAAACAATCATTTCTCCCAACGCAGACACCCTTGCACTATGGTGCAAGGGTGCCTGCATTGGTGCTAGGCAGCTGAACTTGGGGCCAGCGCTAGAGGTAACGCAGGGGTGAGCCGCATTCTTGTGAATACGGCTCATCCCTGAATTTTCAGAATGGAGAAGCGTGGTGTTAGCAATGTTTGCTTAACGCCACGCTTCTCCATTCTGTTGTAAATATACCCCTTAGAATTCTTTTTAGCTCTGTTGCTAAAGCGCAGGCTGACTAAGAGCTCTATCCTAAGACCTAGAGTCACTCAGACCTCTGCCCCAAGTACTCAGGCTCAATAAGAGCCTTGCTCCTAAAACTTAAACTCACTTGGACATCTGCTCCTGAAACCCAGACTCACTCAGACCTCTCGTCTTGAAACATAGACTCACTCAGACCTTTGCTCCTGAAACATAGACTCACTCAGACCTCTGCTCCTGAAACCCAGACTCACTCAGACCTCTGCTCAGATATGTCAAGAGCTCTACTTCTCAACCCTGGGGTCACGGTGAATTCTACTCCTAAAACCCAGGCTTACTAAGAGCTCTGCTCCTAAAAACAAGCATTAGCAAAGCCAATAGGTCTTGCCTATGCAAGAGCTATTGGACTATTGGCTTAGTTAATTTGTTTTAGTGGCATAGTACAGCAACGCAGCTGCTGTGCAGTATAGCGAAATGTTAGGGGAACAAAAGTGCTGTAACGAGGCCAGAGATGGACACATTGTTGCACTTTTGTTTTCTGTTGGGGGCGTGGGGATGTGGCAAACAACAACAGAGGAGGATGTGGGGCAATCAACAGCTGGGAGGAGAGAGCTAGGAGGAATGGGGCAAGCAATAATAACAGAGCAAGCAACAACAACAGAGCAAACAACGATGAGGGGTAAAATGATGATGGGTCAAGCAATGGCATGGAGCAGGATGGGAGGGGGAGATGGCCTGCAACACATACACTCTTATGGAGTGCCACAAGTAAAATAAAATACCCCCCAAAAAGTGGTAGCATTGGAACAACACTGCACTAGACAACAAAGCAGTACTTGGGCCATGATCCAAGGGAGAGACAAACACACGAAGAGGAAGTGTAGCCGCCACATGCAAAGAAGCACGAAAATAAGAATGACGATGAAGTCAAGCAATGGTAAGCAATGGGCAGGCTCTGAGCCCCCAGTAGTAAACAAAGGGCCCAATTCACAAAGGCAATCTGAGACAAAAGTCTAACTTTACGACTTTTTGTATTCATAGAGGTCATTTGCGAGTTGTATTTTTACGTCCGCAGTCGGGCTGGAATCTCAGGCTCAAGCCATACTCCCCGGCTCAGGCCAGAATCTCCGCACTAGGGCAGAATCTCCGGCTCGGGTCGCATGAAGTGTAATCAATGGGCTTGGACGCAATTTTTACAAAAAGGAACATTAGGAACGTGAGGCAAATGGTAGAGGAGATCATGAAAATCAGTTTGGGCAGGAAAAAGAGGGTGCTCCTTTGCATCATGGTACATGCAGTCCACAATTTGCGCTCTCCTCAGTGTTGACTGTAGCGTTATACCACACTCAGTGTTGACTGTAGGTTTGCACCAAACTTTGGTGTAACACTACACTCAACACTGAGGGGAGCGCAAATTGTGGACTGCATTAACCATGATGCAAAGGAGCAAACTTTTCTGGGAGGTGAAGTAGTGTCTGGCCACACCCTTTTCCCTGCCCAACCTGATATTCATGACCTCCTCTACCATTTATCTCACATTCCTAATGTTCCTTTTTGTAAAAAATTGCGTTCCAGCCCATTGATTACACTTCAACTGGCCCGAGCCGGAGATTCCGCCCTGGGTGCGGAAATTCTGGCCCAAGCCGAGGAGTACGGCTTGAGCCAGAGAGTACGGCTTGAGCCAGAGATACCGGCCCGACTGCGGACGTAAAGATATGACTCGTAAATGACCTCTGTGAATATAAAAGTCATAAAGTTAGACTTTTGTCTCAGATTGCCTTTGTGAATTGGGCCCAAAATGTCTTGCAAGCTACAGTATATTCGCTGTCTTAGGCGGGATCTAACGAGAGTCACTCGGACTTCTACATCTAAAATATAGATGCAGTCAGAATTATGCTCTTAAAGCTCGGCCTCACTAAGAGTTCTCCTCCTTAAACCCAGACTCTCTCAGACTGCTGCTTCTAAACCCCAGACGTACTAAGAGCTCCACTCTCAAGACCTAAATTCATTCAGACCTCATCTACTAAAATCAAAGTCACTGAAATCTCTTCTTGCAAACACCGGCTCACTCAGACCTCTGCTCCTAAATCTGACTCACTAAGAGCTCTGCTTTTTAATGCCAGGCTCACTGAAGACTCAGCTCCTAAAACCGGTCTGAACAAGAGCAAAGCACCTAAAACCCAAACTTGCTCAAATCTCTGCTCCTAAAACCCAGGCTCCTTTATTCCTCTGCTCCTAAACCCAGGTTCATTCATTCCTCTGCTCCTAAAACCCAGGTTCGCCAAGCGCCCTGTTCTTAAAACCCATAGGCCAAGATTTGCAAAGTTTTTTCGTTGGGTTTGTGTTACTTTTTTAACGCAAACCCAATGCAAAACCTTTTGGGGGATTCAGAAACCAGCGCAAATTGGTATTTGTGTTGGTTTGTAAGGAAAAGTAACGCAAAACAGTGCAAAGTGCTGCTTTGCGTTACTTAGCGCCAAGGGGGCCTTACATGGGTGGTACATGGGCATTCCCATGCAACCACCCATGCTTTTTGACACAAAATCCTATCTACTAACATTAGCAGACAGGGTTTTGCGCCAAAAAATAACACTGCTGGAAAGAAAAAGTGAAAGGTTTTCATTTCTCCTTTTTTCCGACTTTGCATGTGTACTGCATTGTAAAGCACACATACAAAGGAGGAAAAGTTTTCAAATGTGTCTAGTCATAGGCCATATTTTTGAAGGGCTTACGCTGCTGTTGCGTCACTTTTTGTGAGGCTGCGGCGGCGTAATCAATGCGCCATACTGCGCCCTAGTTACAAAGTGACGCATCTAGGCAGATGCATCACTTTGTAAAGCCCTGCGCTACATTATACCTGCATCAGGTATAATGTATGCAGGGTGGTCGTTTCCACGTAAAAAGGCCTCGTAGAAGTGGTGCAGTGAAATCTATGAGATTTCACTGCGCCACTTCTGCGACTTCACTGCATAAAATCCTTACGCCTGCTTCAAGCAGGCGTAAGGACCAACGAAGGACATTTTACATGGGACTCGCCCATGTGTGATGACATCATTGCTGGAGTTGCGTCAGTTCTCTGACACACTGCAGCAATGCGTCATTACTGTGCCACCAGATACGTCAGGATTCCTGACGTATCTGTGTAATCCAAGCGACATGGAGCGCCGTAGTGTAAATACGGCACATCCATGGTGTCGCAAGGAGGGCGCAATGAAAAGTGTTGCATCGCTGTTTTCAACCAGCGATGCAACACTTTTCATAAATGAGGCCCAAAGTATTTTGCACTAGAAGGGAACCCTTCCAGTACAAAACCTACGCTAGACTCACGCACAAAGGTGAGTGTGTGGCGCTCCGCAGCAAAATTCTGCGCCAGCACTAGGGAGAGGGGAGGAGAGAGCCATATCTCTGTCAATATGGCGTTCTCCTGCTCCCTCCCTGTCATGCAACACAGCGCAGTACCTTTGGGTGCAGCGCTGCGCTGTTCACTTTTAGCCTGTTATTCTCTCAGTCACTAGTCCTTTTCCTTTGTCGTCCAGTGATAAGTTAAATCTCTCTGTATTCTTTCCTGTTTAATGCTTAAAACAATCATGTGCGTTATACATCATACAGCTATATATTAAACTACCATTAAAATACACTTACACCACAATGTCTCAAGCACATGACCTCTTCTACAGTTTCCATTCACCTTCCAAACAAGCATTTGCAATGCAATAGGTCTCGCATTTACGAGCGTTTGAGCTATTGGCATGGTAAATGACAATGCCTTTGATTTGTGTTGTTTTTAAAACAGATAAATTAAAGGCATTGCCATTTACAATGCCAATAGCTTAAACTCTCGTAAATGCGTGACCTATTGCACTGCAAATGCGTTCGCGCCCGTGCTATAATTTTTTTTATAAACCGTTAGGAGAGAGCGTGTCCTGCCTGCAACAGCAGGCAGGATAAAGCTATTTGAGAAAATTGTGCTTGGAGGCTGTAATTAAAGCCTGCCGGGTAACAACACATGTAACAGGGGGTGTCGCCATGGGAGGTTACAAAATGAGACAAGGTGATAGACAAGGTGGTACGAAGGAGGGACTACTCAGCCTATTGACCAATGACCAGCCACAGTATACAGTGGACAATGACACAAGCCAATGAAAAATATGGGCAGAGAGTAAGGGGGAGCTTCAAGTCCCAACCTGAATACAGCATGCCTCCCAGAGTAGCACATGCGCTGCCCAGGCTCGACCTAAAAATAAAGTATTATGCTTAAACAAAAGAAACTCTGAAATATGCGATGGCGCCACTGGGCGTGTAACCCGACCCAAAACCGGTAGACAGCCTCCAAAAACACATTGCAGAGGTGAGAACCGCAATATGGGGCAGGCAGGACAGGCTGCATTGGCTGTGACGGAAGCGGCCAGATTTACAGCTCAAGCGGAAATCCACGCGCATCCATGAACAGATACGTGCCGTGCTCCAGCGGTCACAGCCTCGAGCTTTGCCCCTCCCCCCGTTACTTGAAAGTAAAAAACATAAGACGTCAGTAAGCCTGAACATTAAATGACCTTCACATTTTAGCAAGGAAGGACAGGTGAAAACACTAACCCCCAATAAACAGAGACGGCAGGTGAACGGCAGATGGTCGATGCCTGAAGTGCTTTTCGTGCACATGAACACAGTGATGAGATTAGGAGCCTTTCTTTGCTTTGGCAGTGGTTGAAAGGTGGGCAGGTGGGCGCATTTGTCTGGCAGGTTTGGTATAGTCTCGGGATTCTAAAAATATTTCACCAAAGTTGCATTACCCTAGGTTATATACGTTTATCAGGTAAAATAAGGGTAGTAATGTTAAATGAAGTCTCGTGTTATGCCAAGGAAAGTGGAATGTAAAAAGTCAAGACATGCCAGTTAAGGTTTGGTCTTATTAATACTGTTTTTAGCAAACGTTCCACCTCATTAGTACCGGATTAACTCTTGAATACAACATCAGCAAATAAAAGCTGACCAATTAACCTTTGCAAAGGGTGTGGTAGTGCCGCGTGTCAAGTGTGGTGCATTTTGAAAGTTCCAACTAACATCACAAGCCCTGCTCCTTAGTATGTTTACTTAAAACGTGATAAAAATAAGCATTACATGGTGGGTGATTGTACGAGCAAAATAAAAGTAAGCCACAAAGACAATGACTAGCTGTGTATTTTCAAGTTTATACAAAAACACCCACATCAAATTAAATTAAATTGTATCTTGAATTACTATTTGTTGAAATAGACAATACATTACAATATAAGTTCTCTGGCATTTAAAAACGTATTTTCATTAAAAAAAATCTTGCATAGAATGCATAACAGTCTCAACAGTTGGGGCAAAGTTTCATATACATTCATGGATTTTCTCAGAAGATCTAACTACCACACACATCCAGTAATTCACTTATCTAACTTGTCTCACTCATACCATTTCGTATAATGCCAATGTACACAATTTGAGTCTTTCCTCATATGTATTTTGTACACTGTAATAACAGTGATAGATCTACACAGGTTGATGCCACGTTTCGATGGTTGTAATAGTCTACTTCACCTTCTTCTGGACCACACCAAATGAAACTTCTGCAAACTTTCCCAGATTCACTCCACAATAAAGAACCTCTTATATATCAGGTCCAACATATTCCCAATGAACACTATAAAATAAACAAAATTAATACACCACAAATCCACAGTTATGTGAAAACGTCATGTCTGCCAAATTATTTCCAGATCCCTGAATGTACTGTAGTATGTTAGGTGATTTTTATGATTTGTTAAGCTTTGCCATATTATGTTGCAGTTTTTGTTACGTTAAGCTAAGTCTTTTTCTATTACATTTTGTAATAGTGTATTGAAGCCATTTTAACTGAGTTTTGCTGTTGGCTGCGAGAAAGCAAAAGACACATAGATGATGGACGGAATGCAGAGCAAATCAAATATTCACCCCCAGTTAAGAGATCTGGGTTAAAGCCATTTTTCTTTTGCTCACCACGTCACCCCAGTCTAGACCCAGCCATATGCAAATCACTCTTGACCCTGTGCCTCATGGGAACAGTCCAGCCCGAACTGCCAAGCCAGATCCTCCTTGGACCGGAAACAAGCAACCTGGGACCGGTTTCGGAGCATCACCCCTCATCAGCCAGGCTAGCTTGAATCCAGTGGCACAGTGAGCCCGGGACCCACGTCTGGGCATACCCGTCACACTTAGGGCGAGAAAGCAAAAGACACACAGATGATGGACGGAATGCAGAGAAAATCAAACATTCACCCCCAGTCAAGATATCTGGGTTAAATCCATGTTATTTTGCTCACCATGCCACCCCAGTTTAGACCCAGCCATATGCAAATCATTCTTGAACCTGTGCCTCATGGGAACAGTCCAGCCCGAACTGCCAAGCCAGGTCCTCCCTGGACCGGAAACAAGCATCCTGGGACTGGTTTCGGGACATCACCCCTCATCAGCCAGGCTAGCTTAAATCCAGTGGCACAGTGAGCCCGGGACCCACGTCTGGGCATACCCGGCGCCACGTTTCGGTGGTTGTAATAGTCTACTTCACCTTCTTCTGGACCACACCAAATGAAACTTCTGCAAACTTTCCCAGATTCACTCCACAATAAAGAACCTATTATATATCAGGTCCAACATATTCCCAATGAACACTATAAAATAAACAAAATTAATACACTACAAATCCACAGTTATGTGAAAACGTCATGTCTGCCAAATTATTTCCAGATCCCTGAATGTACTGTAGTATGTTAGGTGATTTTTATGATTTGTTAAGCTTTGCCATATTATGTTGCAGTTTTTGTTACGTTAAGCTAAGTCTTTTTCTATTACATTTTGTAATAGTGTATTGAAGCCATTTTAACTGAGTTTTGCTGTTGGCTGCGAGAAAGCAAAAGACACATAGATGATGGACGGAATGCAGAGCAAATCAAATATTCACCCCCAGTTAAGAGATCTGGGTTAAAGCCATTTTTCTTTTGCTCACCACGTCACCCCAGTCTAGACCCAGCCATATGCAAATCACTCTTGACCCTGTGCCTCATGGGAACAGTCCAGCCCGAACTGCCAAGGCAGGTCCTCCCTGGACCGTAAACAAGCATCCTGGGACCGGTTTCGGGGCATCACCCCTCTTCAGCCAGGCTAGCTTGAATCCAGTGGCCCGCCTGTGGCGTAACGAAAGTTGGGGGGGCGGCAAACTACATGAAGGGGCCCCCTCTGGACTAACTCAGGAGCTCTCAGGCCACGGTACTGTGCTGAGGGGCTCCCTTGAGATCAGGAGCCCCCCCCCTCCCTGCACTGCGGGGGTCTTTGGTACATCACTGAAGCTCACTAGATTTTGGTGGACATTTTTTTACTTAGATGCTGTTGCTTTGTGGGCCCCACTTGAAGTTATTGACTCAGGCCCCGCTAAAACATCTATCATGACCGCCTACTGGTATGCAGCTGGCCAATGCTTTGCAGGGGCAACATCTACTTCTAATTGATGAATCTGTCACATGTAGGCCACAAATAATATTCAGAAGAACTACCTCTCGAGAAAGGGCTCTTTCCCGTAACTTCGTTAATATGACTCTCCTTGGCAACTTGTTGCTAAAATACACAATCCGACCTGCTTCCTCATCATCAAGAAATGTTTCCTCAAAAACATCTTAAGGGCCGTGTAGAAAGGACCTGTCATGCCTGGCGCTGTTACCTCAGCCAATAGATGGCAAGCCAACAGAGCAGGTTAATGCACCTGCTGCGGGGCTCTTGCTGTAGGCTGCACACCAGTGATGTAAGTTCGAATGAGGGTCTTGCAGCCTTTTATTCTTCCAGGGTAGATTCCATAAATATATTTCAGTCGGATAACAGTAACTCCCTCCTCCAACTTCAAAGCGCAAGTGCCACTTTTCACGGCCTACGAACGTTCCATACCATTTAGTTAGATCAATAAAAAAAATATATAACTCGGTTAATAAACGGTATTCTGCCTTCACAAATCAGCCCTTTCTTCCTTTGTGGCGACAGAACAAGGCGGCGCTGTATAACTGTTTGACTTGGTCATAGTGCCTCTGAGCACACAATGCACCTTTCAGCGCTGGCAAGACATTTCACTTATTGCGGCTTGCACACTGTGAGGAGCCTTTTCTTTATTTACCGCCCGGGCATGTCGCGGCTTGCGCGCCTGCCTTCATTACGACATGTTTTGCCGAAAGAATGCTTCCTGGCCCATTGTCTGTTATTCACTTGACATTAAGCAAAGTGTCACCGGTGACAGCCAATAAACGCTTTGCCTGTTTGCCAAGATGTGAATTTATATATATTTTTTTCATTTTGATTTTTTTATGAACATCGAAGCTCTGATGCCAAGCTTGTCCTTGCAGCGTTTACTGCGAGGCCTCCGCGTGAGTCATGTGATGTACTATCTGGCCGGCATTAAACTGGTTGTCACTTTGTGTACAGTAAATCCCCTTTTTCATTCGCTGAGCGGTTTCGGGCAAGGAAGGGAGGCCTGGGTGCAGCGGGCTGCTTTGTCAACAATATCACAGCCAAGCTGGGCGGCCACCAGGCCGACCTCGTGTAGGTTGGCTTAGTGGGTTCTGGATCTCGACTACATGGATTGGTTTGGCCGCCATGATGCTCTGAGACTTAATCATTTGCCGCTGTTTGGTGTGATTTGCAGGTCGTTAGTTCAGAACCTGACAGGGCCCAACCAGCTGTTCAACCTTCCATGGTCAATTACGTGAGGATTATTAATTACATCTATCAGAAGCTAATTCGTAAAACGGATTATTTACATGAATTACAAACACGAGACTGAGTTATGAACCCTCTGTAAAATAAGTTAACAACACACAGATTTTACTGTTGAATTTATATAGTGAACTCTTCAAACTAAAATGTCTCCTAGTGCTTCAATAATTTGTATTAATATTGCCCAATATCAGGCCATGAGTACGAGACAGCCAGTGTTATCTCCCAGGAAGGCATATCTAGGGGGACTGGTGATTCTGCACACAGATTTAACAGGTAGGGGTTACCAGGGCCCAGTGGTTAATTTGTAAAAAAAATAAATAAAGTGCTCTCGTCAGGAGGCAGCTTGCACCAGTCCATTTCTCCTGTCAGCTCCGCCTAAAACAGAACCAACTACCCATGAAAGTGGGGAGAGGATGTGAGTAATGGCCAGAACTGCCGACTTCAGAGTTTGGGAACCTGGTTCGAGGCTTGGGTTCTGCTCAACATCCTGTGATTCTGGGCAAATCACTTAATCTCTCTGTGCCTGCCATAAATGAATGTGCCCTTAACTGGTGCTCATAAAAACCGCTGGTGTTGATGATTAAGTGCTGCTGCCGAGCACAGGAAATCACCAGCTGAAATTAACCACTAAGCAAACACACGGAGATGATGGACGGAGCGCGGAAACGTTTCAGACACTCACCCCCAGTCACAGATCTGGGTTGAATCCAGCTCACTTCGCCACCCCAGTTCAGACTTATTCAAATCAGTCTTGATTCCGCTCCTCATGGGAACAGTCCAGCCCGAAGTGCTAATCCAGGTCTTCCCTGGACCGGAAACAAGCATCCTGGGACCGGTTTCAGGGTAACACCCCTGTTGGTGTGTGTCAGCAGGGGTAAGACGGAGAAGGGGGGGGGCAAGGAAGGGGACAATGGGGTGTTAAAACCATTGTCCTCGGTATGAGAATGAAGGGTTAAAAACACTTTAAAATGGCAAATCAGACAGAAACGAGCAGGCAGGGACACAGACAAGGCTGGAGCAAGATGGCAGGGGTGCTGCTGCTAGCATTACATTAATGCACACTACTCCGCGCTCCCCTCAGAATATCGGCGCCCTGGGCCTCTGCCCAGCTCGCTCATGCCAAAATCAGGCCCTGGCCATAGGCGTTGGTGCATGCAAGCGAGGGTTAACAGTTAGTAAAATTCAACAATAAGGAGGGTTCAGTGGGCCTCTCAGGCTGCTGGCCACAGGTATCACTGCCCCTGCTGCAGTGCTGGTAGGTACGCCCCTGAGGCACCGCAGTTCAACTCTCTGAATAGCAGACCTCATACAGAGTTCCGCAAGAGACCCCCAGCCCTACTGGCGAAGGTGCTAGTCCACTCAGCTAACATCAGGGTCACTGGAATTATGTGGCAGGAGAGGGCCCGATTATGCGGCAGGGTTGAGTAAATTATGCGGCAAGAAAAGGCAAAATATGCGGCACATTTTGTAATAACATTGCTTCATTATGTCGTCATTTTTAAACTTGTTTTCACTCTTTGGGCATTGGTTGCATTACATTAGTACCAATTTAACACCCAAATATAGCAAATATCAGCAGAAAGGTGACCCGTCCAGCTTTGCAAATGTCCTTCCACTGCGCAGCAACATGTGTCATCGCATTTTTAGTAACTTTTGATCCGTTTGAGCTAGAAACACTTTTTTGTTGTTAAAATCTCCAGATTATTCAGCAGATGATGGATTATACGGCAAATGTGGCAAATCTATAAGTATGCGAAAATCGCCACAGCCGCCCGCACAATCGCATAATTCCAGGGGCCCTGGCTAAAATATCAACCAGTTTGCTTGCCAGTTGGTCATTCTGCAGATTCAATTTTTGAGGGCAGGCACCATGAATTCCTGGTTGCTGTGGAGTCATTTAAAGGTCACTTTGTTTAGTAGCAGCAGCTGCTGTTGAAGCATGTGATTGAATGAATATGTCGACAGGTGTTTTGCTATAAGTATGCCTTTAGATCACACTTGTTTTAGTGTCTGGTTCATTATGCGATTTATCATCAACAGTTTATGAACATGCTGCAACCTCGAGTATTCCATAAAGGATGTTAATTAAATAAGTTCAGTGAGCAGTTATGGGATCAGACGCGGTGACCAATGAATGAGCGTGCTGCGAAACAGTGGAATTCATGCAGATCTCTCCATAAAAAATAAAAAAAACACGGAATGCCTTTTCCAGAATTATCGTGAAAAACTACCTGTATGTGAACCTCAGCTGTTTGGAAGATCCAGGTATTGGGGAGAGGGAATGGACTGTCAGCCACACTTTCAGATAGCTGAGTGGGTTCACCTCTTGCTTTCTTACAAATTTTGCAAGGAGATATTATATCTTGCTGAATGTTATGTTTTTTCACTCTATATTTTACAAAGCTCTATTTTCACATAGAGCCTGGATTTTATGGCGGTTTCGGATTTCTTAACTACACATTACACACACACCTCCGTTTTGATGTTATGTTTTTACAGTCCTCCGCAGCAGATGTTCAACCCACCCTGTTATCACAGTTGCCAGATAGTCCCAACGGATGAGGGCCAATGTGTGCTCTGTTCTACATTCATGCAATTTGTGGCTGCCTCTATTATTTGCATAGGAAGTGTGTGTGAAGGGGAGGGGGGCGGCTCGTAAGCAAATGGTTTGACAGAGAAACTCTGGGAAGCACACCTGGCCCAAATGGTCCCTCGGGAGATTAATTTCAACCCTGCTGTCTCAAACTATTGAACGCATCGGATTCCATGGACGCTGTAATCACCAGAACCTTTTAAACACAAACAAAGCATGCTTTTTGCTCCCGCATAGGACGTGGAATAACGGCCTGAGGTACCGACTTTGGAGCTGAGGGACCAGGTTCGAGTCTCGGCGTCGGCTCAACATCGTGTGATTCTGGGCAAGTTACTTAATCTCCCCGTGCCTACGAAACATGAATGTGTCCTCGTGTAATGTAACCGGTGCTCGTGCTGCTACAGTACTCAAAAACCTACCTCTGCCCTCACTCCTTAACCCTAACCCTGGTACAAGGCCTAACTCCATCCCTAACCCGAAAACGATCTCTGTTCTTCTACCCTTGGCACAACCCTTGCTCCAACCATTACTCAATGCTAACTCTGGTCTTGCTCATATCCTAACCCTCAAATGTACCTTAACCAAAGTCCTACATTTTTCCTAGCTCAAGCAAGCCATATTAAAACATTTTAATATAGACTCCTTACCGTATTCAAACACTTTTTCGGATTCCCTTTTTTCAAACGTTTTGCTTTCAAACTATTGCATTCAAACATTTATCCTAATGTTAGTTAGGGAAGTGATTGTAATTTTTTTCTTCTGGGTAATTTTTAGGGAAGGCCACATTTCTTGGCAATCTTTGTGGGAAATTGGTATTGTACAGCATCTCTCTGCCTCAATACTCTTATGTGAAGGCTAGAATTCGGGGGAGGGGGGAGAAGTGGAAGTGGAGGGAGAGCAGTTGTGGAGTTGAAAAAAATGGGAAAGAAGAAAGAGAAAATAAATTTCATTAAAAATATTGTTAAGATGAATAAAATAGAGTATAGTGTTGTTTTTTGTGATCTTCTTCAAGGGACACATCGGCAGAAAAAGATAAGACAACTAGCTACCAGCTCCCCACCTAAAAAATGCGAAACCATTCGCGCCCACAACGGTTGGCCTCCTCGACTCCACTCTGGTACCTCTGAAATGCATCCCACATGCAGCAGCTTGTCTTATAAAATGACTAAAAAAATTCAACCTTGTCACCCCAATACTGAAGGAACTTGAAGGCCCGCATCTTCTTCAACAACAGCCGCCTCATCTGCAAGGACCCAAAAAAACATAACCCCAGCATTCTCGGCCAAAACGCTTGCCATCACTGGCAGACATCATCAAGCCAAGAATCAAGATATCTCCAGACTGGAAACAAGAAACTGCAGGGAAGAAAAGACGAGCCGTCTCAATCTATGCACCCTTCATATGGAACAATAACACCTTGATGTGATAACCGCTCCATTTCTCCTGCAATTCAGGAAGAAACTGAAGACCCACCTCTTTTCAGAGCATTGTTACTTCACTTGCAAGGTACCTCCGTTTCTGAAGAAAAACTTGAAATTAGAACATTTACCCCGACACAGAACAATTAAATGCGAAAATAGAACACTCACCCCTACACCGAATACCCCCAGCGACAGAAACAACGGTGATCCAGGAGGCAGCCAAATAGAGGCCCAGGTAGGGAACAGGGAAGCAGTCTGCACCCCGAGACCACCAGGGGCTAGTGAAGCACCCTGGACCAAGGCTCCTTTACCCATTCAGAGCATCTCCTCTAGATGTTCAGCTCAGACCCCAATGCGGACTCCGCCTCAGCAGAAGCCATACACCTAGAATATAATCTGCAGTTCAATAACTCTTTCAATCAGGAAGAATCTCCAATGCCATTTGTTTACATACATATCCCACACCCACCATGCTCTTATCCTAATCACCAGCTCTCATATATGCTACCTATAGATGACCAAAGGTAAGATACTTGCCTTGCTTCAATGAGCATATATATCACTTTCCTGGTTTACTCTAATTAAAATTTTTCGAGACCTTGTACTAGAAATTATTCTTGCAACAAAGTAAATTAGGCAAGACAGATGCAGAAATTAAATGAAGGGGTGTGATTACATGTTCTGTTTTGTTACGTAGTGTTTTTTTATAGTGGAACATTGATTGTATACCATTGTTTATGGAGTTCAAAGCTTGGAAATTGGTTGGCTGAAAACTGAGAGCGGTTCTACGCGTGTGAAGTCCAGTGACCATCAGCCTCAGGATGCCTCGAAGGGGTTTCTGCTTCCAGGTTAATTGTTCATTCTGGTCCTAACATTGTTATTATCATTTTATTTTTCTTGTGGGGCGACGTTCCTCCGCCTTAGCAAGGAGCTGCCACTGGTAGGTGAGGAATACACGACGAGCCTTTTGAGATTTTGTTGACATGTTGTGTGTTGTATGTAATGGAGCATCTGGTTGGTTGGTGAAAAAAAAGTTTGCCAGCTAATGCCAGCATTTATTTATTTTAATCGTATGTTTTTGTAAAGTGCAGATCAGGCTATTGTAGGCAGTAGTTAAAGCCACTTGGGGGGATATTTACCAGGGCCGGACTACCTGGTTCGGGCAACGGGCATTTCCCCGGGAGGCTGGAAGGGTGGGGGCCGGTTTGGAAGCGGTATGGGACGTTTTTTTTACTGGGAGTGTTTTGCAGCGGTGCTGCAATATCAGCCCCAGTAACAAAAGCAGCAGTGATTCACACTTGCCCCCTCCCTGTCCCTGGGGGTGTCAGGGGGGATGGTTGGTACAACAAAATTGCCAGTGCTGCTTTGGGTTCCCAGTCGGCCCTGATATTTACTAAGGTTTTGCATGTGCGCGTGCATGGTGCAAAGTGACCCAAAGCATTTGGTCGATTTACTTACCATTCTAAAAGCCTGCAGGCACAGCGCAAAATTGCACAGGGCCACATGAGTGCCCATGCAACCGTTGGCAAATAACTCCACTAGGGTTTTAAGAATGGTTCTGTCTTCCACAGTTGGGCTTGGCCAGCGTGTCTCTTACTGGCTGCAGGAGGAAGAAAACACACATAATGAAAGCGTAAATGTCGTTTGTTTGCCTACTTTTGAATTTACATATGTAAAGCACACGTTTCTCCAGCACTGGACATGCAAATGTCTCCTGTGGGGCACGATGTGCTGCAGAGCAGGTTATGCCTCTCCTCTGAGCATCTGCTGCACATTACTTTTTTGTGCAGTTTTATATAGCGCAAACTCGACCCAAAGGTATTGGAGCGCTCTATGTGAGTACCAGTTACATTGCAGAAAGGCACTTTTTTTTTTTAGGCACGGGGAGATGAAGGGGCATATTTATGAAGGGAGTTGCATAGCGCTTGCACCACACAGCGTGGTGCAAGCACGACACTAGCCCAAAATGCGATTTATGAAGCCACGCAAGACCACCATGCATGGCCCTGAATGGATTAATAAATCTGGAGGAATGCAACGCAGCGCAAATCGCTGTGTTGCGTTACTCTGCCCAGGGAAGGTGTTCCACGGGCGTTGCGTTGTGTGGGTGTTCCCACGCAACTCCCATGGTTTTTGATGCATTCCTAGATTTACCAAAAGTGTTAGACCTGGGAATGAGCAAAAAAGATACGCCTTCTCAGGGAAGGCGTAACGAGGAGGAATATCTTTATTTCTCCTCATTACTTCCTCTTTCTATGTGTGGTGCATTGTGCAGCACACATAGAAAAAGGAATATGCCTCAGGGGCTTGTTTTTGTGCGGGAAGGTGCCCCTTCCTTCACAAAAACAATCCTGCATGCGGCACAGGCACCCTGCTGGCGCTAGGCAGGCAAAATGTCGCCAGCTTTGGGATAAAGGCAGGAATGCGCATATTCTTTTAAATACGGCGCATTCCTGCCCTTCCACTGTCATGTAGCGCAGCGATATGCTGCGCGACTTTTTTTTATAAATATGCCATTAAGTGATTTGCCCAGAATGACAGGATGTTGAGCCGACGCCGAACCCGGGCCCCCTAGTTCTAGAGTCGACAGCTGTGGACCATATCCCACCCCCCTTCCCACGTTGGGTACATTACTGGCCCTCACAGGAGCAGCACGCATTACTTCTTGCCGCTGAGGGAACCAGTGCACACAAACCTCGATAAGCGGCAGCAGGCGCGGCAGGCAGCCAAAAGATAACCCACACTCCCGCGCTCTGCTCGGCCTCTTTGGAACAGCCACTTCCAGTTCATCGATGGAACACAATGCCTTATTAGGGCGGAAGATACCACGCGGATTTATAGGGGTGGAGGAGATTTCTGAAATGCCGTGAATAGGCCTTGGGGGAGCTGTCCGTTTGCATGATGGCACACAGCAGTGACAGGTATATACGGTTGAGTGGACCGGAAAGAGAATTTGACAATTTACAAGCGAAGCTTAGGTTTGTAAGGTCGATAGAGATACCAGGCTCATGGCTTTTGCTAATCCTTATTTTTATTTCAGATTAGTGCAACTGAATAAACTGAAGTGAAAAAACACAATACATACAATTGTTAAATGTAAATCCACAGCTTGAGGGTCGCGTCCTTTTTTTTTTTACAGCGCGAACTCGATCAGGAGGCTTGAACGCTTTTTACCAGCACCAGTTACGTACCACAAGGACCCATTCATTTTTTTAGGCATGGAGAGATTCATTGATTTTCCCAGAATCGCAGGATGTTAAACCGACGCTGAGACTTCGAATCTGGTTACCCAGTTCCAAAGGCGTAGCTCTGGCCATGATGTCCTTGGTGGTGTGGTGTTGTATAGTAAACTCACACTTAGCACCAGGGTCGACAGGCCTACAGGGCAATCAGGCAGTGGCCAAAGTGCTGGCCGGACAGGTCAGTGTGAGGACTGTCTTTTAGCCTGTTTGTGAACCTATTTATAGTCTTCTGTGCCGATTTTTAGTTGTAATTTCCCTGATATTAAAACAAATATTGTCTGCAGCAAGCTCAAGTCCATGCAGTATTACACACCTTGCAAAACAGTTATACAGTATGGGGCAGATTTACAAGCCCCCTGCGCCACCAGTACGTCACTTTTTGTGACGTACTGGTGGCGCAGGGGGCTGCTCCATATTTACAAGGAGAGGAAAAGCCACCCTGCGTGACTTTTCCTCTCCTTGTAAATACGGCCCCTTCACACGCAGCACTTTGCGGTGAAGGGGCGTTCCATGGGTGTTGCTGTGGGTGTTCCCACGTAACACCCATGGAACAAGACACATCTCCAGAATTACGAGAAATCGTAACTCTGGAGATGCGTTTGAAAGCTACGCCACCCTAGAGGTGGCGTAGGGAGGCGCACCGAGGAGAAATATTTTCATTTCGCCTCGTTTTTTCCTCTTTCAATGCGTGCTGCATTCTGCAGCACGCATTGAAAGAGGAAAATGGTTGTAGTGATTGTTTTTGTGCAGGAAGGTTCCCCTTCCTGCACAAAAACAATCTCCCCACGATGCAGGCATCCTTGCACCATGGTGCAAGGGTGCCTGCGCCGGCGCATGGCTGCAGTTTGTGCGCCAGCGCAGGGGGAAGCACAAGGATACGACATATTCTTGTAAATATGTCGCATCCCTGTGCTTTCCAAACTAACGCAGCATGGCGCAGCAAAATGACTTGCTGCGCCGTGCTGCGTTAGTTAATTGTAAATCTGCCCCTATGTCTTTACAAGTTACAAACATGGGCCACTTTTTTTTTAGCTAATTCACTTTTGAGGGCATCTTTTATTTTGGGGTCCAGGCCTCTTTTCTACCCCAGTCTGACGCTCCGGTTAGCACCAATATATAGTCTTCCTCTAAGCAACTTTAGTGCTTAATAAACACGAAAATCAGTGCTGGGGCCCTAAGTTTTTCTTAGGAGGTTGCCACTGGAAAGTTTTGCTTCCACCCAACCACACTGTACTCACTCTCTCTCTCTCTCTTTATTGCAAGTTCTTTTTCACTAGCGATATCTTCCCTTATCACTATTATCCAGTTTGTCCCCCTTCTCCTTTCTCTTAGTTTCTGCCTTTCCCTCCCTTACTATGGGTCAAATTCTGAGGCTGAAAATAAGTCTTGAACTTCCAAAAGGAGTGCAGTGCAGACCATCTGGAACCACCAGCACAAATTAATGACTGCGCAGCTGCCTCTGTCATCCTCATTCAATCCGACTTGTCACCTGAGATGCACTTCACAAAAACTCTGCTCACCATGTATCCTTGGACCTGCTTGGTGTTGAGCATCATTAGCTTAAGTGTCTTTTTAGGTATTACTCTCCCCTTATGGTCAAATGTGATTAGAATTGTTAAACTTGTCTCGCTTTTTAGGTAAGGTTAAAAAATAACTCCATGTCACTAAGCACACAATGATCAGTCCTGGACTTTTCTTTTACAAATCATTGTTTTTAGGAGCTGAGTAAAGTGAAGGTTGTATCCTGTGTGTTCCCATTCCCAGTATGTCTGAGCTGGTGTCTGGAATGCTGAGAGTGGATTGCTGAGGGTGACTGATGTCAGGGTGTTGGTTGGAGGGTCATAGAAGTTAAAAAAAGATGGCGGCTGGGTGAGCTGCTACTCTCCTGTCCCGCTCCCTTGCCAAACCTGCAGACATAAAACAAATCGGATTTCCATAGAATATCTTTGGAAAAATCAGTGCTAGTGAGATTGTCTTCTTCCATTTTAATTTTAATGCATGCAACTCCCCCTCAGTCTGTGGCTATGAACGTTACTATTATGGTTGTCCCACGAGGGAGTAGTGGCAACCGGGTACATAGTAGTAGCGAATGGCTCAGTGGGGGCCTGTACAACAAAAGAAGCATCAATACAGGCCATAACGATTAATAATCTTAAATCAGCAAGCGAGTACATGTCGTAAGGGCGCAGCAACATAGTCCCCTGGATAAAGCAACTTTGCACCTTGATGAATCCCCTGTGGCCTCCTGCGTTCAAGCCACCATACATGCAAACTCACACTTGGTATCTGATCCACAGCCTTTGTTGTTTTGACCTCCGGTTTGTGGTCGAGACAGACTCACCTGGATGCGGGTCTGGTATCGCTGACAGTATCCACCGTAGTCATAGTACTCTTGCTAAAAAGCTGTAAACTTCGAGATGCTACAATGCATTAGGTGATTCAATTCCGATCGGTGTCAGTGATAGTCAAGCTGCAACACTGTCTCTTGTGAGCTCACAGGAGGAAATGAGGAACTCAGTGTGATCTATGCAAAACAATTCAACTGAGATGCCATCTGTAAGAGGAGTGAAAAAGGTTTGGAAAGCTACACTGAGTGATGATGATGGGACTATTTTTCTGCAAAATGTTAAGCCAGTGGGTTGATGCAAAGATGATAATACCAACCTGATAACGGATGCATTGTCGAATTGTGACTGTGATTATGGACCATCCCAATTTTACTCTCCAAGAAGATAAAAGGAAACCCAATGATTTTCTTCTAAAGAAAATAATGACATTTCAGAAGCGATCCACCTTTAACAAAAGGGGTCAACTCAAATACTGACAAGATCAGGGCTTGTTCTTACAAAAATGCAACCATTGGAAAATGAACACTAAAGCGCTTAAGTAAGAAAGGTATCTTTAAGGGAAATTAAGATAGGAAAGATGCATCCAAAATTCATGTCAAATCAAAGGGGGAGATTCACCTAAATACCAACAATAAAAGTAAAGGAGACTCACTGGAGCTTGAGGCAAAGTATTCATTGAGAAAAATGCCAAAATTGTGTCAACTATTAGCAACCGATATGTCAACCTCTGTAATGATTGGGGATGAAAAGGACTCATTGCCCATTTTAAACACCGCACCCTAGGAAAAAGCTGAAGACCTTGCTGGAATTCGAGATAAAGTATTGATATCGTCTAAGGAAGAACTTCCTCTTGGAGCAATTTTTCGGTTGATTCAGACACACAGAAAAGAGGCACTGGTACATTACACAGAGGTGAGGGCAAACAATTTGAGCACTTAGGTAGCTAGCTGAAGTTGCTGGCAATATCTGCTCTCTTACATAGCAAATGGCAGGGCTGGAGAACTGCATGGCATAAACAGAAGAGTCAACTGTGCAGATTGCTGGGTTGGTTTGTGTCCACGATTGTCAAATACAAGGAATTCAGTGGAAGATCAAAGATTTAGACAACTGTCAACGGCGAAACAACCTGTGGTTACTTGGTATCCCTGAGGGGCTGGAGGGGAGTAGCTGTCAGCAGTATATCTGTGAGCAGCTTAGAAAGGAAATCCCTGTTCTGGGATTACCATTTTGATTGTCAAATACAGCGTGCCCACCGGCTCACTCTGGGACTGATTAAACAATCAAATTCAAACTTTGCTGCTAGACCAAGATTTATTTTGGTTAATACTGAAAACTTTCAGCTTCGCCAAGTGATTTATTTAAGGCACATCCTACAACACCTATTACTGTGGGTAATACGTTGTTTGTCTGTTCTGATTTTTGTCATCTAACCGTTGAATGGCCCTGGCAACTTCATAAGATGATCAAGCCCTAAAAGCAGCCGGTACACAGGTTTATCTACAGGAACCCACCAGGATAAGATCCAGCAGCACAGACATACGTACTTTTCTTCATCAGAAGTGGAAACTGATAATATCTTGAGACAATGGGGGAAGAAGGAGGCCTCTTCAAAGGAAATATATGAAAAGCAGAATCAGAACAAGAATAGACATGTCATTACAAATATCAAATAATATGGAATCGGATAATTCACAATTGGAGTACGGGAATAAATATGTTCTGATAATATTTACTGCCGGGCAGAATGTCGGGAGAGTGTACGTATTGCTGCCTTGATTAACTGACAGCAAAAGTAGGATGATGTTTTCCCTTGTTTGGGGGTGGAGTGGGGAAAGGATATTGGGTTGGGTTAAACGTCAAGCAGGGTGTGTATAATTTAGCAAAAAGGGGAGAGAAGGGAAGAGAGAATCATTAAAGCAAAGCTCAAGTTTGTATACTTGTCAGCAAAGGAAATTGAAGTCAAAGAGGGCACTAGACATGAAAAAATGATTTCATGGCAGCTTAGAAGCTAATGTGTTGGAATGCATATGGTCTGAATAGCTTCTAAAACATTAATTAGTCAAAGAAGAGGGAATGAATTATAAGCTGCATATTCTTTGTTTCATTGAGATCAATACTGCGTATGAAGACCGAGGTGACTATTGGCAACTAGATTATAATTTAGTAGTACGTGTGACCCAACAAGTTTCTATACATGAAGTAGCTACTTTATTCCAAAAATCTGCTCAAGTGAAAGTGATTAAAATGCCCATTGACCAATCTGGAAGATGGGCAATTGCTCAATTAGAGATGGACTGTAAGCTATATTGACCATCACTGCCTACGGCCCTAATTTAGATCACCCCCAATTGTTTAACACACTTATCTTACATTTGACAGCCTGGTCTTGAGAGAGAATTGTTTTGGGTGACTTTAACTGAGCAATGAATTTCATGATTGACTCTACAAATAAATTGGTGACACCCTGAATTGATGTGCAAAAGAAGATTCGATGAGTGTGAGGATTGTAGTGATATATTTGGTATGGTTGTGCGTCTTTACTATGTAATACACTTGCAAAACTGTCTTGGGTCCAGTCAGGCTCGTTTGTTAAACATTTAGCTCAACCCTGGGAAGCTGTGGGTTTAAGCACTAAGGCTAAAACAAAAGAACTAATGTAAAGCATTTAGAAGCACCAAACAACAGAATAAGAAAGTCCTGCAACATGAAAGAAATCTGACACCAATCTCTTTATTTATTTATAAGTTCTATATAGCGCTAGCTAGACCCGAAGGTATCAAAGCGCTTTACATAAAAATGAAAAACAATAGAAAAAAGTTGCTTTACATATATTGCGAGACACTTAGATTCGAGTACAAGCATAAACAGAGACAAAGAGAATCGTTAGGCAATTAGGGTGATTACCATATGCGGACAATTAGAACAGCATGAGTTAAGGGAGAAAATGACATAATAGACAGCTGAAGCAATCAAACAACCAACTATCACAAAGGGTCTAATCCGAGAGAGAGAGAGTTATTGGAACACAGCTCAGTTAGCTTGCGTGTTAAAGTATTTGTTGAGGAGTAGGAGTTTCATGTCCCTTTTGAAGCAGGAGAAGGAGGAGTTGCATCATAGATCTCTAGAGAGTGAGTTCCATATGCTGGGTGCGGTTCCAGAAAAAGAGGGAGTCTGGGTGGGTTTCCTTTTTAGTTAGGGAGGTATGAGAAGAAGAGAGTTGGAGATTATCAGATTTCCTGGTCTTCCTGCTTTCGTAAATTTGTTGTCTAGATAGTTGGGGGTATGCATGTGAAGGGCTTTGTGAGTGATGCAAGCAGTCTTGTAAATACATCTTCCTTTGATGGGAAGCCAGTTGAGGATCTTGAGGGCTGGTGTGATGTGTTCAAACCGTTTAACACCTGTTATGAGCTGGGCCACCATGTTTAGAACTGATCTAAAAGGGGCGAGGTGAATTTTAGGCGTCCCTGTGAAGATGGCGTTCCCATAGTCCAGATTGGAGAGGACAAGAGATTGTACTACCATCTTGAAATCATCGGAGGGAATGAATGGTTTAATTGTCTTGAGGTGTTTTAGCGTGTAAAGTGCTCCTTTGGCTGAGTTTTTGATGTGATCCTTCATTGAAATGTTTTTGTCCAGGGTGATGCCCAAGGACTTTGCGGAGTTGGACAGAGTGAGAGAGCAGTTTAGTGCATCCAGGTTATTGAGCCAGTCTTGAATTTGTACTGGATTGCCTTTAGAGGAGAACAGTATTAGTTCTGTTTTGTTGGGGTTCAACTTTAGGTGGTTGGAATTAAACCAAGATTGTATCTTGATTAGTGTGACGTTGAGATGTAGGATGTCACTGGGTGATTTGATTTTGTAGTAGAGTTGCGTGTCATCAGCATATAGGTGGTATTTGTCCCTGCTTGCTTCAGGATGATTGTAAAGGGTCTAAACGAGCCTAAAAATCACTCGCAGCGCAACTGACACTGACGAAAAAAAAAGAGGTAAAAAGAAGAAAGAGAGGGACAAGTCCCTCTAGTGTGGTCTGTGGAGAATCCTTTTAAAAGGACGGAATCCCATCACTCACCGTAGTGACATGCTTCATCATCTGGGATCTCCTCTTGTCTGCATCCTAGTGCAGTCAAGGGCTGCAACCCCCTCTCTATGAGGGAGGAGCTCGCGGATGTTTTCAACACAGAGTATCTCTAGGATTAGCTACAATCCACCAGAAGTGAAGGCCAAAAATCTTTTTCTAAGAGTGATGGGCGCAGTGCTAACGTGTAGGGAATGTTGTGCAAGCTAAAATTGGTTAACAATAGAGAACACCTTTATTCATCATCTATTGATCACCAAATTAAAACCAGTGCAAGAGGACGAGGACGTAATAATCGATCAACTTGGAGAAATAGAATACCAATGCAACAACATACTCAATGGTGGCCGCCTACCCCTTGGGGGTATCCGAATCCACATTTTCCACCACAAATGGGACCCTTTCAACCACACTTTCAACATCCCCCGCTATTTAACAACCAGCCTTTTTTAGGGTTTGGCCGCGGTCGCTCCAGAGGGAGAAGACGGAATCAGTCGGCCCAAGTACACTGGAGCCCTCCACCCTCCCCAAGGAGTCTACAGAGCAACAAAAAGTTCAACAACAACCGGGGACCAGCACAGACACGACCTAGTGGTGAATCTCAGCAATCGGACCTTGTCATCAGAAGAGCAGGCTGTACTCAATCGAGGCCTTGGTTTTGTTCCGACTTTCAAAGGAGATCCTTTCCAGATCCAATGCGAACTGGTCAAATTATTTCGGAAGATACGGTTGCATTTCTTCTTTAAAGACAAGGTTGATAAGAATATCGACCATGATGAAGGGCAATCTAATACAGGCCTTAAGAAACGCTCTGGATTCAATCCACCTACCCACACTGTTCCAGCACAAGTCCTAACTTTTGAGAAGGCAGTTACAGAAGAAGTGACTACCCTCTGCGAGAGAACGCAGTCAGTTTCAGAACCTACCAAAGAAAGAGCAGCTGGCACTGAGGACACTTACTGCGGATGACAATATAACCATCAAACCGGCAGATAAAGGAGGGGCAATTGTTATCTTAGATACCGGTACCTACCGCGCGGAGTGTCTCCGACAGTTAGAAGATAAAAGATTCTATCGACCCTTAAGTACAGATCCCACTGACAGGCTGAAACAAGAGATAACCATCCTTGTGGAAGAGGCTACCAATGAAAATTGGATTACCACACAAGAGGCTGCTTTTCTGGTGACTGCGCATCCAGTAATGCCGTATTTTTACATGCTTCCAAAGGTGCATAAACCTCAAAGACCGCCACCGGGTCGTCCGATCATTTCTGGATTGGGCTCTCTTCTTGAACCTCTGTCTACTTTTGTAGACCATTTTTTAAGACCGATGTTTAAAGAGATGCCTACGTATCTACAAGACACTAAAGATGTCTTGAGGTTACTACCCGAGGTGGATTTCGACATACATTCAGACTTTTCAGTCTCGTTTGATGTCGAATCCTTATACACATGTATTCCCCAGGATGAAACATTGGATGCCATCAGATCGCTTTTAGAGGAAAGAGATCTTGATACCATCTCCCCCGTCCATTTTATTATGGATTGTGCGAGGATTGCCATGAAGGAAAACTTTTTCAGGTTTGAGGATACTGTCTATTTGTAAATATCCGGTACCAGCATGGGCAGCGTTTTTGCGCCGAGTCTGGCGAATCTTTATGTTAATTTATTTGAACAAGAACATATCTTTAATGATTCCAATCCTTTCAACCAATCGATCAGGTTGTGGAAACGCTATATTGACGATATTTTTGTCGTATGGCGAGGAGATCCAGACACCATTATCACCTTCCAGACCTGGCTGAACTCAAGAAATCAATATCTCAAGTTTACGGTTGAATTTGATAAAGATAAATTGCCTTTTCTGGATCTATTGATCTTTTCAACACCCACTGGCCTTGAGAGTGAACTGTATAGGAAGCCGATGGCAAGGAACTCTCTGTTGCGGTATGATTCCTATCACACGAAATCATTACGTGATAACTTGCCATACGGGCAATTCCTTAGGTTGAGGAGGAATTGCTCCACTAAGGAAACGTACGAGGTCCATGCCAGATCTTTGGCTAAACAACTGCAAGAGAGAAAATATCCAAAAAGTCTGGTACGACGATCTTTGAAAAGGGCTGCCAATAACAACTGAGAAGCTTTGTTGGATCCACCTACACCTAAACCTCCCATGGCAAGACTCACGTTTGTAAATTCATTCAACACCTTGTCCAATGAGATTCAAAAAAGCGTGCGTAAGAACTGGCAGATACTCAACATCGGGAATGAGAAACTTCCTCCACCTTTGTTCTCGTTCAAACGTAGTTCCAACTTACGAGACAACCTGGTACATACCAGACCCAAAGAGAAACCGGCCAGAACCCAAGAAACCCTTTTGAATTTGCCAGCGGTCCAAGGACACTTTCCATGTGGATCATGCGCTGTTTGTTCACAGACTGAACATACAACCACCATTAACATAGGTACTACAAAACCGTGGGTGTTATGCAAACATACCACCTGTAACAGTGACAGGCTGATTTACTTGATTACATGTCCATGCCACCAACGATATGTTGGCATGACAACACGTAAGGTGAAATTAAGGATCATGGAGCACAAGAGTACGTTAAGGTGTAAGAAACAGGCTACACGATTAACACAACACTTCTTAGAAGCAAAACATAATGCGGATGAACTTAAATGGACTGTACTGGAACAACCATACATCCCGTCACACATTACAGATGTGTCCAAGTATCTTTTATACAAAGAACAAAGATGGGTTTTCAAACTCCAGAGTGACAAAACCGGTCTTAATGATGAAATTCCATGGACCATACTTTAGCTGGTTTCTACTGTTTATTTCTATTTCTAGTTTTGACTCAGAGTCCATATATGCCCCGTTAACACTTACTGGGGCTATTCAATGTATTTTAAGAACTTTCGTCTGTTCTTTGAGAACCAAACTCAGTTTTGAGTCAGCATGTTGGGGCATTTTTATTAGAACACCCGAGACATCTTGTCTCCAACTATGTAAGAGGTATTATCATTAAGGTACCCCTCTCTAACCCCTCTCGTATCAATACACAGCGGTGGTTTTTACTGACAGAAACTGTACGTTGTTGTGAACATCAGCGTCTTTTCGGAAAGAACACCGATAAACTATGATACCTTTGAATAAATATAATACCGATTATACCAAGGTCCACATGTGGTCTCCTTTCAAACTAGGAGGCTACACTCAATGAACACATGAGCGTTTTTGTTTTTAACACCAAGAACAAACTACATTACCCATGACTCTTAGGGTTTTTAGTAGTTCTTATGAAGTATCTGAATATTGATGCCGTCTTGAAAAAGACTTAATATATACAACTATTAGTGCTTTCCCTGTTAAGATTTATAACACTCAAAGTGTCAAGGCTCTTAGGAGTCTTTCTCTTGACTTGTGAGTAGCGCTAGAACACAGCCAATATATATATGAGTGCCACCTTTAAGACGTAGTCAACAAACTACATCACCCATGACACCTAGGGTTTTGAGTAGTTCTTAAGGAATGATGTCATCTTCGTGAGACCCCTTTTTTGGACAATTAACTACAGCTGACTAAGTTTCCGTATACAAATAGAACGCCACTGCCGTCTATGCGTTACCTCCGAAAACGGCTCAGACGGAGCCCGAGGTACCGACGGACAGGTAGGCTCTTTGACCGAATGCTTGCGAATGCGCGATGTTAGTTTTTTGATTGTCTGCCGCCTCTAACACGATCTCTGCTAATCGGCTGGTCACATTAGAATGTTCTTATGGCTCGCCAGATCGTGTATTAAACGGGCAATCTTTTTGTCTACATTTAATAGCAATGTTTTGCAAGATGAGACTATAACCAGTGGCGCGCTGAGTGCAGTTTACATTAAGTATTGTGTTTCTGCCCTTTTTCAGCGTTCCATACTGGTTTAGACTGAATGCCTGTGAATGCGCGCTGAGTTCTTTGATCGCTTGCTGCTTCTAACATTATCTCCACTAATCGGCTGGGCACATGAGAATGTGTAAAGATAGAATCCACCACAAGTAGAGTAGAGCAGGAAGGTTTATTCCAAGTGACGATATTAGTGAAACAAAAAAAACCGGAGCGGTATCCCACGGCTGTACACGCTGATGGAAGCCACCTAAACAAAAGCTGGAGTGCGCAGATGCCGGAGCGGTGTCCCACAGCTGTGCGCGTCGAAGAAAGAAAGGTGAGCAGGGGCTGGAATGCGCAAACGCCGGAGCGGTATCCCACGGACGAGCGCGCAGGGAAAAGCCCTTCGGTGTCCCACAGCTGTGCGCGTCGAAGAAAACAAGGTGAGCCCAGGCTGGAATGCGCAAACGCCGGAGCGGTATCCCACGGACGAGCGCGCAGGGAAAAGCCCTTTAGCAGAGTCTGGTTTTCTGGACAACGGGAGATTATGGCATCAGGCGAAGTGTCCAGGGAAACCAAAGTAAGTGACGAAGTGGATGAGGTCAGGAAACAATGGCACGCTCGAGAGGTCGCTCGAGAGCGTGTAAGCAGGGAATTTAAAAATCAACGCAGGCCCGTGAAAGCGCTGAACTGGATTTATAAAGTTGGACGAAAATAATGTAAAGACAGGTGCTGAGGACACATGCGCTGGTCCAGGAATTAAAATAGATACAAGGGAGACAGCGCGGGGTTTCGGAGAAATGCCCTCTGGGCCCGTTGGGGGAAAAAAAATGCAGTACCTAGATAAAGCAGGAGAGCTTGGTAAACACAGCGTTTTCCTGAAGGGCAGGTCCAATCCCTAGTCAGTCGCCAAATGTAAAAATAGAATCCACCACAAGTAGAGTAGAGCAGGAAGGTTTATTCCAGCAGTAAGTGTACAGGTCTAACGGGCCCAGAGGATCAGCACCAACTGAAGCTGGTGTTCTCATCCACTGTGGCCCAACATTCTATTACAGCATAACACTAAGTATAAGGACACAATGATCCCAACATTCCATACCATAAATGAGGAAAGAGAGGACACATGAAATACAGTGTGTGATAATACATAGCAATACATTAGAACACCACAGAATGTTCTAATGGTTTACCCGATGATGTACTGCACGGGCAATGCTTGTTTACATTAAGCACTGTGTTTTCTGCCCATTTGTTAGCGTTCATCACGGGTGTAGACTTCACATACAATGGCCTGTGACATATATTTCTATAGGGCTCAAATAAGATAGAGCCTTCTTGTAAATTAGCATTTTTTGAGGCACTCACGTAGTCCACAATTGTGAATGCCCTTTGAACAGTTTACTCTCCCGTCTGTTGACAGTTTCTTCGACATCCAACTTTTTACTGTCACATGACTACTTTTATAACATTTCATTGCCCTGTCCCACTAAGTATCTATGTCTGGTTTTTGAGTCTTTTTTAATAACTTACACAGGTGGCTTAGACAGCAGTGACTTTATTGCTTGTTCTTCGACTGAAACATCACCTAGTCATCTTTTTCTTTCTCTCCTGTTTCTTGTTTTCTCTAAATGGTTTAGAGCGGGGCCTCATTTCCTGAGTTGTTACCAGGGGAAGCGAGGCTGTTCTCTCGTGCACTATAGGTAAGCATGAGATTTTTCATATATTTTCATGAGTATTTTTACAGTGATAATTACAGTATAGGGTCATTTGGACCCTTATTGAGCAACTGGCACTTTAACTTGACCCTCTTGTTGTTGTCTGTTTATTTTGTTTTTTGTGTTTAGGTGTCATCATTACACCACATGTCACAGAGAACTCACGACAATTTGGTAGGTTGTAACTGATTCGACCTATCTGGATGTTTACTTTTCACTCTCTTTTTTCACGCAGTAGCAATATCTGTTTTAGGTCCTGAAGAAGGCCAAGATTACTCTTAATCAAAATGGCTGAAACATGTTGACCTTGATTCAAACTCAGTCAGTTATTATTTTAAACTGCTTTTGCACTGGTTTTAATTTGGTTATCAATAGATGATGAATAAAGGTGTACTCTATTGTTAACCAATTTTAGCTTGCACAACATTCCCTACACGTTAGCACTGCGCCCATCACTCTTAGAAAAAGATTTTTGGCCTTCACTTCTGGTGGATTGCAGCTAATCCTAGAGATACTCTGTGTTGAAAACATCCGCGAGCTCCTCCCTCGTAGAGAGGGGGTTGCAGCCCTTGACTGCACTAGGATGCAGACAAGAGGAGATCCCAGATGATGAAGCATGTCACTATGGTGAGTGATGGGATTCCGTCCTTTTAAAAGGATTCTCCACAGACCACACTAGAGGGACTTGTTCTTCTCTTTCTTCTTTTACCTCTTTTTCGTCAGTGTCAGTTGCGCTGCGAGTGATTTTTAGGCTCGTTTAGATCCATGGACATTTTTGTTGTTTGTTATATTCAGTTTGGGGAATATGTCCATGCTGTGGTCTTAAAAATTTCCCTTAGACCCTCCACCCCTTGTATTGTCATTGTTGATTATAAAGGGTTCCATGAAGAGATTGAAAAGGCACCGGGAGAGAATTGAGCCCTGGGTTACACCAAGAGTAACTAGTGTGGGTTCGGAGAGACAAGAGTTGATTTTAATTTGTTGCAATCAGTGTTGAAGGTAAGATGTGAACCATTTTAAGACTGTGCTATTGATACCAGAGCGGATCTATCTCAAGTTAGGCTGGGTGATTTACGGTATCAAATGTTTTTCAGTTGAGTGAGATCATGGCTGCCATTAGTTTTTTAGGGGCCATTTGGTTCTTAGTAAGTTCTGGTGGTGGGGAACCATGGATAGATTATATTTTTATGCATTTTTAGACACGCAGAAGAGCAAAATCCACCAATGAGTTCCAGAGATACAGATTTTTAAGTAAAATGCAAATCTCAGCATTTTAGTCCAAAGCACAAACAAAGATTGGTTGCCGTAAAGTTTAGAAACTTTTCAAAAGTTCGAAAGAGTTGAATTTGGCTGGTTCGACTCTAGTGGGGCAACCAATTCTGTCACGGAGAAGGTCAGGGGGCCAATAAGGAGCATTTGGGCAGTTACCTGGACACCAAAACAGTCTCAAGTCTAGTTCCACACTTTACATCAAGACTTCCATAGACTTCAATGTTGGGGATGCAGGATGCTGAGGATGCTGAAAGATGCTATTGGTGCGGTGCGATCAATGGAGGTGTCCTTGTGGTTATTGCTCAGTCCATGTGTAAGGTGGAACGACTTTGGCCACAGGAGTAGGTGTCCCTCGAAGTCTTCTTTGAGCCAGTAGGAGGCCAGCTGCAGATAGGCTACCAATCTCCGCACACAGCGGGTCCATCGTTATCCTTTGTTGCAGGCTGGTGCCCATCATTGGTGACAAATCTGGACTCAGACTCAAGTATAACTTTGGACATCAAGGATTGATCTCAAGGGTTGCCTGGTGGCGGTCAGCGGCGATTCGAACAATGTGACTGCTGACTTGCCAAAGTGAACTGTTTCAGCTTTGATGGCCATGGTTCCAGGGGAGTCAGCCGACTGACCCTCAGAATCTGGGGCTCAGGAGCATCTTTTCCAGGAGCTAGGAGCCACAGGCACAGTCCTCTCTTTGCTAGCCCAAGGTGTGGCAGGTGCAGTCCAGCAGTCGGTGAGCCTCTCTTTGCCAGGTCCAGGGGTCAGCAGGGCAGTCATTCTTCAATCCTTTCTCCCGTTTTGTTGTGATCTGAGGTTCAGGGCACCAGGGGTTCCATATTTATTCCCAAAAAGTACCCTGGGGGGGGGGGCGATGTGGTCACTAGCCAATGGGCTACCAGGATCCCTCCCACACTGTGATGATTTCCGGCTATGTGTGTCATCTAGCAATTTCAGAGTGCACTATTCTGCCCACTCTTACGATGTCTGAACCCTTTCTTGGAGATTAGGTGGTTTGGCTACCTTTGGGCTACAGGTATGGGCACTAGTTTTCCCTCTCTGTTCCTGCCACCAGCCTGTCTCCCTGAACAAAGGGGCAGCCCTACATGAGGGTGACTGCCATTTGCCCACCAAAGGTGGCTTCGCCTTTAAAGCTCGCCTTTTGGGCCAGCACCCTGTGTGGCTTCTTGCAAGAAGAAGGTAACACCTCCACCTGTAGCAGGCAGTGCTTAATTTGTAAAATATTAGGTGCTCAAAATTTTTTAGGAGGCCCCACCCACGTTCCCGGCTCAGCCCACTTCCTCCAGAGGCTCCACCCATTTCCTTTATTGGTTCCACCCACATGCCTCAATACATCATAGCCACCTCCTCACATCTTGAGTTCCGCAAGAAGCTGAAGACCTGGCTCTTCACATAAGCACCTCCGGGATCTCACGCCTACACAGCTGCTTAAGTGCCTGGATACCCTCTCGGTGATTAGTGTGATACATAAATCAATTTATCATAACATAATGTAACATATGGGAAGGCACTTTCATACTTGTAGAATCACTTTTACAAATTCTGAAAGCATTTGTGTGATTTGTCATTCCCAGAAGATGACGCAAGGGCACAATCCACCTAGCTCTAGAATATTTGGGGCAAAAGAATAGCAACTGTTCCTCGGTCTTATAGAAAAACATGCATGACAGACACAATGTAGACCCTGACTGTGCAGGATCCCATGTTGATGTAAACACAACAATCGGCAAAGTCCTGTACCTCTGCAAAAATGTGAGTGTGTACACACCAGTCGGATACAATTTGGGAATTTCTCTGCCTTAGGCACAGTCTTATTCAATAGAAAAAGCCTTGTTCAGCTGCTGATAGAACTAGGCAATTCATTCTGAGCAGCAACTCTCTACCAGTATTTTGATTTGACAATAGTAACCACAGTAGGCATGACAGAGGAGGGCTCTTTCCAAAAATTACCTAGGCCCAGGTCATACAATTATTTTTTGACATAGGCCAACCACTTGATCTTCTTGGAGTTGTTTATACTGAGAATATCAACAAAGCCCTCTCTAAAGGAACCCAATAAAGTACCGGCGTAAGGGTGGCAAACGCAGATATAGGCTTAAGTTCAAGGTCCAATGTAAAGGGAACTAAGGGGGTGCCTCTCTCCATTACTGTTAGAGCTCTTATGAAGTTGTTCTCACTAGTTCCCAGTTGACCTGCGTGACAGTGGACCCATAGTTCTGTGCCATATAATACAGCACCCCTTGGTTGGGCATTCTCTATCTCCACTGCTGGAAGAATCCGATACCAGGGTGCCTTTTTAGCAAATCTAAGAATAGCCCCAGCTCTAGGGGTTAACAAAAGTGAGCTTTCAGAAATCTGTGGGGCCCATGATCAGGAAACAGGCAGATGAATCCCTAAATAGTTAATTCCTTCACCCTTTCCAAAACGTCCCTTCCCAAGCTTACGGTACCTCTCGACCCCCTGAAATAAGTTATATACTTGGTTTTGGATGCATTAATTTTAAGACCATATAACGTACAAAACAGATTCAAATCTGTCAACAAGTGTTTGTAAGCCAGCCCTGATTTAACTAGCAGAAATGTATCATAAGCAAAGAAATGGGCCAGGACTTTATGGACTGCAAGCATGGGGGAATCATTGGCACAGTTATCCATTGATCCTTTCGGTGTGAGATCTGGACTTCTGGTTAACACTGAAGGCTAGTTACCATTTTGTTCTCAGAATATATAGTGATAAAGAACCATATTCATGTTTGTATATGGCCTCACTAATTCACTACATCTCTTTAATACCTGCCAAATTGCTCTTTTAAAATTTTCAAAACTCAAAGGCCCTCGTTCTGGGGGCTAGGTGATATCCATTTCTGCTGGTAACAAATATAGCAGTCGAATAGGGAATGACAAGTAATGCAGCAAGTACTGAATTCCCAATGCCTTCTACTCTGGTATCTCACCGGTTTAAATCTGGTGAAATGTTCAATTGGGAAGCAGCTGAAAAATAAGGAATTAGCCTGGCAATTGGTTGTGGTTACTGATTCCTGCAGTAAGCCCCTCAATTTCTAAGGACACTGTCGGGATCCCAGTGCGGGACATTGTGATATTCCTGCATCCAGGAAATACTGATACCAATGGAATCCAGCTCAAACCCCATTCATTACTATGAGCAACAAAAGTGCTGTTTCCTATGAAAGGAAAAAATATGGTGGGAAGATCTACATAAATGTATTAAGTAGTGCACATTTGTACTAATACATTGCATTTGCAGAACGTCTAATATCCACAATGCTTATCTGTCTTTGCAAACCTCTGCTTCCCCTGCCAATAGAGTCACAGAAATGTATGAATTCTAGCTTTGCACATACGATTTACATACAATTCCATATTTTTGGAGTTACAAAATTACAGACAAACCTTTCTGGCAAGTTTACTCACTATGCATAACAAGAGTAACCTTAAGGCAACAAGCGAAAGTCTGGCAGAAGTCTGCATCTTTTGCAAATTTCACTCGTTTCTGCTTTTTCTTCTTATGCAAAATAATCTCCCATGTAGATTAAAGGCTTCTTCTATACATTCTGAAAATAGGAAGGGGATTGATTCTTTCACAAACCCAATTTGCAAACTATGTCAGCATTCTTTTTATATCAGTAAATACATAAATTAGAAATCATCGCAGATAATGGAAAACATTTTGGCTTTGCCGTTATTTACCCCATTCCAAAATGACAGTCCAGTTGCCTTATTGTGAAAACACTCTTTTTCCACTCCAATGCAAAGCAACAGAGGAAAATCCACCCATATGGTGGATTTTTTCCAGGTCATTCGTAGGATTAGGGTGTGAACAATCCTAAAATTCAGCTTCTGTAAATAAGGATGTTGAAAAATGATTCTGTAATCCAACGTTTTGCAGCCGCAATTTTTTGGGGGATTTAGTACCCAAGTGACTGGGCTGTGTCCAGCATCAGTCTCTGACCAGGAACACTGCTTAGTACAATATTCCAGCAGTGATAAGTATGCGGTCAGTACGGGTGACTTTTCTAAAAATGGTTTCAGGTTTGCTTGGTTTTCTAAATCTTTACATAGAAAAATCCCTTTGTTAGAGTTCCGCTATATATCTCTTACCAGGTTCTTGATAGTAATTTAATGTTTGTGATGTTTCCTAATCACATAGTTTCTCTGCAGGTTTTGCATTGATGTTTCCCCCTTATCTCAAATTTAAGATTATTATCTACTTATGATGTCTTTTAAATTCCAAGGGTCATACAATTTATTCCGAACAAGTGAAGCAATAACCTGCACACTCTACCTACGCAAGTGGAGCAGGAAATTTGCAAAGATGCTAAAGTTAAAAAAAGCAAATGGGAAATCCTGCAGAGTATTTACGTGAGAATTCTAGTTTTTTGCCCCTTAAAAAAAAATTACTACCTCCTCCGAACTCTTCAGTTTGTCACTACAGTATTACAGAACCATGCCAGACAGAGTTATCATTTCGTGTAGACAAAGATTTTGGCAGGCTTAGTGCGAGCAGGATGCAATCTGCTTTAACATGTTATTTCTCTAAAAAACAAACTGACCTAGACTGAGTGCAGAGCAGCACATGCACTATGAGACTCCAGCGCAGCCTGCCCTCTTGCAACCATCGTCCGATTTTACAAGGCAATACATCAGAAGCGCAGGCCGGGCCCTCAGCACAGGAGATTAAAAGAACGTGCCTAAATGCCGGAAAGTTATTTATTTTTGGTGCGTGCAGCTCTTGTTGCTTTTATGAAGCAAGTACATTCAATATACAAAAATGATACCTGTATTGATTGCGGGCGCCGGCGCTCATATATATTCAGCATTTCACTCATGCTAGACAGGACGTATTATATTTTAAAACGTTTATTGGCACTTTGGCAGTCCTGCGCACTTCCAGCCTGACGTGTCCCAGTTCAACCAAAAGGCCGCCCTCAGCCATTCTTCAAAGCAAATGAAACAACATTCTGTGAAAGCAGGCGCGATCTGCTCACGACGTGACATCACTAACGTGATGACGACGCTCTTCAAGTATGCCTGGACAAGGGTGGGACTTCCCCTGAGACATACCAGGCAGCAGTCACTGAAGAAGAGCAGCGCAGGAAATTATTTTAATAATTACCGGGCCATTGATCTGCCGGAGGAGAAAAATCGGAAAGACCCGGCCCGGTAAAATAAGTGCCGGTGCTGAGCACCGGAAAGCTCCGGCACAAATTAAGCACTGGACTAGCAGGCTACTATTGTTCCTGAGCCCAGGAGTCATTCACACTACTTGCCAGTAGGGAAAAAGGCTGTCTAGTGCCCAGCAACTGTGGAAGCCACTGGACACACTGGGCAACAAAGAGGCAACTTTCTAAAACATTAAATTCAACTTTGGCGTCAAGTCAAGTTTAATGCCATGATTAATGTGATACATTGAAGTACCCATTTTAGTTGTCCCATCCAGAAGTTAGCCGGACTGAGAGATCAGCCGGTAATTCTGTGTTAGCCAATGGGGCTACTAACCTTTCCACAGCAAAAGCAAAAAATCGGACGTTTTGCTGGTAGGACATATGGAAAATATATGTCCTACTTAATAATATATAGCTCCTTGCCTTAGGGCTCTATAGGACTTCCTTAGGGGAGACATATATATTGTTAAGGGAAGTGGGGACTTTGTCATTTATTTAAATGGCGAAGTCGAACTGGCAGTTTCAAAACTGCTCTTCTAGGCTGCAGTGACAGGCGGGGAGCCATTTTGTACTTTATCACACACAGGGGGGCACAATCAGTGCTGCAGCCCTGGGGTGCGGAGCATTCTTGTTTTACATGCTCTGAGAACCCTTGTACCATATACTAGGGACTTATAAGGAAGTCAGCCTATGAAATTGGCCGTAGTCACTTAAACCTACATTTTGTAAGGGGTTAGAACACTGTCACTGAGGTCTGGTTAGCAAGCCTTAGTGCACTCTCAAAGTTGGAAAACCAGCAGCATAAGTTCAAAACTTTGGGGGGATCATGCAAAAGAGGCATTTCATTGCAATGAGGGTACATGGCTACTAGATTTCTGGAGAAACCTTAAAAAAAAAATCACCAGATTATACCTGTTACTCAGCTGTTCAAAACACTACTATAGGATTGACATGGCCTTAGCGTCACAGAAGATTACTTGCCATACAGGAATAGATATCTATCCTAAAATACCATCTGACCCCAACCGCCTTTGTATGAATATTATGGATAGTGTGAAGTATGATAAACTCTGGAGATGGACATTTGAAAGTTCCATTCTTTTTATTGCCGAGTTCAAGAGAGTAATAAAGTTATGATTTCAAGAATGTTTGACTGAAATTTAGGAACAAACAAAGCAAACACAAGGAGATGATGGACGGAGTGCTGAAACTTTTCAAACATTCACCCCCAGTCACAGATCTGGGTAGAATCCATCATCGTTCTTTAGCTCACTTTGCCACCCCAGTTCAGACACAGCTATATGCAAATCAGTCTTGACCCTGTGCCTCATGGGAACAGTCCAGCCCGAACTGCCAAACCATGTCTTCCCTGGACCAGAAACAAGCATCCTGGGACCGGTTTCAGGCTAACAGCCATCATCAGCCAGGCTAGCTTGAATCCATTGGCAAAGTGAGCAAGGGACCCACGTCTGGGCATACCCTGCCAACTTAGGGCGAACAAAGCAAACACAAGGAGATGATGGACGGTGTGCTGAAACTTTTCAAACACTCACCCCCAGTCACAGATCAGGGTTGAATCCATCATCAATCTTTAGCTCACTTTGCCACCCCAGTTCAGACACAGCTATATGCAAATCAGTCTTGACCCTGTGCCTCATGGGAACAGTCCAGCCCGAACTGCCAAGCCATGTCTTCCCTGGACCTTGCTCACTTTGCCACTGGATTCAGGCTAGCCTGTCTGATGAGGGCTGTTAGCCCGAAACCGGTCGCAGGATGCTTGTTTCCGGTTCAGGGAAGACCTGGCTTGGCAGTTCGGGCTGGACTGTTCCATGAGGCACAGGGTCAAGACGGATTTGCATATGGCTGGGTCTGAACTGAGGTGGCAAAGTGAGCTAAAGAACGATGATGGATTCAACCCAGATCTGTGACTGGGGGTGAGTGTCTGAAAAGTTTCAGCGCTGCGTCCATCATCTCCTTGTGTTTGCTTTGTTCGCCCTAAGTTGGCAGGGTATGCCCAGACGTGGGTCCCTTGCTCACTTTGCCACTGGATTCAAGCTAGGCTGGTTGATGAGGGCTGTTAGCCCGAAACCAGTCCCAGGATGCTTGTTTCCGGTTCAGGGAAGACCTAGCTTGGCAGTTCGGGCTGGACTGTTCCCATGAGGCACAGGGTCAAGACTGATTTGCATATGGCTAGGTCTGAACTGAGGTGGCAAAGTGAGCTAAAGAACGATGATGGATTCAACCCAGATCTGTGACTGGGGTGAGTGTCTGAAAACTTTTAGTGCTCCGTCCATCATCTCCTTGTGTTTGCTTTGTTCGCCCTAAGTTGGCAGGGTATGCCCAGACGTGGGTCCCTTGCTCACTTTGCCACTGGATTCAAGCTAGCCTGGCTGATAAGGGCTGTTAACCCGAAACCGGTCCCAGGATGCTTGTTTCCGGTTCAGGGAAGACCTGGCTTTGCAGTTCGGGCTGGACTGTTCCCATGAGGCACAGGGTCAAGACTGATTTGCATATGGCTGGGTCTGAACTGAGGTGGCAAAGTGAGTTAAAGAACGATGATGGATTCAACCCAGATCTGTGACTGGGGGTGAGTGTCTGAAAAGTTTCAGCGCTCCGTCCATCATCTCCTTGTGTTTGCTTTGGAATTTAGGAACAGCCCCAATTGATATAGTTTGGGATACACATTGAGCACGTCAGAAGTATTACAATTAAATTTATAGCTAATCAAAATAATGCTCAACATTTGAGGGAAGAAGATGTTTATGCTAAATTACTCACATTAGATACCAAACATCCCAAATTCATCTTAAACCAAGATTTGCCAGAAAGGGATATAACTGTGCAAGTGACTGAATGTAGGAGTAAAATAGATCAGTCACTCTGCAAAAAGCTGCTGCTGCTAATAAGGACAGCAGAGGTCTGTATTATGAATATGGAGAATAGGTTGGTAAAGGCAGGGTCTTTACTATTAGACAAAGTCATAACAGAACTATGATAACTAGCATTAGGGATGAAGAGGCACATAAGAATTCAAACCCAAAGTGTATATTCTCAATTTCTGATTTTTTATTTATCAAGCATTGTACAACACTGATTCAGTAGACTCTCAAGATGCATTAGATTCATACTTAGAATCAGTCAATATATGTGGCGACTTAATACCTTGTTGACTACTTAGAGGCCAATATCTCCCTTGAAGACGTTAAGTTAGCTATAATAGCTCTACCACCTGGGGAAGCAACAATGGATGATACCACCCCCCTCCAATTTTACGAAACATTTATAGCTCTTCTGGCTCCTGTGTTTTAACAGTTAATAACATGTAACAACCAACGTGGCAGGCCATGTGACCTGAAGAACCAGGATAATAGTAATGTATCAAACAACAGTGGTTCACTAGTTGGGAGAAGGGGAGTCACAAATTATTCAGAACAACAACAAAGAATTGTAAAAAGAATACGACAATTAGTTGTCAATGTATCTTAAAATTAATAAGCCTACCAAGTACACATAAAAGCAACGCCAGGGTCCAATGCTGCTGTCTGTGAGTGGACATCATCGCTCAACGCTTATCCTCAACTTGGCTGGAGTTGCCTCGTATCTAGTACAGTTGGACTTGGAATGCATTTCAAATTGTTCTACACCCAGTTCCCCCCTGTGTTGTTTGCCTTGGATCCTGGCTGTGCTCCATTAGTAATGTATCTTTATCTGCACAATTTGTGGTCACTCTTGATTTGTCTTCTCCTTGATGTACAATTTTCTAGGTTGGTTTTCATAAGTGTCTTTTAGACAAATGTCCTGCTGATGACCCAGACAAGTAAACCATTTGGGTCAAAAGGTCGATCAAATTCCCCATTTGCAGTATGGTATGCATCCTTTTACATCATTATGCACATGTTTAATCACTGTATGGATTCTATGGAATAACCATTTGTATTACACATCTAAGGCAGCCTATTGTTGATATCTAAGCTGTTATTTTGCTTTCTGTACATGAATTCATTAGCACCCCACTTATCACAATGTGCACTGCGCCGCCACATAGTGCACTGCACCAAATACTATTGTTATTTTTTTTAATACTAATATTACATTATAATTGTTAAGAATATGTGTAGTAGTCTGGTTTTCAATTTTGTGTACTCAGTAGGATTATTAATTTTAAGTTATATTGACAATTAACGGTCTCGTTTTATATTTAACAATTCTTTGTTGTTCTGAATAATTTGTGTGTTTCCCCTATCCCCTGAGTGAACCATTGTTGTTTGACACATTGCAGATAATAATTGGCATTGACTAAGGGTCATGCATCCCAAACTGATGGAACTTTCACTATTTCAATCTAACTTAAAAAAGGGAAATCTGCTGATAAGAGAGGATCATACCATCCTATATCATTAATTAATTCAGATGGGAAAATGTATGCACAAATTCTTGCTAATCGCCTTGCTTCCATTATTGAAACTCTTATCAGCTCACAGTAACATGGTTTTATTTCTGGGCAGGATACTACCATTCATAAAAATATGGCTATTTCACTGTTTGATGCTGCCCATAGTCAGGACCACTCAAGTCGTGTAGCAGGGAAGGACTAAATTATGTGGCAGGGTTGATTAAATTATGAGCCAAGAAAAGCCACATAATGCACCCTAATGAGGCAAATTTTGTGATAGTATTGCTTCTTTATTTTGTATTTTTTAAACTTGATAACATTGTCTGGGAATTGTTTTTTAACTGATTGGTACCAGTTTAACAAACAACTAGAGTAATAAACAACTGAAAGATCAGCAGCCTAAGTTTTCAAAGGGTCTTCCACTGCGCGGGAACACATGTCGGCATGTTTTTCGTAACTTTGATCGATTGAGCTAAACACATTTTTTTGTTAAAAACTGCAGATTATGCAGCAGATGATAGATTAAGTGGCAAATGCAGCTAATCCATAATTATGGGGAAAACACCATGGCCACGGGATCGCATATTTCTAGCGGCCCTGCCACCTTACATAAGCTGATAGTATGATTCTCTTAGACAATGAAAAGGCATTTGACAGAGGTTTATGGCCCTTTGTATGGGAGTTATGAAAAGGATTGTTTTTGGAGAGAGATTTCTCAACTGGGTCAAAGAAATTTATCAAAACCCTGTTGCAAAAATTATTTTGCCTGAGCAGATTTCCGAATCCTTCTCTATCAACAGGAAGACACTTCAGGGTTGCCCATTGTCTCCATTGCTGTTCACCATCTAGTTAAAACCCAATCTGTATAGTATTATACATTGTAGACATATAATCCCCATGGAACTTGATGAGGTTGAAGTAAAAATTTCTGCTTATGCCGATGATTTTGCAGTATACTTCGAAATGCTATCAGTATTATTTCACACATTGAAGACAAGGCAATTCATTTTGGTATTGCTTCTGGATATAACTGAAATATACGCAAAACTCATATTATTTTGAACTATAAGCCAGGCTAAATAGATAAACAAGTAAAAGGAATGCTTTTTACTTAGGAATTAAGATATCTAGCTGTTTGGGGTAAATAATTCTTGTAAACCTATGAGGACTTTTTAAAACAAAGGATAGTCAAAATGAGTCACTGACATCGCTTGCTGACATTATTGGTCTGTGAAACATTGTGAAGATGAATATTCTGCCTTTATTTTCATTCTGTGCAATTCCATTCAGGGTCCCAATCTTTTTCTTCAAGCGACTAGAGTCAGCCATTGGGGATTCATTTGGGTGCCATAAAACAAGCAGGAAATGTTTTTGGTTTATTAAACAGCCCCAACAAAATGGGGGTTGGGTGCTACCTGATTTGAAAATCTTTTTATTGACGGCTCTGGGACAAGATATTTGCTACCTTTAAACAGTGGCGTAACAAAGGCCCCTGCAGCCCCGGCAGTGCGGGGGAGGCCCCTGAGCTCCAGGGGGCCCCCTCAGCAGAGTACCCTGGCCTAAGAGCTCCTGAGTGAGTCCGAAGGGGGGGTCCTCATTGTACTTTGCAGGGGGGGCCCTCAAGTTTTGTTACGCCACTGCCCTTAAATTGAGAAAGGGTATAAAACAATTCAACCAATATATCAACTTGTCTGCGAATGCATACCAGTAGTCATCTATCTAAAAATATATACCCCAACTAATTCAAATGGGTAGGGTTTAAGATCGCTCAGGATGCCAACTAAATATGGGATGAGTAGTGTACAAATTATAAAATGGCTACTCTTAATTCATACATGCCACTTTGGGGTTACTGTACTTTATCTGATGTTTTTCATGATCATCTTTTTCACCAATGGTACAGCAAAGGTCATGTGACTGTTGGTCGACTCTTATTAGGTTGGACACTTTGGGCTCTTCCGCTTTTCATTTCCAATGTAATGAATCAGACAAGGTTTTAAAGAATATTTACACACACAGGATTATTTTAATCAAAGCAAACGTGTTAATATAAGCTTAGACAGATCTGATTTTCTAGTATTAATATATTCTTATAAAAATGAAGTTTCTATCTGAGAATTTTATATCGCTCTGTCTAATGACAGAGAGGATGATGCAGTAGCCCTGGCAGATAGATGGACAGTTAAAATAGGGACGACAACCCTGGTGACATTGAGGAAGCTCTTACTTGGCCTGGCTCACAGCTATTCATGCCCAGATTTAAGTTGCAACATTGCAAAACTGCATGTATGCTATATCATAAGCCTGGCAAGATATATAAATGGAGTATTATCGGGAATTCTAAATGTCCTTGATTCGGGCTAAAGGATGCTGATATAATACAAGTTTATCAGCTGTCCTTCGTGCGAAAACTGAACTGAAATTTTTAGATGCTTATCTGATAGGCTTAACACTGACATAACGCTCACAGTCCAGGCTACCATGTTTGGTACTGAATTGAACTGGCACAATCAGAGTGCGAGGATTGTACATATAGCCGTTGTCATAGCTCGGTTGGGCGTTCCTCGCAAATGAGTTACTCAATCTACAACTTCAGTGCAAAATTGGTGGCACTAATGTACCACTTTTATGGAATGGACTCTGTTATCCTTAAAGTTAAAGGAAAAAACTCCAAAGGGTATTTTCAGAAACTTGGTCATTACTGTTCTGATATTGAATAACATTGATTAACCCTTCCCCATCATAATGCTCACCTGTTTTAAAGTACCTAATGATAAGACTAATTATGAGATATATGTTACTGTAACTTTGTTCTTTTTTTATTGCTTAATGAGTTTATGTAGTAAATGTATTATTGATGCTCATCTGTCCCATTTAAAAAATAAAATATAGATTGTTGGTGTGTGGTCTGCACTGGAAGCTAGGAGACAGGAACGGATGGAGTTTCTGACAGAACCCACCTCCTGTTGCTGTATCCTATTGGCCTAAAATGAATTAAAGAACTTACTTCCTACTTGAATGGCTCCAGAAACTTGCATGAAAACGATGCCCTCCAATTAGAACATTTGACCAGCATGACAGCTCTCAGAATGCACAAGATTTTTGAAAGAAACCAAGAAATGGAGCAGGGCATCCTTGGCTATATGCAGTTATCTTGTCAGCTATTTTTCAGGGGGGGCAGAGGTGTTTGTCCCTGACTCTGCCAATAACATCTGTGGCCCACCAGTCAGAGTGGCACATGACAGGCCATGTAGACACTGGAGTTCAAGCACTTTGATGCTTGTTTTCTTGATGATTACTGGATATGTTGCCTGGTGGAGCTTTGCAATGGCGTTAAGATTTTAATACTAACCTTAAATAAATATAGATCATTTTTTGTGTGTACTTATGAGGCACAAAAACACAATGGGCCTGATTCACAGAACTAACTTACGTCAAAAACGTAAACGTAAACGTAAAGTTAGTACTTTTTAGGTATTCACAGAATACACTTACTCATTTTGGTATTCACAGAATTAACTTACTCATTTCGGTATTCACAGAAGTTAGTAGTCCTAACTTTAGGACTCCTAAATGCCTTCTGTGAATACCGAAAGTCTTAAAGTTAGGATTTTTCTCAGTTTAGGAGTAGTAAACTGAGAAAATCCTAACTTAAGACTTTCGGTATTCACAGAAGGCATTTAGGAGTCCTAAAGTTAGGACTACTAACTTCTGTGAATACCGAAATGAGTAAGTTAATTCTGTGAATACCAAAATGAGTAAGTGTATTCTGTGAATACCTAAAAAGTACTAACTTTACGTTTACGTTTACGTTTACGTTTTTGACGTAAGTTAGTTCTGTGAATCAGGCCCAATGTAAATATTTTACATAAAGAAGTACTGGGCTGGTTTAATCGAGATCTAGTTCAGTTTAGTTTACTTTTGGTATTTGTAAAGTGCAACATACTCCCTGACTAAGGTATCTTGGAGATTTGGAGTGGGGGGGAAGAGTTTTCTAACCACTTCCCTAGCCTATTAGATACCAGAGGACAACTGTCTCAACAATCCCTCAACTAATGTATAAACAGCACCCCTGAGCAACTATGTATACATACACAGTACATGGTTACTATATACATGGGACAACTGACTGAGACTTAAAAAAATATTTTTATATTTTATTATTAACTCAACATCTCTTTAAAACCCTGATGTATATTTTATGATGATCAATACAACAATATAACATAAATTAAAAGGACAGCACTCACAATTCATACAGTCACACATTCACACACCAATACACCCTCAATGTGCAAAAAGCTTTGATATCTTTATATGTCTTAATGTCTTTAATGGGCTCAAATACAGTCCGATAGCATGATTAGCAGAACATCTCTAAAATTCAAATATTGTCACACAAACATGATCATTATAGGCCAGAGTGCGTGACTTTGGATTATTGATCTTCATAAGATCCCTCAAAACCACCTCTGCATCTCTTTAATGTGCCAGCCTTTGCGTAGGATCACAGCATTTTTTGACTACAGTTGTTTCATGTGCTTGGTGATAATTTTAAGGCAGTGCTTGGTTCAGTCTTCACCACCATATTTATGACTAATGTTTCTGGTGGTTGTAATATGCGGCAAGCATATTTGTGCATATTTGTTGTGTGTCTTTTTGCAGACGTAATAATGTCAGTGGTGGTCGACACAGATCGGGGGTGGCGGGGAAGGAGGGAGCGGGTAAATAAAAAATAAAATTGAACTTACCACCTCGCCTCCGCGTCCTCCTCGACACCATGTCCTCCTCGCTGCGTCTCTCCTCCTCGTCCCTCCGGCCGGAACATGGAACAGCAAGCACCGAGGCTCCTCAGAGCCAATCACAACGCTGCAATACAGCGTTATGATTGGTCTAAGCGCTGTGGTTCGGCGCTCAGACGGGGAATGGGAGCCTGGGCATGTTCTCCATTGTAATGCAGCCTGGGTGGAGAACATGCTAAGTGCGCATGAAAGTTTGTCCGGCCGGTCAAACATTAATGTGCACTTAGGGGGGGAACCCCCCCCCCCTCCCCATCTCTGTCAGCAGAGCAGCCTGCTCCGCCTTGCAAAGCTGCCGCGCCTGCAACAGGAAAAAAATAAAAAGATAATAACATTGAATTAGCAGAGGAGCTGCCATTGAGTAATGTGTTCTGTTGTGTTGTTTTATTGTGATACTGGGTTTTTGTGCTGCATTACTGAAATGTGGTGTGTTGTACTGAGGTTGTAGTGTCGAGTTCTGTTTTGACTGTTTTGTTTTGAGGTGCCCTGTTATGTTTTAACTTTGTTGTGATCTTCCTTTATGTGTGATATTGTGTGGTGTTCTGCTGTTTACTTTAGATATGTTAACAAATGCCACATTTCCAATCAAAAGCAGCACGTCTTTAAAGTTCTCATGAAAAGCAACAATATCAGGGGTGGCTCCTCCGCTATGGCGGAAGAGCGTCACCCCACTGCTTTTAAGCAGTGCAAAGTAAAGGAAACATAAAATTATAATAACATTGAGTTATTATCATTTTATGTTTCCTGCTGCTTTGCGGGCGGGTGGGCACGGCTACTCTGCTCTCTGAGCAGGGCAGAGGAGGAGTGGTTTGCCCACTCCTAAGTGCACATGACTGTTTGGCCGGCCCTCTCAGGCAGCCCAAAACAGTCATGCGCACTTTCCCTGTTCTCCATGCAGGCTGCATGGAAAACATGCCCAGGCCCCCATTCCCTGGTTGAGCGTCGAACCAGGACGCTCAGACAAATCACAACTCTGCATTGCAGCGTTGTGATTGGTCAGGGGACCCTGGGTGCTTAACAATCACAACACTGCATTGCAGCGTTATGATTGGTCGGGGGAGCCTGGCTGTGGTTCCTGTGCCTCAGTCCGACGAGGAGAGCAGGAGCAGATAAGCGGGACCCGGCGCAGCAAGGTAAGTGTTTATTTTATTATTATTTTTTTACATTGGGCTCCGTTTCCCCCCCACACACCCCCTCGCCCCACCCTCCCCGCGTGCCCGCACCCGCCCGCCACCCGAGAGCCATGCCGGCCGCCACTGAACAATTTACCACTATGTAAAGAGGTAAATTAGCACTTCTGCTCCTTTACAACTATTTGAGCCACAGGCAGCCCAAAACTGTAAAAGAAACTGTGATCCGTATCACATAAAGTGAGTCCATCCACGCTAAGTTGGGACAAAGTGGCTGACTGATGTCTTAAGCAATTGAAGAGCTGCAGCAGCCGTATTTTACCACAGTAGACATTGGTATATAGTTGCTTGTCACTGGAGCTTTCAAGTCATTTGCTGCTTTCGGCTGAAAATGAAGCAGCACTTGTTCACAAACCTAAAGTAAACAACATATATATAACATAAAATCATAGCATACATAAAGCAACATAACAACACAATTCAAACATAACATAACATAGAACAACAATATACTCGAAACAAAATATAACACAATAAACGCACTACAACACAATAAAAACGCATTACAATAATGCAGCACAAATCAGCAGAGTGAAAAACAACAGACTACATTACCACCAAAACAGAATACCAAACATACACAAATGTTCTTGTCGTATGTTACCACCTTTAGTACCATTTTTTTCATAATACAGTAGTTACAGGTGTTTGCACCAAGCGCTTCCTTAACTTACAACCTAGGACATGAAATAGAGCCAGTCCAACATGTTTTGTGCTCTGGTCTCGTGTGTTAAATTAGCATTTGCACTGCTCACTTTAGTGATACAGCGCTGAGACAAAGAAATAAAGATGAAGGTAGGTGAGTCAGAGGAGAAAAAAAGTGTATGTATGGTGGTGCAAACCCAGTTGTTGTCAAGTAGGAGTCATCTCGCTCCCATCCAAAGTAAACGCAATGTTTTAATGAGTTTTGAGTGCATGAGGACTCCATGATAACTCGAATCTTCCCAGAAGCTATTTATATAATATATGCGCACTTAGAACTCCCACAGCACTGCCAAATGTTTTAAACAGTGTGCAGGAGACCCTTCTGGCTTCAAGGTTATACAGGACGAGGAGAGTGGGAGGGCTTGGAATGCCAGTGTGAGAGATAGCAGACTTGAAACAAAGGTCGCCTCCATCTTGTACAGAAGCGGTTAATAAAAGTTTACTTTGAAGACCTGCCAAATTCTGCCCTGGTTTTGTGATAACAATGGTGTGTTCCAACCATTGGAGATGATTTTCGGTATACAGCAGGCTTACACAGCAGGCGCACCGAACATGCATACTCAAAGGGCCTGACTCACAAAGGTAAAATTACACTTTTCTGTAAGTTTAAATTTGTGGGTATTCACAAGCTATGATATAATAGCAGGTTACAACTGGTGAGAAGTTTGCCCATATCTTTTTATGTGCGGAATTATCCGCCGACTGCGGAGTCTCTGCATTCGTACACTTTCTGTTCACTCATAGTTTGTGAATTCCAAAAAACCCATAAACTTAAACAAAAGAGTATATTTACCTTTGTGAATCAGGCCCAAAGTGTGCATAATTCAAGCTTGTTGTGCGTGCACATATTAAATGCATACAATAATTGTGCACAGTATATGTAACTGTATGTGCACAGAATATATGAGCAGTACTCACTCATAGGATATACACACAGTATGAACACAAACTATGTGAAAGAAGTATGTACATGCATTAGGTGCATGCACGATTAGTGCAAATGCGTGCCCTGTGCACATTCCTGGAGTATGTGAATCTAGCACACATGCACCTATGATACAGTGCACAGATATATATATATATATATAATTTATGTATTTATTTATTTATTTGCACACTGCTCCTATGGGACTGAAAGCAGAATGCACTCAATCTGAGTGTCATTGTAAATTTGTGTTTATTACTTCAGACCATAAACATACCACTTGCCAACACATTTTGGCTTTAAACTGCCTTGCTCACGGACAAATAAGCACCCCATTTGTGGCAACCATATATGTGCAAGTGTAATAATAGAAGTAAAACTGGTGAATCTGCACACCGGGTGCCATGTTGGAAAGGTAAGCCTCTCTCATATGTCAAAACCAATCATATCATCGACACACTGCAACTAGTACTCCCTCTCTTGTATGTTTATTTTAGTCATGATCAGAACTGTGATTAATTTGTCAAATAGACAACTTAATTCAGACGAACTAGGGGTACTAGAGCATAGACTGTCTTTTGCTCCTACAGACGATTTTGATTAACCCACACTTGAATCAATCTACTCCAGCTGATATACAAACTTATACTGAAGATGACCTTTCAACTCAAAAAGAATATTGCCATTGTGGAAGAAGGTGAGTTAAGAAGGGGTGTAGACACTGATCTGTGCATCAGTAACGTCGATATATTTATTACGCTCCATGAATTAGAACATGGGGTGCAATACAAAAAATGTCATCAGTGATGTCATCAATGATGTCCTTTGAGATGCCACCAGTGATTTCATCAATCATTTCATTGAACATGTCCTGAGTGATGTAATATGTGAGTTGATAAGCAGTGCATGGCGGGGCGCAAGTTATAGATATCTCAGTAAACTGTAACTTGTTAATTTCAGTGTCTTTTTAAACATTTTTACCTAACTATAACATCATTTTAACCTTTGTTTTTTGTCTTTGAATTTCTGCGTTTTTTTAAATGTAAAGTCAGGTCATTTTACTCTACATAGCTGTATCATCATTTTAACCATTATTTTTTTCAGTGAATTCATAGGTTTTTTTAAACACAAAGTATGATCTTACTACCATACCTAACTATAACGTCACTGATCTGTGACTGTCTGGCCCTGTACCCAACCCCCCGGGGGGCAATCAACCCCCTGTGTATGGCCAGGCAATTAGAGCGCTCACCACAATATCAAGAGATGTTATTTTGAATAAGGCCATCTACAGGCTTTGTCAAGGGGGTCACCACATCAATATATAAAAGGCAGACTTATTGGCTTTGTCAGGGGGTGACCACATCAATATACAAGGCAAGTCAATTAACTTTGTCAAGGGGTCACCAAATCATTAGACGAAGACAAGACTATTGACTTTGTAAAGGGGTTACCACCTTATTGAAACAGCAATCAGGTTAGGATTACAAATTAAACCAAATAGAATCCAATACTATATTCAAATAAAATAATTATTAATATCAAAAATTGCAATGTTTGTCAATGAAGCATATATATTCAAAACAACATTAAACAGTTTTACATTCTTTTTTGTTACACTCCTTAAGCCATATAATGCAACCATAAAACCAACCACAAGGGATCACCTGCTATCCTCAACTGAAGAGCAAAAACTCCAGCTCTAGAAATGCTTAGAAACACCATAAACATTTCCTAGGGTCACGCTGTATACATCCCATGAAAAATAGGGTTACTTTTAATTATATCTGGGGAGGCTCCTGCACTCCCTGTAGCCCCCACTACATTTTGTCACATGTTGGTGGTGGCCTGCCCACCTCAAATCAGGAAAACATATGCAAATTAGCCCACCAAGGCCATTATAGGAGCACTTTTTGCTGGGAGAAGGGAATAATAAATGAATGTGTCTGGCTGCTCATTTATTATTTACTTTTGCCATTTTTAATGTTTTTTTTTGGGTGCCCTGTTCCCACCTAGGACCCCACCCTCAAGCTGGCCATATTGTTTGGGGCCTTCGAAGGAGCCCCAAGGCTCCACTGCCCTACCAGCTACCCAGGGAATGGCCACACTATTTTTTCTACTTTTTTTGGATGGCTCGCTCCCACCTGGGGCACCAACAACACCTCTCTGTGGCTTCCAATGAACACTATGTTCTGGGTGCACCAGGGGGGCACCTGGGCACCCAGTGCTAAAAATAAAATGCCAGCTCCCGCTGGCTCCCACTGTGGTTGCCAGATGGAGAGCTGACAGGGGTGCAGGGCCCTGGGGGCTCCCTCCTTGTGCCCCAAAATTAAACAATAGTGTAGGTTCCCTGGGTGGGCACCGTCACACTCAAAAAATAAAAGAAAACATTTTTAAAATATTCCTATATATATATATGTGTGTGTGTGTGTATATATATATATTTATATATATATATATATGTATATATAAATATAAAATAACATCATCTTCTGACGATCCAGCCGCACTCTCCCCGCATATTCCACGAAGGCAACACATGATATCCGGATGCTTAATTCAAGTTTTGTTTTTCAACGTGTAGCAACACCCAACACAGGCGCCTATATATATATATATATATAATAGCTCCTATCCATCAGATACGCTTAGCACTCTGGGGTGGGTGCCCGTCTAATACGCGTTTCGGCAAGCGCCTTTGTCAACATTCAGTGAATTGCAGTTTGACCGCGTTTTAAATAAACATCAAACGTCATTTCCTATTGCGGCATAATCATAGAAAGAGGACAATCTTTACATAGAGAGATTACACATAATGGCAGCCGCCATCTTTGAATGTTCATTAGTGTACTCTTTTAACAGGCATATTGTAACGTAGTTACCCTTGTCATAAATTCATCATTTAGCATTCAGCAAAATCCTCCTCAACTTATATTACAATCTCATCTCCCCAACTATCACGTATCATTCTGGTACATTCAACATGAGTAACGGGTTGCTTAATTGCGCTCTGAATGAGCTTTCGACCTTTACTCGTTGCAACAATTTATTTACGTTAGTCCTTAGATATCTATGCTCAAAATGAGGGGAGAAAAGAGGAGGAAAACAAAATTTAGATAAAAGGGTAAGAACATATAACGAATCTAGTCCACGTTATTCCAACCATTCTCGTACATACTAATGCCCGCCGGCATATCCTTTTAATTTTCTTTCTATTGCTTCAATGCATATTATTTATCATTATTCTCATGAATACTAAGTAAGCCTGTCAATCTAATGGAGTATCATAATTGTGCTCTGAATGAGCTACCATCATTTGATCCATCATAAACCATTAATCACACTCAAGCTTTATAGGAACGATTATAGTTCATCACACAACCTAATAATCATAGGTCAATTTCATAACAGGCCTTCAATCTAATTATAAGAATTAATTCAGTTTTATACACAATAATGTAGTCCCACATATACAATCATCAGTTCCAATCGTACTTCTATTCTCAGCCTAAATGTACCGATAATTCCTCTTCGTTATTTAAACTCAGAGGAATCTTTGTCTGTAGGTCTACAATATATCGGGACTCCAGACGTCTCAATCTTTTGACTCTATCCCCGCCTCTTTCATTTATAGGAATATGATCGATACAGAAAAAACTCAGAAGATTTCTATCTGTTATGGTGAATAGCAAAATGGCGAGCAACTGGATATGTTGGATCTTTCTTGTCAATTGCTCGCGCATGTTATAAAATGCGACGTTTTGCTGGGTGAATTGTACTGCCTATGTATAGTAGTTGACATGGACACTTTAGGCAGTACACACAAAATGATGTATTGCATGACAAGAACTGCTCGCCATTTTGCTATTCACCATAACAGCAATAGAAATCTTCTTAGTTTTTTCTGTCAGTCAGTCGTCAATTATTTAATTGATGGACTGCAGTCATACATACTGCAGCCTGTGGGAATGTGTGCTATTTTAAACCACGGCAGCAGCGAGGGACAGAGATGCTACCAACATGGCACTAACTTGTTTGGGGGACGGAGACAGTCATCTAACAAGGGACTGAAAAGAGGCAGCCCCATGAAAGGTACTTTAGAAAAAAGTTTCGTTTTTTTCTCTATGAAAGACCTAATTCTACATTGTCCATTAGAGACTATAAGAACTTGATAATGTTGAAAAACGAAATGAATACCATTTGGCTTAAAGCCAAGGATACACACTGGGACATGGCTGCCATAACATCGGTATTGGTATCAAGAACTTTGTCAGTCCTTTGTCGCTCTTTACCCCAATGAAATTACTTTTACAGCAATTTACACATGCGTGTTTTGATGGCATTTGAAAGGAGCACTGAGGAAGGCAAAATGTGCCGAAATGCATTTGCTCTAAATAAACCAACAGAAGTCCTGTGAGTGCTGGGAGCCTGTTTTTGGAGCAGATATATATATATATATATATATATATATATATATATATATATATATATATATATATATATATATATATATATATAAAAAAAATTGCACTTGTCACTTTAAAAAGGGTAAAACAATGCTGCAGCGTGTGTCATGTGATCAAGGCCCGCAAGGGCCGTAACGTGTTATGGCTGACGGAAAATAAACAGCAAATTGCACTTACTTTGTGGTCCGTGCCCGTTTGTTCTGAAGACACGGTGGGAAATAGCGGGGTACTTCGATATATATATATATATATATATATATATATATATATATATATATATATATATATATATATATATATGTGTGTGTGTGTGTGTGTGTGTCTGGTGTGTGTGTGTGAACTTTTATGAATGGAATGCAGAATGATGGCGGGCCCACTTGGGTTAAAGAACTACCTTTACCATAATGCACTTATATCACTCACGGGGAGGCCCACTTGAGGGCGGACTATAAAATAGGTATTCAGGTGTCTGCAATTATGTTGCTGCTTCATCCTGCCTGTGATCAAGGACTGTCATCCGAAACGTATTAGCCCTGAAGATATGTATTTGATGCAAGTTTCTGTTTGCGCTGTTGGTCTTAATAAATGGAGCAAGCCTTTTGAGAGTGAGTCTTCATCAAGGCCAACTCTTTTTTTTGTGTGAATATAAATATATATATGTATATATATAACCAACATCACCTGGTAGTTAAAGTTAGGACCACGTTTTCATAGGAAAAGCATTCTTTATTTTGCTTAGAACTTTGGTGCTGTTTGACGAATCTTCACAAAACTTCAAAGTGATCCACCAAGCGGGGGCCAAAAAAAGGAGGAGTTCCAAAATGCCTTTTCCCCTTTCATTATTCCATAGGAAACTCAGATACAACAACAGTCAAAACGGCTGAACAGATTTACACCAAATTTAGCAGAAAGCTAGATCTTGGTATAGAATACATTTTTTTGTGATTTAGAAATACACTGAAAAAACAACAAAGGTTAAAGAGACATTATAGTTAGGTATGGTAATAATATGTTACTTTTCATTAAAAAAAACGTTTTAAATTAACAAAACCACAGTAATTCACCAGTTATAGTTGTCTCAAGTAACTGAAACTTGTGGCCTAAAGTAACTATAACTCATGCTCTTTCCATGCACCGCTAAGTACCTCACATATTACATCGCACGACATGCTCTATAACATTATTGATAACAACCCTGCAACATCTGAAATGTCATAATTAATTACAACACTGTGCGTGGTGGGGCGCAAGTTATAGTTAATTTAGAGCACAAATTACAGTTACTTGAGATAACTATAGCTGGTGAATTTCAGTGTTTTTGTTGTTTAAAATGGTATGTTTTAACTGACATTTTCAGTTACCAATAAAGTCACTCTAACCTAAGTTTTTCAGTGAGATTTTATATATATATATATATATATATATATATATGTTTGCTAAAGTTCGAGTAAGCGATCACTCAGAGTATGCTGACACCAGTGGTTGTTTATTGCAGGTTACGCGTTTCGCTTGTCACCAAGCTTGCTTGACAAGCGAAACGCGTAACCTGCAATAAACAACCACTGGTGTCAGCATACTCTGAGTGATCGCTTACTCGAACTTTAGCAAACGCATTCCTGGTTGGCACTGCTCCGCCAACTTCCAGCGATCCTCTGCAAAGGGCGGGGGAAGACAGAAGGAGCTACTCTGGTAACATATATGTATATATATATATATATATATATATATATATATATATATATATATGTGTCTAGATGTTCAGACATTCTCAGTGAAATAGGTTAGAACATCCATTTAAATAATTAAGTTAAGGATTTATGTATGTAACACATATAGTGGGATAGAGAACTTGGGGTAGCAGTTTAGTTCAAAATGTAAAACGTATGATGATGTGAGTGAGTTAGAGCTCCAGTGTTTAAGGTTATACCAGGAGTTATGAGCAGGTATAGTAGGAGACAAGGTTTTGGCATACTGCTATAATTGGATTTTGCACAATATTTTGAAATTTATCTAAGAAAAGATGAATTAAGAATATGTATTTTGCTTGATTACTAATAAATGTTAACTTTGTAAATGTAGTTCTCTATGTCTATGATCAAGTGATTTGTCATTTGAGTGTTTATAACGAAGTACCAAAATGGTGGTCCTGGTTGTGTACAAGGCTGTTGTGTACAGCTGAAACGTGTTAAGCGGTCTCTCTTAATAAAGGAGAGTGTATTGATACAGCTGGAGTTGTTGGTGTCTGTTTGTGTGACAGAGAAAGGTGGATATATCTATATATATATTTATACGAGATCATTGCATCGGAGTTTCATGGTCCGGCTGACACTCATATTTGGGGCAGGACGTTGGGGACCCAAGGAATTCCGGGTCACTCCTTCAACCGGGCTTTACCATCGACACGAAGCCCTACTTTGCCCGGAATAAACAGCGCCCAGTTAGGGAATATTGGGCTCCACCACTAGCACTTAACCGACCGAACTGTATGCTGGGAGCTGTAGTCGATGGACTTGGACTACAGCTGGGGCTTTGAACAACGAGGTGGAGCCAGCTGAACTCCCACCAATGGGAATGCTACAGGACTTACATAGCAGGGCGGGGGCGTAACCCCGGAGTTAATGGCATCTGAGGAAGGCTTGTTACACCGAACTGCATTATGCCGAGAGTGATCAATTAAAGGGATTCCATGTATTTCCCCGCTGTGTCCTCTGATTACTTTTACTGAGTGGTCTTTGTTGTGATCCATATATATATATATATATATATATATGAAAAAACACAGTCCCAACTTCACACTTGATGAAGAAACACAGGTACAGACCACAACGTGCTGCTGGTAGATATTTCAGTGCAATTTTATTCCGTGCAAATCGGCATGACGCGTTTCGGCCGTGTTACCACGACCTTGATCCTATAACTGCTGTTTGGTTCTGTATGGAAGCCTTAATAAAGACATAGTGATCATTCGTGTTGCTACATGTTCATTGTACTCTAAGCGGTAGCTTGCGGCTGATTAAGATAGCCACTTCCCCTTTACGATGAGATCTAAAGAGGACCCGCCATCAGTCCCTGGATTATTTTTACTGGCATGATATTCCTTTCCCACTGAGTCTCTTCTAAGTTTTTGGCATTTCGGATCACAGGGTGATGTCAAGTTGGAGGGAGCGTAGATAGGATGGGAAATAGCCTTTACAATGAGGTTTTTACCACATTGTGCCTTTACTTCGCATTTTTTACTACGCATGTTTTTACAACGTTTATGCCTTTACAATGCATGCCTTTACCACGCATTTAAGGTAAGTTCGGGGTTTGGGGGGTCTCCCCCCACAAATACATTGTTATGTATATATATATATATATATATATATATATATGTTGTTGAAATAATTTATATATTGTAACATTAGTTCCATTTGGGTTTTATTTTATTTCCCTGCCCACCTGTTTTCTATGGGACTGTGTTGCAGGACATGTGAGTGGTTATGTGTGGTGCTCCACTTACTCCACGGGTACGCTGGAGCATGTTTTGACACTTTTATGGTTGTACTAACTTTAGAAGTGATGTTTGTGAATAGCAATGTCTTACTCTTGTGTGTGTGTGATGTGTGTGCGTGTGTGTGTTTGTAGTAACAATCCACTCCTTATATTTCCCTAAATACCACCCATTTAGGAGTATTCACCACTTTCCAGCCTCTCCCTCTTGTCCCTCCCAGTTTTACTACTGAAACATATATATATATGTGTGCAGAAATCTCTGCCACCGTGCTGGAGATCTCTGCACTTAAAAGATAGGAGCGGCAAAGAGAGAGGTCTCCGCACGAAGGTTTGTGAAAAGCTGGGTTGTCCATGAGTACTACTACCGTACATACTACAAACTTCAGTTTGTTAATAGGCTCCATTAGTTTGAGACTTCTAGTAGATCTGTCACCTCTGCTGAACAACAGCGAACATCATCAAGTATAATGGGGTAACCCAGTGCCCCTCAGAACCTGGGTGTGTAGAATTTGAAGTAATGTTGGTTCTGTCGGGTGCAAAAATTGCTTTGAAACGTAGTCAATAATAGAACTCAAGGTGAAAGGAACAATTGCTTTGACACTAGATCAATAGTTTAACACAAGAGAAAAGAAGAACACACCAGTTTTGAATTGATCAAAATACAATATATTGAAATATATAATATATTGTTTTTTGATCAATTAAAAACTGGTGTGTTCTTCTTTTCTCTTGTGTTATACTATTGATCTAGTGTCAAAGCAATTGTTCCTTTCACTTTGAGCTCTATTATTGACTAAGTTTTAAAGCAATTTTTGCACCCGACAGAACCAACATTACTTCATATTGAACAACAGCGAACAGCATCAATTAACAAAAACATTTTTATTTGTGTCTTAATATCAAGACCTAGCTCCTTCAATTAAAAAAAATCTTTACAGTTGAATGATTCAATTTGAGTGGTTTAACAACACTACTCATGTGACATTGATGTTGCCCTTTCCATACATTTCCTTTTTAAGATACAAAGGGGCATATTTACAAGAGATTATTGACCCAGGAACGTCACTTTTTATGATGTTCCTATGGCGATAAACCTTTTGCCTTATTTACAAGGCGGCATTAGGCCACTTAATGTGGTTTAACACTGCCCAGTGGCGTAGCAAGGGGGTGGTCTGAGTTTTGGGGCGGCAGCCTCCCCCCACCGCTCTTACCTGTGGCCGTCGCAGGGCAGCAGAAGCAGGACTCGCCAGCACCCCCGCGCTATTACGGGCGGCACCACGGGTAGCCAAAGGTCTAGCTATGCCACTGATGCCACCTTGTAAATAATGCCCCTATTCACGCAGCATATAGCGTGAAACGGGAGGGCAACAACACCCATTGCTTTTTGACGCTGCCCCCTATTCACAAGGGTGGCATAAATATGGGGCAGCGCCAAAATTAAGACAAAAAAAAACATGGTCTTAACATGATGAAACGAGGAGAAATTATTAATTTCTCCTCGTTTTTGCTGTTTCTATGTGTGCTGCATTGTGCAGAACACACAGAAACAGCAAATTGCCATGAATGATTGTTTCTGTAAACAATCATTGAAAAATTATGATTTGCAACTTCTATGTGTGCTGCACAATGCAGCACACCTAGGAGTTACAAATCACCATTAGTGATTGTTTATGTGCAGGAAGGGACACCTTTCTGCACATAAACAATCATTCCCTCAACACAGGCACCCTTGCACTATGGTGCAAAGGTGCCTGCGTTGGCGCTAGGCAGCTGAATATACGCCAGCACTAGGGAAAATGCAGGGGTGCACCGTATCATTGTAAATGTGGCACATCCCTGTGTTTTCAGAAAGGCGAAGTGTGGTGTTAGCAATTTTGGCTTAATACCGCGCTCCTCCATTCTCTTGTAAATATGCCCCAAAGTCAAGTGTTGATAAATTAGCGAAAGGAAAGAATAAGAACAGATAGAACCAAAACGAAACCCAGAGAAACCTCAGACAGAGCCAAAATGCAACCTGTCACTCGAGAGGAATTGCAGCTTTGAAGCACTGGCAAGTGTGAGTCCTTGTACTAATATACATGTGACAAGCAAGGAGAATTTCGGGGTAGGCATCTAGCCATAGTCACCAACAGTGAACTGCAACAATGTTCTTATAAGTAGGAAGATTGAAAGGCGCGGTGTCAGTGCTTAGTTTGAGCCAGTGGTTTCCAGTGTTTTGAACCGGTACTTAATCACCCGATCTGCATTCCTTACCCCTTTTTTACCATTCCCCCTCTAACATCCCTACCCCATTGGACGTGTGTCTTGGCTATGCTATTGCGCTAATAACTCATGTTAATGTTGATTCACAGTTTTTTCTCTCCTATGTTCTACTTGGCTCCTGTAACTGATGTAATTTTGTTCCTCGTAACTCGCTGATCTTCATGTAAAGCGCTCTGATACCTCCGGGTCTAGCCAGCGCTATATAAAACTCTTCAAATAAATAAAAATAAAGAAATACCGGCACTTTTCATGAGCACCAATTAAGGACACATTCATTTACGGCGAGATTAAGTGATTTGCCCAGAATCACAGGATGTTGAGCCGATACCGAGATTCGAATCTGGTTCCCCAGCTCCGAAGTCGGTAGCTCTGGCCAATATGCCACACCCTCTCCCCACTTCTGTGTAGTTGGTTCTGTTTTAGGCAGTGCTAATAGGAGAAATGGGCTGGTGCAAGCTGTCTCCTGACGAGAGCCCTGGCACTTATGTTTTTTACAAACTAACCACTGCGCGGGGTTCTCAGTCAAAGGGAGTGAGAATGTGAAGGCTATTACCTTGAATCTTGCCTCACCCACACCTTCCACGTCTCTGTTGGAGCCTGCCCCTGAGATCTCCACACAGCCTGTGCCCGCCACACTGCGCTCTCTTTGCTCAGTCAACAGGTTTGCTCCTTTGTCTCATTGAGAACAGGTGCTGTTTGCTCAACGTTTGTTTCCTATTGGCGCCAACAACAAATGGCCATGGCGGGGGTTGCTGTTGATTTTTTATATATTGTGATTCAAGCTTTATTCAAGCTCGGATTCTCAGCCCAGCAGTTCGTTGCTGGGCAGGGTCTGGCGTGATCCAATATTTGTCGTCTGGGCTGAAAGGCCTCAGCTGTTTTTCTTGTTAAATATGTATTTATTTTTTAAGACAAAAGTAGGCACAACAAACGTAAAGCATTCCGCCAGGCTGCCGCGCTTGTATTTTTGTTTGAGAGCAGCAACTGAACTGATAAAACTAAAGCAAATAAGAAACCCTTTGAACAGGGATGAGGTTTGCAAAATATGTCTTGCACAACAGCCAACCACCGAGGACCTGAAAATACCACGCAGCAGATCAGTGTGCAGCGGGCTCTGGCAGTGACGTGATGATCTCACTGCGGCACCTAAAGGTTGGTCACAGCTAGCATTGGGAGCATGATGTGCTGAATGTATTATGCATTGTGACGAGTATATAAATGCAGGTTCGTTGATTTCATCCGGGAAATGCCCGAATCTAGTAACAGGAAGGTGTGTGTGTGGTTTAAGCTGAATACATAGAGTGCTTAATTTGATCTCTCTGCCGGTGCTGCCTTTTCCAGGGTTACTGAATACCAAGACTGGTTAGTCTTGATTCCACTTCTTGCCTCTTTCTTCCATCACCCTACACTTCCTGTTCTTTTTCTGACTCTTGCAGGTTATTTTTTTATCCCTGCTTCATCCCACTGTCACTGTTTTCCTCTTTCTCTTCCTCCTTTTTTTAATCACCTTTTCTGCCTTTTGTCAGTTAAATAAGTATTGGCAAAAGGGCTCAAGTCTTTAAAAAAGAAATGGGGGGACTCACCAAGTTAGGCACAATAGGTGTGACATCACCGCTCTTGACATCACAGGAACTGACATCACCGCTCTTGACATCACAAGAACTGACATCACAAGATGTAACATCACAGGAAGTGACACCAGATCTTAAGACCTCACATATGTTTAGCAGGTCTATCATGAGTACATTTGAGCGCATTACAATATTTAACAAATTATTTGCATTGGGGTTGTGCCAAAATATTGACACAACCCGACACAAAATCTGGACCTGAACTTATGCATTTATTTTTTTTAAACCCTGCCACAAAGAAATTGACAACAAGAGGAAACGTGGCAGCAAATCTAATCTGCTTAATAGGTTACAATGTCTGTATTTAAAAATATCTTATCTGGTTAAGGCACCTGCTACAGAGATCTTTGTGTGCCAGCTAAATCTGAGGGAATAATAACAATGGTAAGATAACTCTAGAGGATAGTGTATTTGCTGGAGATATCTGTGTTTTGCTTAGTCCTAGTTTTGAGTCAAAGTAGCATAGAGGGTTCATATGTCTCCTGCAAAGCACATTATGTAACATGCAGATGACAGATTTTTATTTTATGTCAATGGATAAGTGAGTTACTGCTTTTGAGACAGAGATCCTTTTGTTACTTGCAGTTCATAAATTGTATCCTTCTAATATAGCACAGTGAGGTATGAAGGACATGTGACTCCTACACCTTGTAACCCTTACTGTCTTATGTAACACATCCTTTATATTGGTGTACACACATATGACTTATTGTCAATGTATAATCTGTACATGTGATGTAAAGCGATCTGACACCCTGCAATAGGATGAGTAGTGCTTAAATCGCTATAAAAGAAATGAAACAAAATAGTGGTATTTAAATTGTTATTTGTGAATACTGGGGTGGCCAACACATCTGACATTCTTACAGTGTATGCATTTCTCTTATATACAGGACCTGAACAAAGACAAAATCATTTCTCTTTTAAGTACCTGTGAAGTGTTAAGATGTGTGCCTTTCTTTCTTCTCCATTGCATTTATTTGTGAGGCCTAATGGCCCCTTAACTCCGGCTTTTGTTATGGGCGAAGCTGGAATCTGATACGGCCCCTTCCTGCCTGTACGTTACTGCTCGGAAAAAAAGCAGGCAACGTGCAGGCGCTGCTGAAAGTGTCCATGTGTCAGCATATTTCTGTGAATTTTGGGAGAAGTAGGAAAGGAATGTGGCACTCTGCTTAAAGTGGCCAGCTGTGCAGTAGGTAGATGGGGTCTACGCTCTGAAAATAGTGGGTAGACGGTGTCTACCCACGTCTACCCTCGACTCATGCCCTGATTGGTACCCACCACCAGCATCCATTAGCAAGGTCCACCTATCCATACCAAGATATCAGACATGTGTAAGCTTCTAACAAAGCCAGTAGCCTGATTATCTGCCCTGACAGGAAGACACACACATATTGTAGCCTTGAGAACAGCATCTTCTGAAACTGCCAATGCACCACCACCATTAATTGTAGAATTCGGCAAACCCAAAAATTCAAAACAATTGTAGTGAAGCTTTCACAGAAATTGCCAAGGCACTATCATACATTTTCAGAAAAGGCACAAGGAATTGAATGTCTTCACTAGCTCAAATTTCACAATTGTAGATAAGCTTTCACAGAAAAGTAAAAACAGGAGTATTATATTTAATTGTCCACTCTCTATTGTTTGATCCATCAGGACCACCCGAATGCTGCTCAATTTCACAAAAGATTTGAAGAGGCATCTCTTTAAAGAACAATACATCACAATGTGTTAAATGTTCACAAACCAGCTACCTCTTCTGTTACTCGTTGGCTTAAAGTTTGTCTTTGATCGAGTACACCACTCCACCGCCTTTTGCTTAGGTTCACGCTATGAAATATCACACACATACATACAGCCAGAACCCTTGCAACTATTTCTGATCCTGGGTTCCAGAAGGACTTCTAGACAAAGGTGTCTGAGTTGATGGCCATGTGGTGATTTAGGAGAGACATCACCATCTCTCCCCTCTGCAGAACATTAGAAATCGTTCTTTTGCAAAAAGGTGCCCCAGGACAGCAGAACACACAATATCCTCTGTCATAAGTTGCCAAGGACCATAAACATCTCAAAATGATTTCTAAGATTTCGGAGGGGCCATTGCCCATGGATTGCTGTGTCCCTAAGTTTCTCCTAGTATAATATACATATTTTGACTTAAGGCAGACAAAGATGCAGACCAGCAACTCAGAAATAGTCTGAAAAGATTGGGCATTCCAAAGAGAAGAGGAAAGAGAGAGATGACCATGTAGTGTGCAGCCTGTGTACTAAAGCCACACCCTGATATCCATGTTAGGTGCTCAGTTTAGCTGCATCGCCTCCAGGAAACTAGAAACTAACTTAATCGTTTCCTCCATATTAAGACTTTCTAATCATTCAATGTCATCTCAGTTCCCTTTCTGTGAACACACTGTTTTGCCAGAGTTAAGTTACACACCCAGCATTATTTAGTCAAAAAGTGTGCCTTGTCTTAGTAGTCTTTTTTAAGTCATGGTGTATCCCTGGTTTGAGATGTTTCTTCTGATAAAACTAGCGAAGGGATGCTGTAGTGCTACAGGTGCTCAGGGGTGGCACCTTTGTTTCAAAGCATTTGGAAAGGGACAACTGAGTGTTTGGTCAATGATGCTGAAGAAAAAGGCCAATGCTCAACAGACAGTCAATTAAAATGTAGCAAGGACCAAAGGCAGCAGAGTTCGCCATCATGAGTGTGCTGAAACCAAATCACAGGAGCACTCAGTTATTGATTACTATCCAACACAGAGCACAACTTAAGAGCAAGATAGGTTGTCCAACAAGAACTAGTTCGGTAGTACATGGCTTTGACTTTTAGCCGTGCAGATTTGATTCCTAACCCCAATCTGTGATTGGTCGTTTGTGGATTTATTTTGCCACCCACAAAACCAGAGCACTCTGTTGCAGTGGCGATTGGTGACATATACAAATGGTGGGGCTAGCAAAGTGAATATTTTGGTATGCACTATGAGAATCTAGCAGTGCCTTTAGGCTCAACGCCTCAGATTTTGCACTATAAAATCAGTCTAGCACGTGAACTCGACTCGAATGTTTTGAAGTGCTTTACTTAAGCACCAGTTACATTATACAGCTTTACCTTCATTAGGTCGAGCCTAGGGCAGCGCGCATGCGTTGCTCTAGGAGAAGGCCTCTTGGAATCACTTCAGACTTTCTGCAAACTTGTGCGTGTGGTGTTCGATTTTCCACACATGCCATTGGCCTTTGCGTGTGGCTTTCAAAAATGAAAGCACGCAATTGGCCAAAGGCGGGTGCATGTCCCACCTTTTCTGAAAATGTTTACTCCCACAGCGTTTAGCTGTCGAGAGCGAGCAGCGGCGCGCAGCGTGCCATCTGTTGTGGATCATGTTTCATTTCAAGACCTTGCAGCTTTCCTTACAAGGCGCGTCCCCTCCACCCCGGCCAAGGGACAGACCCCACTGCCACAAGAGTGCGCGCTTCTTTTCCAGCACTCGCATTCATGACAATAAGATACTAACAAGGCGCGTCCCCTCCACCCCGGCCAAGGGACAGACCCCACCGCCACAAGAGTGTGCGCTTCTTTTTCCAGCACTCGCATTTCATCTATGTCAGCACTCTCTTCCTGCACCATTATCTTTGTATTAGTATGTTATTGTCAAGACATTTGCTGTACTCTGTAGTTGGCCTCTATAGTCGCCTCTTTTTCGGTACCATCTTAAAAACTGACCGCACCTTTTAACATTAGCGTTTTTTCATCACCGTGGTGCGCGCTTCCTTTCACACCTCTGCGCAGCTGTGGTGCGTGCTACCTTTGACATCTCTGCATAGTGCACAGCTGTGGTGCGTGTTTCCTTTCCCCACATTGCTTTTGGTGCTCGCTCGATCCAGGGGCTCTCTACAGTGCACAGCTGTGGTGTGTGTTTCCTTTCCCCCCATTGCACAGTACATAGCTTCAAAATTTACTGCACCTTTTAACATTCACGTTTTTTCAGCACCGTGGTGCACGCTTCCTTTTACACCTCTGCGCAGCTGTGGTGCGTGCTTCCTTTCCCCACATTGCTTTTCGGACTCGCTCCAACTCACCCCACCACGGAATTAACACAGCACCAACTCAGAACCAGCGCAGCACCACCTCAGCACCAAATAATCCCTAATGCAGCACCATTTCAGCATTAACACAGCACTACATCAACACCAGTGCACCATCACCTCAGCACCAGCGCAGCACCAGACTTACATTACTAAGCACCACTTAAACACAAACACAGCACCAACAAAGTATCACTCAGTACCACCTCAACATCACTCAGCACCACCGTATCATTCACTACCACCACAGCATCACTAAGCAGCACCTCTGCATCACTCAGCACCACCTAAGCACCAGCACAGCACCACCTAAGCACCTTATCACCATATAACAATACTAGCATCAACACAGTAACACCTCCTCATCAGTGCACCACCACCACCAATGCAGCAACAAGTCACCATCAGCACAGCACTACCTCAGATGCACTGCAGCAACACCTCATTATCAACACAGCACCATCTCAGCATTAGCACAGCACCACCTCCAAATCAGTGCACCACCACCAGTGCAACACCAGCTCAGCACCTGCAAAGCCCCACACCAACAGCAATTCAGAACCAACGCAGCATCAATACAGCAACACCTCAACACAGAACAAAAACAACATCACTTGGCACCACATAAGCACCAGTTCAGCTACACAACATCGGCATAACTCATCACCACAACATCACTCAGCACCACCTCAGCATCACTCAGTACCACCTATGTATCATTCAGCATCACATAAGCATCACCTCGGAACAAGCGCACCACCACTTCAGCATCACCTCAATATCATTCCGGATCACCTGAGCATCACCTCCGCCACTACTCACAACCACCTCAGCATCACTCCACACCACTTCAGTTTGGCATAAAAATTTGACATCTATTAATTCTCCACAAATAACTCTCCACTACTCCTAAGTAATTAAAATACTATTTCACACCATCCACCCTCCCGTTGTTTATATCCCACACCTAACAATAAAAACTATAACAAAAATTAATTACAACAAGCAAGGAAAAATTGACAGCATTGCATAAACAAATAAACTAGAACACACTTTTTGTATTAATTTTGGTTTTTAGTACAATACTTCAGTTGTATATAATGTTTTTTCGGTTAGATATAAGGTGAAAGAAATAGTTATAACACTTTTTTATTATAACTTATAAATTTTCAACATGCTGCACAACATTCACAATGCTCTACAACACATATTAAAATCTTTAACAAAGCCAATAGCTCTGTCTAAACACTTATAACACCCCAAAGGCGAGACCTATTGGCTATGCCAATGCTTGTTTTTTATGGGCCCCGGGGAGATGAAGTGATTTACCCAGAATGACAGGATGTTAATTGGCGCCAAGACACAAACCTCCTTCTCTAGCCCCAAAGTCAACATCTCTGGCCCTTCCGCGTTTTAACTCCCAGACACACTCTGCGGTGAGACAGGTGTAATGCAACAGGGCCTAGCGACTTAAGAACTGTTACCACTATTGCATTAAACCATTCCCACTGCAGAGTATGTCTGTGAGTTGCCGAATCCCCACCCTCTGCATTTGCCATAAACTTACCTGCCACACCTCCAAATTGAACCCTATCATTCCGCTTGCTCATCTGTTCCTTTTTTCAGCATTTTGGGGCACGGTGAAGAGCATACAAATACCTCTGCCACTCTTGCTGCTGACGCAGAACATGCTGCCGGCTCCATCTCGACCAGGCACCAATACATCTAGTCACGTCACTGCAGCCTGAACTTGCTGCTTTAAAAGCAACCATTCCGTGCCTTGCTCTTATGCTGTTTTACTAGTAAACAGAATGAGAGCAAAGCAAGGATTGGTTTGAGCAGTGGAACCCAGCGCTCCAAAGGAGACTGGGGCAGCTGTGCTACGTTTTCCCCTGGCTCATAAGCAGTGCAGTTCAGAACCCTAAAGTGCGCATGTCTGGTCGGCCACAGTAACAGACCTGTCCAACCAGACACGCGCACCAGGCTTTAGCTGCTGACTGCCAATCAGTAGGATTGGCCACACCCTGCCCTACACAAACAAGGGCAGACAGACCGCAGCTGCAGTATATATTAATATGGCATTTGATGTGGCACTTTGAATTGGCAATGCATGTGGGGGCAACAGAGGTGGTGGGTCAACGCCCCCATGCTCAAATGAAGAAACCGCCGCTGCTCTGTTGTCAGGATCTAGATGGCAAACTTGCGTATGCCTTATCCAGATGACTAAAGACCCCCTCAGCTGGTGTCTCCAGAAAATTCTTCCCCTTGTTTTGTTTGAGGAAATCGGTATATTCAAGGGCCTTTAAAGTGGATAAGCCAGAAGTAGTAGACGCTTAACACTGCAACTTGAGTTATGTTGCACATGTGTTCCATGGTGTTGAGAGGGGATGATGGCTTCAGCCTACCACTTTAAGAGCCAATTCTGCTCCAGGTGGATTACTTGTCTACCAAGCTCCTGTAGACCACTGTCAACGTGCTCTAGGACCCTTCCAGCAAAAATCTCCAACTGTTCTAGAAATATCCTGATTGTATTTGTAGTCAATTCCTATCCTTCTAGTGTGTGTTTCCTTTGCCTCATAACCTTTTTCCAAGCTAGAGTACTCCTAAAGTAAGAGGCCCTACCTATTCTTTGGCAAGGGAAGACATTTCCCAGATGCACACGGCAAATACTGTGCTCGCTGCAGTGGCCCAGAAACCGCAGACAGGTTTAGCTAGTCAAAGTCTTTGTGGAGACACACACACAAATTACTGATGCAGGACTAATGAAAGCAAGGACAGAGACAGCCTGGAATAAGGGGAAATGTTGAGATATCCTGACAGGATGGCGGCGCTTAAAAATCTCTATCTAATTATCCAGTACCAGGAAAATTGTTACCACCACATCTTTACCAAGACAGCCGTACCATGTGTTTTCATTTGTGTCACCATTGCTTCTTGTGTGTTTTTGGGAATGAGCCCCCTTACCACTTATTTTATGCCATGCACATTGCACTGAGGTTCACAGCATGACCTCCCAAGACCATGATGGTATGGTTTTCTTGGTTAAAAAATGGGTTTTATTCTCATAATGCCAATGCAAGGCCAGCTGAGCATGTCAGAAGGGCTGACTTGGTCCCAGTCCTGCTGGATTTTCAGAGGTATCGGCTTGTCTGGATATGACTCTTTTACTCCTATGGGTTAGCCAGTGCCTGGAAAAAGGGCGCTATACATTTGTTTTTGGCATGTCCTTTTATTTGTCCATCCTTTAACTGTGCTTCGGGGTTCCTGCAAAGCAATTGTGCGAGACAATCTGGCACCTCTCAGAAAGGGAAATGGGTGCACCATTGCTCACAATAACAGCATAGTGCAATATTGTCAGTATTGAGGAAACAAGTGTTAGTAGAACAAAAAGGTCACTGAAAGACAGAAAAGCAACCATCAGAATTTGAAATTTGGATTATGCATCATCAAAGCACATGAAAAAAGTACATGGATTTTTTTCCCCTCCAAATTCTGTTTATTGAATTTCAAACAGTACAGAGCTATACAGAATACTGCGAACATGAAATATAAGGATGACTAAGATACACAGACCTGTAAATGCTAGCAGTGAACATTGCTCTTCTAAACCGGCTGTAAAGGAAAGAAAAACAATAAGAAAAAAAAGGGGGGGGGGGGCAGGGAACATAGAGAGAAACGGTCACCAGCTGAATCATGTTACAACATTCACCGTTTAGGTGGCGATTTAGGAGGGACCATATCATGCAGGGAACTGCAAAGTATATCAGCTATTGGTCAAGTCAAAGCATGATAGGGTGGTTCACCGCCTTATGGCGCTGAAAGCACAGCCTCTGCTCCATCACGCTCATTTTCCGTTGCATCCGCACGGGCATAGAGATACAATTCAAGGGGGTGCCAAAAATCCTTAGGCCGAGAGTTTATGGAAATGAGCTCCCAGAATACATGGATGCATTTTAATCGCAAGGCACTTACATGGCACTTGATCACACCCAAAGACTTAAGCACTTCAAATGATTGAGAACGCTATTAAGTTATGATTTTGCATGCACAATTTAATGGCCACCTGGGTCTAACATTGGCTGCTGGACATCTTTCAGAGCTATTGTGCTCCTTGGCCCTGAGCCAGAACTGCCGAATTTTGAACTGGGGGAACCAAGTTTGTGTCCCAGCATTGGCTCAACATCCTGTAATCCTGGGGAAAGCATTTAATTTTCCCTATCCTAAAAAAAAATAATCAATCTGATCTTGTGCAATGTAATCTGGTGCTCATGTAAAGCGCTCCAACGCTCCTGGACCGAGTTAGCGCTATAAAACTGCACACAAAAAAAGACATTGCTAACGTCATTGCTGCACCAATGTTAACATTTTCTTCTCAGACAGAAAAAAAACTAATATTCACAGCCTAAACTCCCTTGATGTAGTGACCAGTCCCTTCTTTCCAGAACCCTGTAGCTTCTGCTTGCCCCTACTAGGCAATAAGCATCTGTATCAACCCCACTACATTATTGACAAGATAGGAAGTAGGACTATGTGCCCTAATTAACTGTGTTGATTCATCGACTACAACAGCTTATAATATACTTACTCATAGGGTATTCCAGCCAGCCCTTTTCATCCATTGGCCGGCTGATGTGTCATTCACACTTGTCTTCTGCCCACTACAGCATGGGACAATATGTCAGCCCACTCCTGGCATTGGCTAACTTGATGACATTCTGCTCTTTCACAAGAAACACATCTGCACACAAAGTAGTTCCCTTCAATGCCAAGGACTACTATGACAATGAGTGTTTTTTTAGATCAAAAACATATTTATGCTTTTTGCTGTTTTTTAATATTGGCAAGGGCCTGGCAGCTCTCCCAACAATAAAGATTTTTAAAAAAGACAAATTAAAACAAGCCTTGCCAAAGCCAAAAGGATGGATGTATTACATGAAAGAAGACATCAAATAAAGCAGGCCCGATTGCATTCAACTACAAGGGGGGGGGAGGGTGTGGCCTAACGGCTAGAGCGGTCAACCTTGAAGCTGGGGAACCACTTTCGAGTCTCTGCAGGGCCGCTCAACATCCTGTGATTCTGGGCAAATCACTTAATCTCCCTGTGCCTAACAAAAATGAATGTGTCTGTCTGTAACGCAACTGGTGCTCATGTAAAGCGCTCTGATACGCTATATAAAACTCTAAAAAATAAAAAACTATAATCAAGCCTCTCATTTCTGTCAACCTGTAGAAGAAATCCCAAGAAATATTCATGTACATAAAATGTTTTTGTGCCCAAATGGCTGTTTATTCTATTAAGTACATTATTTTGGGATTTCTAAGGCACAGAATTTTCTTCACAAAAAGAATTACAGCAGGGTGGCAGCAGTCATAGCGTGGCTATGAGGTGATTTTTCTTGGCTAAGGGTTCAGGTCGTTGTATGGCAAATGTTAATAAAGCCATGTTTATTTAAAAAAATATTAAACAGTTTATAGGAAGAATCCATTCTTTAGTGTCTGCATGCGAAATTAGCGTAAAGCACGGCTGTTCAGTTTGTTCGAGTAAACATAAGGCAGGATGGCCAACCAGACACATGCTGTCTGAAACATCACAAGAAAATTTTGACTTAAAACAATCAAGCGACTGGTCATCAAATCATGGGTGTTGACACTACTGTTTGGGCGAGGGGTTTTACCCACCCGCTGTCTCCTCCATTTATAATACACAAAAACCCGTGTAAAACCTCCCAATTAGCAATTTTTAGTAAGGGGAAAAACGTCGCCAGCTCTTATCACTGCACCCTCGCCTTATGGGCATGGCCCTGGCACAGTGTTGAATTTAATGCCCCCGTGGCTGCCACCTGTCCTCCCGCCCCCGCGCCCCCAACCAGCCGGTCAGAGCTCACATAACTCGAGGCCTTGCACTGAACGTCCCATGCCTGTCTCCCTCCTGTAAAACCCCGCGATGTTCTTCGTCTGTCAAACAATGTCTAGTGCCAGGATTTTAACTAGACTCTTTCCTTCTCCCGTGCCCACTGCCAAGCAGCCTCTTTAGACAGGGCTGAATGAAGCATCACGTGTACCACGCGCCACGCTGGGAGGGCCGCGCGAATATGACCATATATGGACAAAGGCCCAGGAATCCCCAGGCACATTCAGTACTTGTGTTGTAAACTTTCTTCCACGCTGCTGGGTCTGTTTTAAAAATGGTTTTGGGTTTCCATGTAGTTGCCTGTGGTGATGATTTTTTTGTTTAGGACTTGGCATCGGGGACATAACCAATGCACCCAGCAGACATTTATAATCTGGCGTATATCTGTGCAATTTGCACACCTGACCACTGTAAGTGCATTCACTGGGTACTAAAGCTTGAGACGCCAAAAGAAACCATTAAAATCCAAAAACGTCCTCAAATTGCCCGGCCTTTCTTTGCTTTAACTTTGTTTTTTAATTTGCAGGCCGACAGGAATGTTGGCACAGCTAACCCTTCCCTCGAAGGGGCTCCTTGCCAGTTCTGCGATGAGATACTCCCCGAATGACGCGCGCCAGGTTTATGCCAACTGTAGAGAAACTGCCTTTTTAATCCCTTCTACAAGGACCCTTCCAAAAGGTTAGTCATCCAGACCCCTGCTCTGCCCTGTCGCGGCCATCGAGCTGTCCATTGGTATTTGACAGAGAAATGGCGCCAAACCGACTCTCTAGAGCTGACAGGGAGTCTCTCTGGTTAATGGGACGAGGATGTTGAGGGGCCTAAGACATAATAATTGGTTGTCCCAGTCTGGCATCCAGTACACGGCGTTTCCCTCTTAGAAATAACAAGTAAACACAGAGGTTTCTCCAAAGACAACTACTTTTATTGTGATCCACGTTCCCAAAGGGACAGTTTTATAACAGGCAGGGTGAACGAAAGCATGTATCAGTCCGCGGTACTAAATTACGCGCAGGATGGTCTGTCTTAAAACACAACGGGTTGCCTTTTAGGAGAAAGAATGTGAATGCAGGGTTTTGGTCACTTTTCGACCGACATCGTCTACAGGCCTGAGGCAGATCAGAAACTGGAGCCCAAAAAGGTGCTTGAGTTCTGCCCTGTGCTTAATTTGTAAAAAAAAAATAAGTTAATGGACCCCAACGTTTTTGCAGGAACTTGCTGCCAGAGTTGCTGTATGATGGAGTTGTCTATACCAAGGTTACCTAGCCTCGATTCCATCTCATGCCTCTTTCTTCTACCACAGAGCAACAGTGGTCAAAGTTCTTTAAAAAAAAAAAAAAAAGTATGGGAACTGTGATGCTGTGCGCAAATGGTGAGGTGTGAATGAACATGGGGGTCGGGTCAAAGGCGTGCTCAAAAAAGAAAAAATTCTGTAACTGTTTTCGGTCTTTCACCTTCAGGTAACTGCATATAAAATAAGGCACCGCTTAAATGAAAAATTAGTGCAAGTTAAAATAATCAGTGGAAAATGCACTATTGTACATTATGAAACTTCTATTGGTTAATCCACTGCAGAGTTCTGTGTCTGTAACCAGAGAATCACAGAACTGAATCCTGGCTAGTGCAGTGGAGAATAGTGACTTGTGTATGTTTAGTGCCCCGAGGTCCAGTCTGTGACAGAAAGCACTGTGAGTATATAAGTCAATAAAACTTGCATTACAAACAGTTGTATAAGCAGGACTACTGGAATTATGCGGCAGGATAGGGCCAGATTTTGCGGCAGGGTTGTGTAAATTATGCAGCAAGAAAAGGCAAATTATGCGGCGTAATGCGGCACATTTTTCAATAGCATTTTTTCATTATTTTGTACTTTTTACAGTTGTTAACACTGTCTGGGCATTGGGTACCTCTCATTAGTACCAGTTTAATACCCCAACATAGCAATAAGCAACAGACAGGTGTCCAGTCAACCTTTGCAAAGGGCCGTCCACTGCGTGGTAACACACGCCGCTGAGGTTTTAGTAACTTTTGAACTTTTTAAGCGAGAAACAACATTTTTGTTAAAATCCACAGATTATGCAGCAGATGATGTATTATGTTGCACATGCAGCAAATCTATATTTATGCGAAAATTGCGGCGGCGGCACAATTGCATAATTCCAGTAGCCCTGAGTATAAAATAGTTTGCTACAAAATGTTCAAAAAGGTTTATGATAAAAAAGCGCTTCCAAAATATAGATTTTTGTAATACCTAGACTGTACATAGTGCAATTTTTTTTACATAACTGTCCTCTACAAGCACACACTTCACAGCTCAGTCGGTAACTCTCTTGCAATATCACTCAAAAAGAATAAATCTGTGTCATCAGGAAGCTTCAAGTGATGCCATCGGTTAAAGTCAATACCGACTTTTGCATTTGCAGATTAACCAGTTGTGCACATTTACATTTCTTTCAGGCAAGCAGGCACCCTGGCAAGAGTCGTGTCGCGACGGTGCTGGTGAATAACCACAACACGGGAAGGTGTAGTTAATTCTCTTTATTGCAACTTCTCTGCTCCCAATCTGTCTCCTCTCCTCTACCATGTACCTCCTTAACCGTTTTCGCTCCTCCCTTTCCAGTGCCTCCTTTTCTACTCTCCCTGCCAGAGTCCCTTCTCCACATTGATCCCACTGCCCTACAGCTAGCTACTAATTACGATATCACATCTCCCCCCACTTACAAGAGTTGAGTCTCATAATGACATGGAACTTTAGATTTCTTCAATAAGTCGGGCAGGCTTTCGAAGTATTCGCTGGGATCAGCATAGTGAGCTTGATTTCGTTGGTGCTGCAATGACAGGAGTGGACACAAGTTCATCTTCTCTGGCTTGTTCCTGGCTAGCTCCAGAGGCGCTACCTCTTGAGGTAGCTGCAGGTTCATTTGCTCCGCCCTCACATTTCCTGAAATGAGAGATGTTTCTGGTTATCTTCTTGTCATCGGAGGCTGCCGTGACCATGGTCCCTTTTAGACTGGTTACTTGTAACAGATGGTCATGATATCTGCTATCTGTCTTTTTTCTCTGCTCTTGCCTAACTAGGGCCCAGTCCCCTTGCTGGATAGTTGATGTTTTAGCTTTCCAGCAAATGTCTGCCTCTTCTTTCATCCTGGCCTTTTTACTGTGGTCCTGTACGTGTATTCCTGCAGGCAAATTCCCCAGCACTCAATTCTGGGTGGCATCTTCGCTCGAGGGTTTCCGAATATCGTTGTCACAGATTGATGATCCATTATATTTATAAAATGTTTGCCTTAGACAAAGATGTGGAAGTGCTCTCAGGCCCATACCACTGCCAGGCTCTCTTTCTTGGGCTGCGAGTATGCCTTCTTAGTGTGGGTCAGGCTGTGACTGGCATATGCTACTATGTGTAGTTGATCACTGTTGTTGTCGTATTTAGCTAGTATGGCTTCAACCCCTACCGGACTGACATCTACGGTGTCTTCTGACGGGGGTTGGAGTAGGCCAAGTTGATGGCGGATTCCACAGTTGCTTTTATTTTGTTGAAAGCGTGATCACACATCGAGGACCATTTGAATGGCTGACCTTGCTTGGTTAGTTCCCAGAGAGGATAGTTTGTCATGGCATAGTCTTTGTGGTAACTGGCACAATAGCTAGCCATCCCTAAGAAAGGCTGAATGTCGCCAACATCCTGGGGACGAGGAGTGTCATTGAGTGCTTTGACTTTCTCAGGGTCAGGCTTCATTCACTCTCCCAAGAACATGTGTCCATAGAAGTTCAACGTAGATTTTTAAAATTTGCATATATCTTTGTTGAGCATTGGGTTGGGTTCCAGAAGAGCATGACACACATGATCCAGGGCTTTATCATGTTCCTTGATGGTCGCCCTAATACAAGAATGTCATCACTGTAGTTAAGAGTGTTGGGGATGCGGCAGATGGCTCATCTTATTGCTTCTTGGAAAATCTCAGCTGCTGAGGAAACATCAAAGCTAAGGCGCTTGTATCTGAACAAGCCTTGATGGGTCGTAAATGTAGTGATATAGGTGAGCTCTCATGTGATTCATGCTAATGAAATTCCTTGTTGAGGTCCAGCCTGGAAAAGATCTTGGCTCCATTCAACAGCGTGATCATGTCACAGGTGGGGCCCCGGGTGTCATTCCCATTCGATTGCAGTGTCGGGTGCTCTCATGTCCACACATAGGGCATCATTACGATGTAGGGCGGACTTGCATTTGCCCGACACCATAGCAGACTGGAACCGCCTGACCATGGGTTGGCGGTTCCGACTGCACCATTTGGATTCAACCGCCTATGGGCTGTCGGAAACATCCATTTTACAATGGCAGCTTGTGCAGCGGGTAAAAAAGGCCCGCAGCACAAGCTGCCATTGTAAAATGGATGTTTTTAAACATCCCTGCTAGGGGCCCCCAAAGTCACTTTCCGACATCTTTTCCATGTCAGAAAGGCAGACATGGAAAGGCTTTGGGAAAGTGCCATTATAATCCCGACGGCGGAGCCGAGACTGGCTCTGCCGACATTATGGGAATATGTTGGCTTCTGACGCTCCAACGGATTTCTTGAGCCCGTCGGAAGCGCAGCGGGATTCCCCGCTGGTTTCCCTCTGACAGCTGGCATTGTAATTCAGCGGTCAGAGGGAAACCATTGATGTCGGGCGGAAAGCCTCCGACAAGCTGTCGAATGGCTTTCCGCCCGACATCGAAATCAGGCCCATAGTTGGACCTTCCCTTCTGTACCTCGCTTGGACACCACTACCACTAGAGACAGCCATGGAGCTGGCCTGGATGACTTTTCAATGATGTTTGCCTTGAGTAAATCGTGCAGGTCATCCTCCACTGCCTGTTGTAGATGAAACAGTACTTTCCTGTGGTGTTGAGCAACAGGCTTCACTTGCTCATTGATGTGTAGCGGAACTTGAAATTTAGCCATTTTCCCCAGCCCTGCAAACAGCTTGGTGAATTTGTTTACTATATCTGGTTCATCGTCCAACTTCAGTTGCTCCGTAGTGGTAGACTAAGTAGACAGTCAGCTGCTTCCGGTCTGTCAATTACATGAATTTGAGCTTCTACAGTTCTCTCCTTGTATGTGAGCGTTGTTTGAAACTGTCCTAGGCATGGCAGTGGCTCTTTGTACATCCAAGTGTACACTCGCACAGCAGCTTTTTGTAGCCTGGGCTCCGGAGACATTTTGTTGTACTCCGTGACACAGATGTAGTTAAGAGACGCTCCACTGTCTAGCATGAACTTGGCTGGATGTTCCTCCATCCGTAAGTGTAGTCTCACATTCTTCTTTTGTCTATCGTGGTGATCCAGGATGCACACATATATATCCCTGCCTTGAGAAATGGGTGTGAGATATCTCGAGTAACGGGACACTGAGCGTCGAGATCTGTAGGTAATGTGCGACTGTACACTGGATCGTGAGCAGCTGATGGAGCAGTCTCTCCGATCACATACTGCCTTTGCATGATGTCGAGGGCTGGATTCTCGTGATTGTTTCCCTATGTCTCCTTGGGACGCCCTGCATACTTTCTCAAAGTGATTTTCCTTTCCGCAGCACCAATATTGTAGGCCCATGGCGGGACATGGACCAGTGTGAGGGAACTCCTGACCACAGCGATAGCATTCCTGTTTGCAATCTTTCCTTTCGTCATTGTGCTTCGGACCACAATGATGATCTATGAACTTGGGCGTCTGTCTACCTTCAAGCCAACATCAATCCTCTTGACGAGCCTGGAGTCGGAATGCCTGTTCTCGTTTCTCAGATTTCCCTGCCTCCATCTTTTTTGCATGTTCTTCCGCTTGGTCATTGACGCTGGTCATTTGTTCAATTTCGTCCAGGGAATAGCTTTTCTTCAGAAGACGTCGACAAATTGACTCCGATTAGCATCCTTCTATGATCTGTAGTTGGAGAGCGTCTTCTGTTGTAAAAGTGTCAAACGTGCAATATCACACCAATCATTTTAGACATGTAATGAATTCTCTCATGGGTTCATCCTTCTCTTGCACGGCCAGTTTTAAGGTGTATCATTTATAGTCTATGTTTTTTTTGTGTAGGAACTTTCTGTTTATCCCTTCGCGCACCTCTTGGTAAGACAACGATGAGTCCGCTAGCAATTCTTTGATAATTTGTCCCACGTCTTTGCCTACCAGGTTGCGCAGCGCGAGGAGACGTTGCTCTGGGGAAGTGACTTGCAACACTTTCATGAAGTCCTCAAAGTCATCTAGCCACTCTTGCCAGCGGAGCCCCATGCCACTGCCAAATGTGAGAGCCAGCGGCTCTGGAGGGCAAAGAAAAGACACTCCGAACATGGCCGGTCATTGCACAGTGATCTATGTAGGTACAGGTGACGTGAACATGACATAGGCCAAGCAAGCTTTGCACTAGAGGATCTGGCAAACGGATGAGGCCTCTGTTCACAGTGATGCTGATAGTGAAGCTTTCTGTGCACTTGGGGTGGCCTTGAATCGTAATGGCCCTTGCGGTGTCGCAGGCAAGTGTAGAGGAGGGCAAAGCAACTGTGCTGCGAGCAACTCAATTGTAGTTTTATTGAAAGTTGTAATGCCCCCTGACTTCAAAATGGCCACCAATTCTCACTCGATGCCTAACTTCAAGATGGCCACCGAGGAGCTACAGTCTTGCGAGATCTTAGCTGCAGCAGTGTGAAAAGCACGGGAGGCTTGTTATGGAGCAGGGAGGGCAGCGCCGCTTGCCACAGGTAGGAATCTGTGTGGATTTCACCACTGCATGGCCAGGGTAGGCTCCTCGCACCACACTTGCATCGCGGCTGTGTCGCGGGACCGGGGTGGGCTCCTGAGATCGCGGTAGCCACCAAACGTCTGCAGCGCACCTGGGGGTGGACTCGCGACGTCACAATGCTCATAGGTCATCCATGGCGCAGTCGGGGCGGGCTCCCAATGACGTGCTTTCACACCTGGCTCCTCCAAGCATTTCCCTGCACGATGGAGTACTCCGCCCACCTTAGTCGCCAGTTGTCATGTTGTGACGGTGCAGGTGAATAACCATGACAAGGGAAGGTGTAGTTAATTCTCTTTATTGCAACTTCTCTGCTCCCAATCCGTCTCCTCTAAAATATACCTCCTTAACTCTTTTCACTCCTCCCTTTCTGGTCCCTCCTTTTCTACTCTCCCTGCAGGAGTCCCTTCTCTGTACTGGTCCTACTGCCCTACCGCTAACGACTAATTACGGTATTACAGCAAGAAGGCTCATTTAGTTGTCTGCCCCTCTTTCAGTTTCATAGCACAAGAGACTCCCTGCCTTCCATTTTAGCTGAAGCATTTCAACTCTCGGAACTAACTGTCCTGGGACGGTTGTCTTCTCACAAAAATTAGAAGAACTGTTTTTCTTGAATTGAAAAGTATGAGCACATTGTGCACTTCAGATCCCGCGCACTTCGACCACTGCCCTACACTTCTTATCCTTTTATCCCATTTCTACAGGATATTTTTTATTTCCGCTTTTTCCCTTTGCACTGTTTTACTTTGGTAGTCTTCCCCCTTCCTGCTCCCTTTTCTGCCTGACTATTTTTGCTCTTGGGAAAAGTCTGATAATGAAAAGTAAGACCTGTCCTCAGAAATAAGTGCAACCACGGCACAAATTAAGCACTGTTTCTGTGATTAAATGCTCAAGAATCAAACCTTGTATGCTGTGATGATAGGCCTTGGGGACATGAAACCATTGGTCCTCGAAAAAAGGCCAATCCCACACCAATTACCCCAAGCCTAAAGTGGATAATGCAAAGAGTTGACTAACCCAACAAAGATGACCAACCCCCATCAAATCTAGCGAGTTTCAATTGAAAGAGGGACCTGCGGAACCTGGTACATAACTGGTCATGGAACACTGTCAAGCTGCAAAGGACTGCTGCGCTCAGAGAATGTTAAAGAGAAAAACAACTGCTCCTTTGGGCCAGACCCTCCCATCACAACGTACAGTCTCGCACCCCATTAAGTGTTCAGGGCTTATGTAGAGTGTGGTGGAGATGATACTCCGTCACAGCGTCAACAGAGTGCCCTCACTGGCAAACCGAGGGTCCATCAGTCTCATTTACAGATGGCCTGACCTTAAATATGCCAGTGACGGAGACTACTCCATCTCCAATGCTGACATTTTCCTCTAAAGGCTCGATGGAGAGAGGGCCGTTGGTGGTTTGGCCATTTGATCGCTTTAGAGTGGACGGTCGAGAGCCCAGTTTTTACTATCCCGCAATGGGAGTAAGGAACAGTAAAAACATGTAAATTACTCCCACGCCCTGGGAGGAAACTCCCAGGGTGTGAGGGTCATTAGTTTTCGTTTTTTCGAAAACAAAATGCTGTTTTGGGATTTTGTTTTTCGAAAGACAAAAACATGTTAAAAGTTTGACCGATGGTACCATAATTTTGACAGTACCGTCCGTCAAACCTTTAATACATTGACAGGAACTGCTGTAACAGCACGCAGGAATTGAATTTGTGTTTTCATGCTGATTCACGCATACTTTCCCTTGGGTTTCAGATTTTCACTAGGATCTTTGTGAGACACCACACCTTTTAAATCGCGATGGGCCCAGTAACTCCCTTCAGGACTATGAGGTGGATTTATAATGAGCCTCTTGGTCGACTCTGGACCTGTCATCCCCAGAGTCGGTGGCACCAGTGGACTTTTGTAATTTATTTGGTCTGAGGAGAACAACAAACACCCACTATAGAGAAAATCAGGAAGGGCACTGGATGATATCCTATCAAAGACAAAGGAGCTAACATGAGAGATGGGAACAATTGATGTAATGAAAACTCAGTCTTTTATCCTACTAAGGTTGATAAAAATAGTGCCACTGCCAATGAGCAGGGTGAAAGTGACGCCTGTTATTTAATGAAGATGCATAGATGCTCGTGCTATGTAAAAAAAAAGTTATCACAATTAAGAACCCTAAATGGACAGCATTTAGCTCATTCTAACCTCTCTAAAGTGCCTCTCTATCGAAACAAGGAATTTATTCGAACTTGCATGCATCCCTCAAAAAAAAATAACGCAAAACATTACTTTTACGATAACACTTCAACTTATAAACAGCACATGTAGTCCTGATGCAAACCTCCCTAACAAATACATAGTTTGCTTAGTAAGCCCGTGCAAATTGCCAATTTAGGGTAACACAAATTATATTCTTTACAATAATATGAATAGTGTAACTTGATGCTTGATATGAATATTGAAACTCAAAATTATAATTTTTGGGATACACTTCATTGTAAAGCACTCTCTTACCCCCACACTACACTATATACAAAACTAATAATGAAAAAACAAATAAATATATATTTTTTTTTCCGGGTGTTTTGTCATGTGGCGAATACATTTTGAAATATACTTTCTCCAGTGTGCGCCTCGTTCATGACCAGGAAGTAAAGGTCAGCATCTGGGAATATACATATATATATATATATATATATATATATATATATCCAAGAAAGAAGTGACTCAAACAGATAGATTCACCAAAGAACAAAAATATATTTCAACTACAACGTTTCAGCTTCCGCCTTCCTCAGGTAGTACAAGATGGTTTGCTCAGTGGCTGCACAGATGACACAGCTGAATATATATATATATATAATAATATATATATATATATTCTGCTCCAAAGGTTGTCCACCTGGTGGGTAGCACTCGATCAGCAGCTTTGTTTATGATAGGCAGGGACGAGGATCCGCTTGTAGAAGCTGCTCCATAATGGAAATGCCTGACGCGTTTCGAAGCTCCATATGCTTCTCTTCAGAGGCTTGAACAGAGACAGTGTGTGCAAACGCTGAACCCACTTCGCCATTTTCAAATTGCACACCCACCAATGGGAAGCACGAATTAGACTGGGCATTGTGGGAAATGTGGTCCTGATAGCACACAAATCTTGTCCAGTATGGACCCTGCAAGTGGACTCGTCCTCAATCGTGTTTGCGGCTGCTGGCCCACATAGCCGACATGATAGTTACCATGTCGGGTGGCCCCCATTACATTATGGGGTGGTGCACACTCCGCGGCAGGACAACCGCCTATTACATTCTGCTCCAAAGGTTGTCCACCTGGTGAGTAGCACTCGATCAGCAGCTTTGTTTATGATAGGCAGGGACGAGATCCGCTTGTAGAAGCTGCTCCGTAATGGAAATGCCTGACGCGTTTTGAAGCTCCATATGCTTCTCTTCAGAGGCTTGAACGGAGACAGTGTGTGCAAACGCTGAACCCACTTCGCCATTTTCATATTGCACACCCACCAATGGGAAGCTCGAATGAGACTGTGCATTGTGGGAAATGTGGTCTGGATAGCACACAAATCTTGTCCTGTATGGACCCTGCAAGTGGACTCGTCCTCAATCCTGTTTGCGGCTGCTGGCCCACATAGCCGACATGATAGTTACCATGTCGGGTGTCCCCCATAACATTATGGGGTGGTGCACACTCCGCGGCAGGACGGCCGCATATTACATTCTGCTCCAAAGGTTGTCCACATGGTGAGTAGGACACGATCAGCAGCTTTGTTTATGATAGGCAGGGACAAGGATCCGCTTGTAGAAGCTGCTCCGTAATGGAAATGCCTGACGCGTTTCGAAGCTCCATATGCTTCTCTTCAGAGGCTAGAACGGAGACAGTGTGTGCAAACGCTGAACCCACTTCGCCATTTTCATATTGCACACCCACCAATGGGAAGCTCGAATGAGACTGTGCATTGTGGGAAATGTGGTCCGGACAGCACACAAATCTTGTCCTGTATGGACCCTGCAAGTGGACTCGTCCTCAATCCTGTTTGCGGCTGCAGGCCCACATAGCCGACATGATAGTTACCATGTCGGGTGGCCCCCATAACATTATGGGGTGGTGCACACTCCGCGGCAGGACGGCCGCGTATTACTTTCTGCTCCAAAGGTTGTCCACCTGGTGAGTAGCACTCGATCAGCAGCATTGTTTATGATAGGTAGGGATGAGGATCCGCTTGTAGAAGCTGCTCCATAATGGAAATGCCTGACGCGTTTCGAAGCTCCATATGCTTTTCTTCAGAGGCTTGAACGGAGACAGTGTGTGCAAACGCTGAACCCACTTCGCCATTTTCATATTGCACACCCACCAATGGGAAGCTCGAATGAGACTGTGCATTGTGGGAAATGTGGTCCGGATAGCACACAAATCTTGTCCTGTATGGACCCTGCAAGTGGACTCGTCCTCAATCCTGTTAGCGGCTGCTGGCCCACATAGCCGACATGATAGTTACCATGTCGGGTGGCCCCGATAATATTACGGGGTGGTGCACACTCCGCGGCAGGACGGCCGCGTATTACATTCTGCTCCAAAGGTTGTCCACCCGGTGAGTAGCACGGAGACAGTGTGTGCAAGATTTGTGTGCTATCCGGACCACATTTCCCACAATGCACAGTCTCATTCGAGCTTCCCATTGGTGGGTGTGCAATATGAAAATGGCGAAGTGGGTTCAGCGTTTGCACACACTGTCTCCGTTCAAGCCTCTGAAGAGAAGCATATGGAGCTTCGAAATGCGTCAGGCATTTCCATTACGGAGCAGCTTCTACAAGCGGATCCTCGTCCCTGCCTATCACAAACAAAGCTGCTGATCGAGTGCTACTCACCAGGTGGACAACCTTTGGAGCAGAATGTAATACGCGGCTGTCCTGCCGCGGAGTGTGCACCACCCCGTAATGTTATGGGGGCCACCCGACATGGTAACTATCATGTCGGCTATGTGGGCCAGCAGCCGCAAGCAGGATTGAGGACGAGTCCACTTGCAGGGTCCATACAGGACAAGATTAGTGTGCTATCCGGACCACATTTCCCACAATGCACAGTCTCATTCGAGCTTCCCATTGGTGGGTGTGCAATATGAAAATGGCGAAGTGGGTTCAGCGTTTGCACACACTGTCTCCGTTCAAACCTCTGAAGAGAAGCATATGGAGCTTCGAAACACGTCAGGCATTTCCATTACGGAGCAGCTTCTACAA